>JALMQS010000055.1:0-350534 GCA_024734495.1 Forficula auricularia | reverse complement strand
CGTAACTAGCCGCCACTCCTCTCCGGCGAAAAGCACAGTGCCGACTCGCTCGAATACGACCCCTTCCACAGTTTTCAGTGTCTCTCCGGCCCCGCCGGAGTTCGAGGGCGACGCCCTAACCAGACCTGCGAATCAGTGTCGTTTCATAAAATTAAAAAGTTTTCGTTTGGGAGGTCTCCCGGGAGGTCTCCCTCGTCCCCTAGTCCCCCGTCCCCGCGTTCCTACAGTGTTCCCTTGGGGTCCCGTTCTCTGATATCCACTATCCGTATTACTGGTTTCTTCCCCTTCTTCCTCACCGCTTCTCCCCTCCTCCATCTCCCTCCTACCCAATTGGTCTCCCTCATCCTCCGAATTTCTCTCTCCTTCCCCCTCACCGCTTCTCACTTCTTCTGTCTCCAGCCTACCCGATTGGCATCCCTCTTCTACCGAGTCTTCCCCTTCTTCTTCTCCACTTCCCGCCTCCTCTATCTCCAGCCTACCCGGCTGGCCTTCCACTTCCTCAGAATTTCCCTCTACTCCTTCCTCACCGCTTCCCAATTCCTCTGTCTCCGCCAGGCCAACGGGGCTACCCACTTTCATGCTTTGTGGTTCCCAAGAACTATTGGGTTCCATCTTCCAACCTCCCCCACCCCGGGGGCTGGGTCCCGGTGGATCGGTCCGCGGTCGCTCCTCACCTGGCGCCCCTCCGGTGCCCGTAATGGGTAGATATTCGGACCGTGGGGTCACAAAGTCTGGGCTTCTTTCATCGGTTAGTTCACCGTCCCAGGAGTCGGCTTCGTCTGAGTCCGGCTCCGGTACTTCCCCGATATGTTCCATTTCAGGCGTATATACATGTACTATGATCGGTGTTTCTTTGAAGGTCTCGCTAAGCATTTCTCTCACCTGCCCCCAACTCATCTCGTCTAGCCCGCACCCAAGACGGGGAATCGCGATATCCGTGAACCCTTTCTCCTGTGCTAACTCTCGCATTCTTTGCAAACACGTGTTGAGGCTAGAGGGGGTCGGTTTCTCGAAATAACGAGCTTTCGTTATGAGATGCATAATTATCCGTTCCGGGTGGTACTGGATAACTACGTCTCCGACTTTATCACAGTCTCTCCTTTCCAGTTTGTGTCGGGGGTATCTCAGCTTCACTTGTCTGGCTAGGCCCCGTGACATCTTCCAGTCCGCTGAGATACAATGGGCAATAATATATGAAGGGGGCGCTAGGAGCAAGTTCCCTTTATGCTCCCTCAGTTGTGCTGGGCGAGGGGTTCCACTAAGTTTCACTTTCTTTAGTCGGTTTATATGGATGTATACTATTTTCTGTGAGGTCCACCGGATGCCGAACACGACGTCAGAGATCTTTGAAACAATGATGTAGGGTCCTTTCCACGGCCTATGGAACTTCCGTGCTGCGTTCGCCTGGAGGGCGGGCGAATGGACGTATACGTAATCTCCAACTTGAAGATTTCGTAGTTGGCGCCCACGATTTCGTTGTTCTCTCGACGTCGAGGTGGCTTTCACCGACTCTTCCATGGCTCTGTGGTGTATTTTCTCTAGTTGTTCCTGCATTGTCCTTAGCCGGTCCCACATCTCGGGCTGGGCTTCATCTGTGGGGCCATTCATTTCTTCCAGTGTATTCACCTCCCTGCCGAAGGTAAGTAAATTCGGCGTAAATCCCGTAGCACGATGTGGTCCTCCCCTATATGCCATGAGAGCGAAGGGTAGCCACACGTCCCAGTCCTTTCCATCTGGTCTCACCCAGGGTTTCATCATTGTAACTAGTGTACGATGGACCCGCTCCAGCCGCCCGTTCGCCTCGGGGTGGTATGCGGTCGTTTGAGCCTTCTTGATGTGCAGTTGCTCACACAGCGTCTTCATTACCCCAGAGGTAAAATTCCGTCCCTGGTCAGTTAGAATGATCTCTGGTATTCCATGGCGGCTGAACACTTCCTCCACTAAGGCGCGAACTACTCGTGGGGCTCTTTGGCTAGGCAATGGGATTGCTTCGACATATCGAGTGAAGTGATCGAGGATCGTGAGGATGTATACGTTCCCACGGAGAGTCTTCGCCAGAGGTCCCACAATATCGAGAGCTATTATTTCGAATGGCCGTGTTGGTCGTACATGCGGTTGTACCGGGGCTGCCAATTTCGTTGGGGTCTTTATTTCGGCACATATTCGACACTTTTGCACATAGTCCTTGACATCTCGATCTATGCTGTCCCAGATGTAGCGCAAACGTATTCGATCGGCCGTCCCTCGTACTCCTCTATGACCAGAAGAGGGGAGGTCATGATTAGCCCTTATCACCTCGATTACCTTACTCCGAGGGACCACTAAACTATGACGATCGTTGTCGCCTCCTACGTTTACATATAGACATCCATCTGACAATTTAGAGGCCTTCCCTTGCTGTTCCCATAATTGACATATAGGATCTTTCTCTTGTTCCACTATCCAGTGTTCCCGATCATTAGTTCCCAGGTCGACTCTTACTCCCCTTATTTGATGCTCGTGTTTACATTCCGAGAGATCTAATGTCGAGGGCTTCCCTCCCCAGATCTGCCGATTCCGGCTCGGTCCTTCTGCTAGATCCTTAAACTTGAGTGTGTTGACTGCCCTACTTAACGCATCGGCGTTTTTGTGCAGTCGTCCCGGACGGTGGATCACGTCATACTTATATTCTTCTAGTCTTAGTGCCCATCGAGTCAGCCGTGATGACGGATCCTTGATGCTCAGCATCCATCGCAGGGCTGCATGGTCCGTGATCAGGGTAAAGCGGCGTCCGTACAAGTAGCAGCGGAACTGCTTTGTGGCCCATATCACGGCCAGTAACTCCTGTTCCGTAACCGTGTAGTTCCTTTCTGCTGCGTTGAGACTCCGGCTGGCATAGGCAATAGGCCTATCATAACCGTCCCGCTTTTGGGAAAGCACGGCACCCAAGGCCACTCCGGAGGCGTCGGTCGCCAATATAAATGGTTCCGAAAAATCAGGGTAAATCAACACAGAGTCGCTACACAAGTACTCGGTTAACGTCTGAAATGCTTTCTCCTGGGCCTCCTCCCACTGAAACGGATGATCCTTCCGCGTTAGTTCTGTCAGGGGTTTAGCCTTGGCCGCATAGTTAGGTATGAACCTTCTATACCAGCCAGCTAACCCCAGGAACTTCTGTACCTCTTTCTCGTTCTTTGGTACCGGATATGTTCGGATGGCCTCCACAGTCTTGGGATCTGGTCTTACTCCGTTCCTACCTACCACATGTCCTAGGTAAGCTACTTCCTGGACTACGAAGTTACATTTTTCCAACTGGATTTTCAATTGGGCTGTTTTCAAACAACTCAAAACATTCCTCAGTCGGCCTAGGTGTTCTTCGAAAGTTTCCCCGAAAATAACTACGTCATCTAAATACACGTAGCATTCATTCCCTTTTATTCCCGCCAGAACCCGATCCATCAGCCTTTGAAACGTGGCTGGGGCTCCGGCCAACCCAAAGGGCATTCTGATATACTCATAATGCCCCATGAAGGTCGAGAAGGCTGTTTTCTCTTGGTCTCCGGGATCCACGGGGATTTGATGATAACCGCTAGCTAGGTCAAGTGTTGAAAAGTACCTAGCCTTCCCCAAGGATTCTAATGTTTCCGTTATGTTCGGGATAGGGTACACCGGTACTTTGGTTACCTGGTTTAGAGCCCTGAAATCTGTACAGAATCGGTATTTAATCCTTCCGTCCGCACTCTTCTTAGGTACTAGGACTACTGGTGCGGACCACGGGGAGTCGGAGTCAGTGATTACTCCCTCTTCCTTCATTTTTTGTATTTGTTTCTCCACTTCCGGTCTTAACGCATGAGGTACTCTGTACGGTTTCTTATATATGGGGGCGGCGTCGCCCGTCACGATTCGGTGGGACACCCCCACGGCACAACCGAGACCCGTCTTTCCCTCTTCATACATAAGGTGATAATATTCTTTCAGTAGGGTCTCCACCTGTCTCCTCCGTTCCTCCGACAGGTGTTGCGTTTTTTCCCTAATCATTGATAGCAATGTCCCGTCCGACTCTGTGTTCCGGGTTGTTACGTGACACACCCTAGTCTGCTCTTCCGTGGCGACCAGGGCCCCCTGGGCTAAATCTTCTCTTCCATCTATTACCTCTGCTCGGTAGGACAAATTCGCTAGCCTCACGGGCACCTTCCCCTCGACCACTTTCACCAGTGTCCTTCCCACACGAAGGGTGGGCTGGGCCAATGTGACAGGTTCAAGAACTATCTCGAGACCTTCACCCGTCCCTTGTACCTCTCCCCAGATAACCACTTCGGAGTACCCGGGAATCACCGTTCGAGATATGGCTCGAACCCGGAGCGGTTCTCTCTCCTGCTCCCGGGGATCGCCCTCCCCTTCTACCACCCCTTCCTCCTGATCCTTCGTCCTTCCCCATACCCCGACTTCCGACCAACTGGGTCTGACTACCCTCCGCGGGCAGGTTGCCCGACCTTCTCTCCCGCTGTCCCCTTCCGCGACAGCCGTCCGAATGTCCGACACTCCACTCTTGGAGGACCTCCCTTCCCCTCCTCGGATGGTCTCCGGGGCGCCGCTCACGGCTAGTTCCTCGGGGCCACCACCTTTGGTAGGGCGAGACACTTTCCTTTCGGTCCTCCTCTTCCTTTCATTCCGAGGGCCGGGCACCGGCCCTTCACCCTTACAGGACCTCTCTTCCCCACCTCGGATGGTCACCGAGGCGCCGCTCACGGCTATTTCCTCGGGGTCACCACCTTTGGTAGGGTGATACACTTTATTTTTGGTCCTCCTCTTCCTTCCACTCCGAGGGCCGGACACCGGCCCCTCACCCCTACTGGACCTCCCTTCCCCTCCTCGGATGGTCACCGGGGCGCCGCTCACGGCCAGTTCCTCGGTGTCCTTTCCGTTGGCAGGGCGAACTCGAGAAGAATCCTCCCCATGTGAGTATTTTCCCTCTTCGATTCCTGAGTCGGTAGCTCCTTGGTCTCTCTGCCCACTACTCCCTTCCCACCGACAGTTCCCTTTCTTCAGATCTACGACCGCTCCCAAAGCGGTCAAAACGTCGATCCCCAAAAGACCGTCCTCGGCGATGTTAATGTCGCATATGACGAAGGGATGCACCAACGAGATATCGTCAACGGCCACCCGGAGCATCTGTCGCCCGCGAATGGGCAATAGGACTCCTGTCACTCCGCACGCCGGCCGGGAATATGGCTCGAGGGACACCTTCCCGATCGGAGCTCGGAGTATCGACAGTTCAGCTCCCGTGTCCACCAACATCACCCGCTTGACGCCGCCGATCGTCATCGCGACTCTCGTGGCTCTTGCTGCCCCTCCCCTGACAGCCGTCACAAGAAACGGTCTCTCTCTCTGCGGGCTCACCCTTGGGGAGAGGTGGGCCCTTAACCTTTTGGGTTCAATTCGGGGGAATTTCTACCTTCCCTTCCCTCCGCCACGTATTTCACTCGAGGGATTTGAGGGCAGTTTCGGATCATATGTCCCTCTTTCCCACATCTGTAGCAGCCTCGGGGTCTGACCCCGCTTGCCCTTTCTCCTCCTCCTCCAGATGGAGAACTGTGGGGTTCCTGTTTCATGAAACAGGAACGGGCTATATGTCCCTCTTTCCCACAGGTATAACATTTTATACGGGGGCGCCCGGCTGTTGTCCTCGATTGAGACGGCTCCCCGCGAAGTGCGGCCAAGCTGTCCCCAGGCCCCTCCCGTTGGAGTTCCTGTTCCCACCGCCGGGCTATCTGGAGGGCTGCCTCCTCTGTTGTGGGTGCCGCTAATCTGACATACTTCCCCATTTCCCCCGCCATTCCCTCCAGGAACCGGGAGAGTACGGTGATCCCTGTACCTCCCCACTCTGGCCCTTTCATAGCTTCGCGGAGGCGTTCCAGGAAATCCCAGGCCTTCTCCCGAGGCTCCTGCCGCATCTGCAACGCCCTCAAAAATCGTTCCTGGATCGGTTTCTCAGTGAGGAACCGCTCTCTGAGGCGGTTCTTCACCTCCCCCACGTGGTGGTAGTCGGTAGTTCCGTGACGGTGCGATGGGCTGCCCCTTCCAACTTCCACTCTACCACCTCCCTCCATTGCGCCTCCTGAATGCCCCCAATGCGAGCTAACCGCTCGAATTTCCCGAGGAATATCTCCACATCCCCCGTTCCCGACCAATCCGCCAAACTCTCCAGCACCCCGAAATTTGGGTCCCTATGAACTATAACCTCCGCTGGTGCGGCAGGTCGGTTACATAGTTGGAGTTGTGTGGCCAGCTCCGCTACCTTGGCCTGTAGGTCTAAAATATTTTGTTCCATGGTCAAAATAAATAGCTCAAAAATGCTTCAAAAATGCCTCAAAATTTTTTGCTCAAAACGACTCAAAATTTGCTCCCAAAAATGACTCAAAAATTCGCTCAAAAATGACTTGAAAAGTTTGCTCAAAAATACTCAAAATTTTTGCTCAAAAAATGCCTCAAAAATTTTCCTCCAAAATGACTCAAAATTTTTCTGCCTGAAAATGGCTCAAAATTTCTGCTCAAAATGGCTCAAAAATGGCTCAAAATTTTTGTCCAAAAATGGCTCAAAAATTTGCTCAAAATTTTGCTCAAAAACGACTCACAAATTTGCTCAAAAATGACTCAAAATTTTTTGCTCAAAAATGACTTGGAAAGTTTGCTCAAAAATGCCTCAAAATTTTTGCTCAAAATGGCTCAAAAGTGGCTCAAAATTTTTGCCCAAAAATGACTCACAAATTTGCTCAAAATGGCTCAAAAATTTTGCTCAAAAATGACTCAAAAATTTTTGCTCAAAATGGCTCAAAAATGCCTCAAAATTTTTGTCCAAAAATGACTCAAAAATTTGCTCAAAATGGCTCAAAAATTTTGCTCAAAATTTTGGCCAAAAATGACTCAAAAATTTGCACAAAATTTCGCTCAAAAATGACTCAAAATTTTGCTCAAAGATGACTCAAAATTTTAGCTCAGAAATGGCTCAAAATTATCTCTTAAGATTTTCTCCTTAAATTTTCCCCGAAATTTGGCCCGAATTCTCTCCTATATATCATAAACTTTGTTTTCCAATTTATGCATGGGTGACGCTCTCAACTAAGTTGAGCGAGCGTCCGATTTTAAAATTTTCAAAATTTCCCTTTTCAAAATTATTTCCCCAACTTGCACTCTGAAAGTTTTAAAATCGTTTACCCCACACCTCGACACCAATTTGTAGGGCTGGATTTCCGTCAGACCTGAAAGGGGGTCTCATTAGGGGCAAAACATTATATTTAAAAGGATATTTAATTTCACCATAGGTTCACTTAACACAAATGAGGACAAAGATTATATTTTAATTTAAAATAATATTTAATTTGATTGATAATCGAACCGATGTTTACAATTAATTACTTATATTGACATTGATTATATCATTTTTAAATCTACGTTTGGTACAATACTTAAATCTATGAATTATATATAACTTAATCTATTCGCTGGCCAGCTTACTCACACAACACCATCAACGCTATCATCCTCTCGGTGCACATAGCTCACAGGGCGGCCTCGTCCTCTCTCTTTTCACAGCTGCTAACACACACCCGTCCAAACCAACTCTGGTCCGCCAGCCGCTGCCGCCTGCTGCCGTCTTTACCAATACCAACACACACCAACGAGCGGCGGCCGCCGCCGCATCTATCTCTCTCTGTCCCACTCCTTCTCCCCGATCCTTCTATTTAGATAGCTTAGAACTGCCAGGCGCCTGGCTGTCTGCTTGCTAGCTCAGCAGTTTATCCAGTCTATTACTCATTCAAACTAACTTAGTCTTTTTGTTATATTTATACTAAATATATTTGTTAACCCTTACAGTACCAATCGGAAACGATACTGAACCGAACGCAGAAAAAATCATCAAAATCGGTTCACAATTGGCGAAGAAATCGTGTAACATAGATTAAAAAAATCTCCTCCTTTTTTGAAGTCGGTTAATGATTCACTTCTCTAAAAGTCCCGCATCCATTTTCTTTCATTATATGGGGAAAATGCTCCTCTTCTGGTTTTCTTTCCCATTACGCTTTCTAAAATATCCATTAGCAATCCTTCGTGTCTTAAGATATGACCAGTAGTAACCAAGGGGGGGGGCTAAGGGGAGTAATGCCCCTATCGTTAGCGCCCCCGCTCTCACTATTTACATCTATTCAAAATCAAAAGGTGAAAAAACAAGAAACTTGGGAAAATGAATATGGTCAAGTATTGTAATCGTGCATGAAAAACGTGTTTTTTACTTTATCCAATGCGAAGCATGGGAGAAAGTATTGGAATCGCTCTCGCGGCAAGCGCGACTTCAAAGGGTCCTCAGGTAAAGACTACGGAACCCATGGACTCAATTAAGGTCACAAATTGAAGTATTCAATGAGATTGAATTTTAGCACGTGACGGTTCTGCCAAAAATTACCTGGAATCTCGTCGAGAGGCCAAAAAGTGCCATTTTTTTTGGAAGTGCGTGGGGATGGATGGATGTATGTGTGTTATCGTTTTTTTCGTCCACGAATTTTTCCACACCGTTGCACCGATTGAATTGAAATTGAAAACCTACCAGTATTTTAACAAAATAAAGCGCTGATTAGTTTTTGGTACATATCGGTCCACAAACATTAGTACTTTATTTCAGTACTTTTTTAGTTTTTTCTAAATATCTTGAAAATGACTTAACCAATTTTGATGAAAATTAATATACTAATTAAGTACCTTGGGAACCACAAATAAGGTTAAATAAAGTTTTTAGTAAAATTATATTTTAAAGTACTTTACTCTAGAACATATTAATATTTCAAATGAATTTGGATAAAGTTTAGCAACGATCCGTTGCAGTTTATTTTAAATTATTTTTTTCGAAATATCTCAAAAACGGCTTAAACTATTTTGATTAAAAACAATTAGGCGGAACCATGGCATTTCGGTCTACAAAAAATCTGTAATAAGTAAACATCGAAAAAATTATATTTTTCGAGATAATAACTGTTTTGTCAAAATGTCTGTTAGTCTGTGCGTTACCAAATTTTGTGAAAGAGCTAGTTTAAAAACTAGTTTGAATATCACAACCAAATTTCATAGGTAGTTTTGGTGCATTGAAATTAAGAGCTGATTAGATTTTGGTGCATATCGACCCAAAATTAAGGGGGGGGAGAGGGGGTTAAAATTTAAAATTATAATATTTTCAAACTAAAAAAACAAGAAAAATGAAATATACCTACTATAAAATGAACTTATAATAACGAAAATGTTTTTTTTTCTGGGGCCAAAATTAAGGGGAGGGGGTCAAAAAATGAAAATCTAGGCCCTTGGACCAAACTCAACCAAATTTTCTATACATAATCAGTGGGCTACCAGAAGACTAAAAATGCAAAAACTTACTGCCCAAGAGGGGGGGGGGGGGCAAAAATGAAAATCTAGGCCCTTGTACCAAACTTAACCGGAAGTGTATGGTAAAGTCAAGTGGATGCCCACATCAGAACTTGTCAATTTATATATATATATACTATATGCTTACAATACAAATAGGTTGGAAATTTACAAGATTGCGTAAAAAAAAATACTATATTATTTTTGGTAAAATCACATTAATTCATTGGAAAAATAAAAAAATAAATTGTAACTTTACTTTTTTCTTGTATTAATCAGATACGTATTAGTGTACAAAATATGTTGTAAGATTGCAATACTGGGATGTAATATTATTAAAAAGTTTTGGGGCCGGATTTTCCATTTTTATGGTAAAATTAGATAAGAAATTTTTAAAAAAATCATTAATTCAAATAATTTTGGCCGTGGTAATAATTTTGGTCAGTGCAGTTTTGTCCCACCCGCCCCAAAAGTCTGGCAATACCACTGGATATGACCTATCATTTGAGCTCTTCTATTCTTCAGATTTTCCACAGTGATTTCTTTTCTTTAATTTTCTCAAGAACTCTTCGTTTGTATCATTCTATCAAGCCATTTAATCTTTAAACGATTATCTTACTAGCTTGACCTTTACCTCTAATTCTTCTTCTTCAATACATCCGAAAAGGGAACTTAATGTTCATAGCTTATCATCCAGCAGATTGCAAAATGACTTTATCTTCACAAACTATTGAATAACCTGAATGATTGTACTGAAATGATCTATCTTGTTAAATTCAAATTGTTCCAGCATTACAGTCGTTATGTCGAATTATATTTTCTTCATATAATCTTTTGAAAAACTCGTCAATGAATAGTGATATATGAGGTAAATTCTTCACAAATCGACATTTTTCCCTGTAATGTGATTAATATCAAGACATTGCAGTCATTAAAATTAAAAATTGTGCAAACTAATAGAAACTAAATGGTAACTTAAGAAAATAAATAATATATTGAAAGTATATTGAATTTAAACAATGCGCGAGCAGTATATTTGATAGTAATGAAGCTGTTGAAACTTTTACTTTTGTGATTAATTTGATTAAAATTTGAATTTTTATTTAAATCCCACATAATATATACCTATATTTGTCTAGATTAATTTGCCGCAACGCTGACGTAATGCTGACGAGAGAGAGCGCCATGGGTATATTTGCGGTAAATTTGAAATATAATCGTAATTTGGGCTCAAATTTCGAAATGAAAGACTCCAATTTATTTTAAATTAAGAAACATTAAATATATTGATAATTATTACCCCCCCCCCCCCACTTCACCACTCAAAAATTAAATATTCAATTCGCTTTTCTTTGCGCACAGAAAAAGAAATCAATCAAATCTTATTTGATTATTTTTTTTAATAATTTGCCACTTTTTTATAATTTTTTAAAAATCTAAATTTTGTTATTCTTATTTTTTGATTTCGACAAAATTAAACGACTTAAGACACGCATGCTCGTATGAGTTTCTCATTGCAATACTGGAGCAGCCTGTCATACAAACAACACCTGATCTCTTTCAAATATTTGGAGCCTTATATCGATTATCGATCCCAAATTTTAAAAAAATGATATAATATAATTCTCCTCCTCACAGGATACCACTTATTTAAATAAATCTATTTCCACACAAAAAATATCACAATGCTGTAGATTATAGAAAAATAAAATACTTTCAGATTCATATCTAGAGCCTCATTTCTGTAGCTGTGTCAGGACGAAAATGAGGCGAAACTTTTAAGAGACTATGTATTTTCGGGAGTTTACAGGTATACATTTGGAGTGTGGTTTTTTTAAGAGGAATACAATTTTTGGACCGAGACGCCGCCCGCCAGGGCACCAGCCCGGAGGACCGAGCTTCGAGGGCGTGCCGAAGGCACGCACGAAAAGCTCGTTAATTATAATTGAGGAGCTCTCATATGAAAGCACTTAAAACCTTAAGGTTGCTCGGACAGTACCCCGTAAGTCACAATAAAATTTAAATTTCTTTTCGACTAAAATTAAAAATTTTAACACTTAAATTAATTGTTTTAATTTAGATGTTAGCTAACATCATTTTTAATCGGATATATGAAATAATTTAATTAATAAATATAATAAATAAATGTCTTTTGAGTCGAGTATTTTTTCGCCTAAAGTAGATCTGGCAACAGCGCATCTACTAGCTGTCAGTTGTTGATGTTTTGATGTGAGTATGGTTATAAAGTTTTAAATATATAGAAAAGAAAAACATTTTTATTGATTGTAAAATAAAATAAATGTGTTCTGGATTGTTTTTATAAAAGATTTGTATTTTTTATAAAGTTTTTCTTATTCGACGTTGCCACACTTTGATGAGTCACGTGATTTATTTATTTTTAAGTGAAGAGGCGTGATATTTTCGATCATTTAGATTTGAATATTTACCAAACCCTGGGCCAGAGGTTTTTTTTAACGTTACCTACTATAATTTACCCCTATAAATGAAAGTTTTTTGTTTTTTATCTTCATACGATTTGGTTAGATTAATCGAAATATATGCTTTCAGTCAACATTCCTTATTCATTACGTGTTAAAAGTCCGATTTTTAATAAATAATTACACGAAAATCCTTGGTCAGATCTTTTTTCAAAAAATTATTTTATCCGTATTTGTTATCAATTAATAATATATTAAAAATTAAGATTTTTAATCCTACATTGCCTTAATGTCCAAGCAACCTAAAGTCCAAAAATCACATTTTTCAAATCAATCTACCCACTGAATTTTCTATGATGATGAGAATTTTATAGATATATAAAACGGCTTAAACAGTTAATGTTAATTCTTTAAAATTTATTCAAATTCTCATCATAATATAGAATTCAGAGTGTATACCGATTTGAAAAAAAGTGATTTTTGTACTTAAGTACTTTCCTATGAGAGCTCCTCAATTATTTAAATGTAATATTATAATTGAGAAAATTCCTAATAAAAATAAAATAAAATAAACATTCTTATGTAAGGACCACACTTCGAAGCCCTTCACTCTCTTTCCTTCTGCCTCTCCAATCGTCCAGGTTTCACTTCTGTACATAGCGATACTCCATACATAAGTTTTCTACAATATCTTTCTATCTCCAAATAATAAGCCTAATAATTTTTCTTCTGAATCAAACCTCATTAGAGCTTGAGCAATTTTGGAGTTAATTTCTTTTTAGCTCGTTCCGTCTCAGGTGATTTTACTTCCTAGTTAGCGAAATTCCTTCTTCTAAGTTCCTTCGGCTTAGTTTTATACACTCCTGTCTCGTTTGTTATTTCTTTATACTAATTAAGACCTTAATATTGCTTTTATTTATTTTCTTTTGATCCCATCTATTAAAATTCACGTATATGCGATGACAATACATTATTTTCTTAATAGAGAAAATTATAATTTAAGCATTAACCATAAATCTTAGAGCTTACGATATATTATACAAGTCAAATAATATTTTCTACATCTAATCTTTGATATTAATGATGTCGATTCCAGATAACTTCAAATATAAATTTCAAAAAACAATAATATATTAAAAAAAAATTAAAACAATATTTTACTTCAAAATCAAGTAAATTTAGTATATATATATATATATATATATCATTACACGAAACATGTTCATTCTTGGATGACTACAAATAAAATTATGTGGACCTGTTTTAATTAAATGTTAATTTAAAATCGTAAAAAAATGCAATGCAATTTCTTCAGTAGGTACCCGAAAAATCTTCATAACCAAATAACTAGAATTAAAAACATGAGCGCTTATTTTAATTTCAATTCAATATAAACCAATACTTGACCATACCCTGTATGGTAAAGTAAAAAAACCTAGCCATTAATTTTTAATGATGTGATTTTGAAAAATTTTCGGCTACTAAAGAAAAATTAATTTTCTACTTTTTACTGAATTTCGAAATAAAACTGGGTTTTTTTTAAATGTTTTTTTTAATATTTTTTATATAGAGAATGTGGAATCCATCCATGGGTTCATATTCTACATCCAAGCTCTTCACAGGCAAAAAAGATTAACTCAACACTTTGAATTTTCATAAATTTTAATTTATTTTTATTGAATGATTGATTTTAAAATAAATATATTTCTCTTGAAGTCTTTCTTATGACTATAAAAATATTAGAAGATTTAGAATACAATATTAAAAATAATACAATAATACAAGAGCAATCTGTTAATAACATATATATTTTTTTTATTATTATTTATTTTCACGGTGAACACAGCCCACCATATAGATAAATTATATTAGTTAAGTTTTTTAGTAATTGAGCTAAATATAAGCGGTAAATTGGAAATCCAAGAGTAAACCTTTTTCTATTAAAAACAAAACAAAATTTGTTAATTTCAATTTTTTGTTCAAAATCTATGGCGTATCAGAAATGGATCAAAATAGTCTTTTTCAGTATTTTGACGAAAAATATCTCAAAACCCTGAACTGTGATAAAAAATCTAAAAAATACCTTGAGAATTTTTGTTGAGAAGTGTGTAATATAGGTACCTACTCTAAAATGTTTGTTTGGATTTATATTTTAAAAATTAAAAAATAAAATAAGTACATTACTTTATCAATATTTTTTAATTTTTGTTTTTTGTACTTATTCGATCTATTTGATGAATGAGTGGCTCATTTATCATTAAATGGATGAATAAATGGAATAGTTCTTAGATTTAGTATGTTATATTAATACTATATATTTAAAAATATCCTGTGTGACTTAAACCACTTAATACGCTCTTTTGCATTCATTTAACTAGAAAAATCTAAAGCACTGAAGAATTCAGGTGATAAATAGATATAATTGAAAAGTTTTTTTTGCCGAGAGTAGCAGAGTTGTTGATTCACAAAGAGAAACAAAGATGTTGTCCTCTGCTTGATGCAAATAAACATACACGCATATATATCGAAATTATATATCTGTATATATATTTATTTGTTTGAGAATATAGTTTCAAAGACTTACTATAATTTTACTAAAAACTTTATTTAACCTTTTTTGTCGTCCCCAAGGTACTTAATTAGGATATTAGATTTCATCGAAATTGGTTATTTCATTTTCAAGATATTTAGAAAAAACTAAAAATGTACTGAAATAAATAATGTTGTATAATACTAATGTTTCTGGGCCGATATGTACCAAAAACTAATCAGCGCTTCAATTTGTTAAAATGATGGTAGGTTTTCAATTTCATTTCAATCGGTGCAAAGGTGTGGAAAAAATCGTGGACGAAAAAAACGATAACATACATACATCCATACATCCATCCATCCCCACGCACTTCCAAAAAAAATGGCACTTTTTGGCTTCTCGACGAGATCCCAGGTAATTTTTGGCAAAACCCTCACGTGCTAAAATTCAATCTAATTGAATACTACAATTTGTGACCTTAATTGGGACCATGGGTTCCGTAGTCTTTACCTGAGGACTCTTTGAAGTAGTCGTGCTTGCCGCGAGACCGATTACAATACTTTCCCCATGCTTCGCATTGGATAAAGTAAAAATTAGTTAATTAATAAAAAAAAAGAAGGTCTCTGACAACCGACGAATTTTCAATAAAAAATGAAAAATTTTCTATGAATTTGCTCTTTGGTAGAATTGAGTAATGTTCATTTGCTATTATTATTTATAAATTGGAAGAAAACTCGAATAAAATTATTTCTCTATTTGTATATTTAAAGTGATTATTAATTCTTTACAGTATTTATAAGTAAAAAGTCTCTTTCTAGTCCAAGGTGTGGGCCTTTCTAGAATAACAGAAATTAACTAATATTTCAATACGACTCTAACGTGCCTGGACTTGTATTTATCATTCTAGTAGCTTGTTCAAAGTCAATAAATAGCTCGAAAAAATTCTTCTATTCGTGGCCTTTTTAGAAAAGAAATTCCCAATGTTAATTTCGACTGGAACTTGTCTGGACTTGTATCTATCGTGTTAGTAGCTTGTTCCATGTCAGATAGCTCGAAAGAATTCTTATATCAGTGGTCTTTTCAGAAAAGAAATTCCTAATTTCTTTGATCACAATTAAATAAAGTAATCGATTTCAACCCCAATTCATCTGACTATTAAGTTGAAGTAAAATAATTTTCAAACATGATTTTGTACTTGTGGTTCCGATACCCACAATAACTATAGAATGGAAAGTCGTATAAAGTTAGTTTGGGTATTAAAAAAATGTTTATTTCCAAAACGATGAACTGATTTGATTTGTATTTAATTACCAATGAAACTAATTAAAATGTTGAAAATGAGCATCAATTACAACGAGAGTCATTTTGAACCATTATAAACTAATAATAACATAACTATTATAACAATATATTGTGATTGTAAAGATTATTGATTTAATAAAAAACATTACAATAATTTAACTTTCATTAGTGTAAATGAAATTAAATAAATTGAACGTTCTGATGTGGCCATCCACTTGACTTTCCCATACACCTCTGGTTGAGTTTGGTACAAGGGCCTAGATTTTCACTTTTGAGCCTACAACCTCCTCCTCCTCCCTCCCCCCCCCCACGATTTCGGGAGATTGGTTTTTAAATCTTTAGACTTCTGGTGGCCCACTGATTATGTGTACAAAATTTGATTGAGTTTGGTCCAAGTGCCTAGATTTTCATTTTTTGACCCCCTCCCCTCGCCCATTTTGGGAGGTTTGTTTTTTCATATTTAGTGTTCTTGGGGCCCACTGATTATTTATACAATATTTGGTTGAGTTTCTTCAAATGGCCTAGATTTTTTTGACCCCCTAATTTTGGCACCAGAAAAAAAATGTTTTCTTCATTATAGTTTCATTTTATAGTATATTTCATTTTTCTTGTTTTTTTAGTTTGAAAATATTATAATTTTAAATTTCAACCCCCCCCTTCCCCTCCCTTATTTTTGGGTCGATATACACCAGCTCTTAATCTTAATGGACCAAAACTACGTGTGAAATTTGGTTTTGATATTCACACTAGTTTTTGAGCTAGCTCGTCCATAAAAATTTGGTAACAGACTAACAGACATTTTGATAAAACAGTTATTCTCTCGACAAATATAATTTTTTTGATGTTCACTTATTACACTAAGTAGACCGAAATGCCGTGCTCACTTTTTAAATCAAAATATTTTTCAGCCGTTTTTTGAGATATTTCGAAAAACAGAAGCAAAAAAAACACGTTTTTCATGCACGATTACAACACTTGACCATACTCTGGATGGTAAAGTTAAAATTATGTACAACTAAACAGATTTTTATAAATTGACAATCATTCATTTAGTAGATTCTCTTTAATTGTATTGATGTGTCACAAATGGGATCTTAATAAAATTTTGAATTTTTGAGGCTAATAGCCGAGAATATAGTAGAATTTTTTTTAGCGAAATTTTAAATTAAGGGTGTCAACCTATTTAGAGAATGACGGGTTGATCAGAAAACTTATTTCAATACATATTGATAATTGGTGATTTGAAACAAAATATTTGATTATTACCAATAATATTCAATCGATTAAAATTTTGATTTAATTTCTGGGTGATATGAATACGAGGGGCGAACCGCGAACTAATATGCTGTACATCTACTACCACTTGTTTTTCCAAATATTTCCAAGTAATTCCAAATATTTCCAAGTACTTCCAAATATTTCCAAGTACTTCCAAATATTTCCAAGTACTTCCAAATATTTCCAAGTACTTCCAAATATTCCCAAGTACTTTCAAATATTTCCAAGTACTTCCAAATATTTCCAAGTTCTTCCAAATATTTCCAAGTACTTTCAAATATTTCCAAGTACTTCCAAAATACTTCCAAAGAGGTGTACACCTACTTCCAATCTCGGATCAACCCTCGTATGAATACTTACAAAGAATTCATAAAAATCATTTTAATTTTCTTCATAGTAAATTGTTAATTTTTATTTTAAATTTAGCAATTATCTTTAATTATTCTGCAAGACCACACTACGAAGGTCTTCAGTCTTTTTCCTCAGCCTCTCCAATCGCCTAGATTTCACATCCGTAATATCGTTCCTCCAGCTTGCATACGTTTTCAGCAACATCATATTTTTATGCTAATTGAGGAAGAGAATGGTAATTTTTGTTTTAAATTAAACCCCATTGTAAAGTAAGATATTATTAAATAGAATAATGTTGTTGTTGTTTTAAAATACGGTAAAGGGGACAAAGAAGAAGCCATTTTTAAGCAGCAAATTAGATTATAATTAAAGTGATATATTTTTTTGTTAGATGCGTACACAAAATTATATTTGATATGCCTCATAGTTTGAAATTCGAATTTGTGTATTATCCGATTATTATATTAGATAGGTACGGAATAACCCTGTGCAACCCTCACGTGGACTTGACCTTAGCTTTTTTAAAACAAATGGATTAGTGGAAGATAATCAGAATAGTATCAAAAATAGACTCTTAAAAAGTAAAAGAAATTGCATTCGAATGATCCCATTCGTTGCCATTTGTTCTCTTAGTCTCTTTTTATCTCTAAAATGCTACGCACTTATCTCGTTACAAAACATTTTAGGAATTATAAATATCTTTTCCATTAGCAAATTGTTTTCATTCAATGAATTTTACTTTTCGAAATTGTATTAAAATGAAAATAATTGATATTTTGAACTTGCTTTTTAGGGTTCGGTAATGAAAATGAAAAAACCAACGGAACTGTTTGTTATTTTCATAAGAAAATTCTCCCATTTTTACAATCAAATCATTGATGTATTAAATATTTATTCACGAAATTTGAAGTTGATCGTCTGTCTCATTATCGAGAAATAAATGAATGAAAATTGTCCTTTTAACATGGAAGTAAATGGACCGAGCTTTTTAAAAGGGCTATAACTTCTACTATATACAAATTATAGCATTTACAACAAATTTATACAGATCAATAATTCATGAATCGAATGATACATTTTTCAATAGATTTGACAGTCTAGTTAATTAGTTATTCATAAATGTAAAAAACAAAAATTTATTTGCAGCCAACAGAATATAACAAAAGCACTAGTCTAGAATTCCAACTCTATTTCTTGAAATTGTTTTTGTGTTAAATAAATGTTTTTATAATGAGAAAAAATTTATCTCAATATTCTTTCGAAACAAAGATTTTTATTCGAAATTAACCTAATTATTAAGAATTTTTTTTTATTAAAAAATTTAGTAGGCAGGCGTTGTCACTCTGCAAAATACAAAATATTTTTTCGAAGATCAACCAGATAGATAAGCTGTCCCAAACTCTTTTAAGGTGACAATTCGTGGTATGTCTGTCTGAATGTCCGTCTGTCGTCTGTTTCCTTTATCAAGTCAGTGGCGGATTTATACTTCTGCCGCCTAGGGAGCTTCCGGGATTCCGTTCCGTTTCCCAAACAAAATGGTGTCACAATCTCCACATTTTAAACTGTTTCAAATTTAGGAACTTTATCTTTTTATTGAGGCTTAATTTCTTTCATAAAATCGCATAAGATCTGAATACTTTGCCATATCCCAATGATTTTGGTTTTTAATTTAAATTTTCCGAAAGTATGCTGTAATAAAGTATTTTTATGTAGATGCACTTTAATGGCTATATTATATGTGTAGAAATTTAATAAAAAAATGTCAGGTTTAAGAAAAAGAAAATTGTCACATTTAAAAGATTTTTTCAACTTTATAAAGAAATGTTTCATTGTTCGCATCCATAAACAAATATTTAATATTATTATAAAGAAGAACAATTACAATTGTTTTTTTAATGTTTTATATTGTCTTAATAACAAATTGAATGATTCGGTGAAGACTTTAACTTTATAAAGAAATATTTCATTGTTCTCAACATCTTTGGAATGTATTTTCTTGTAGTTATAACACCTGGCAAATAAGTTTATAAAATGAGGTAAAAACTAACCTAACCTCTACTATTGTACTACTCTAAAAAACATGAAATAATTAATGAAGGTCTTGTTTTCACTATTTCAGCCGCTGAGGAAGTCGCTAATCAGTGACGAAACGTTTGGCCAATTTAATTAAAAAATTTTACGTTTGATTTAAATTCTGGTCCAACTCCTTAAGATCCATTTAAAAATTTATAAAGAAATTTTTTTTTCATCTTTTAAAGTTTTAAAGACTTTTAAAGACTTTTAATGTCCTGATTATTTGGTGAAATAAACCTAGGTAGTAATTGAAAAGTTTTTGTTTCCCTGAGAGTAGCAGAGTTGTTGAATCAGATATATCATTTCGATATCCCGGTATAGGTGTGTGTATGTTTATTTGCATCAAGCAGAAGACAACCTCTTTGTTTCTATTTGCAAGGTAGTAATAATGACTTCTCATTTTTTGTAATATGTTATTATTATAATTTATTATAATTGTTAAACAGGAGAATTGCATTCTTATTTTTAACCGACTTCAAAAAAGGAGGAGGTTCTCTATTCGACTGATTTTTTTGAATCTATGTTACGTCATATCTCCGCCAATTGTGAACCGATTTTGAAGATTTTTTTGCATTGGGTTCAGTCTAGCTTCCGATTGGTCCGGTTTTTTTTAATTGATATTAGACCTTTTTTGATAGGTTTTTTTCAGCCTAACTTCTTTGTTTATGGACCGATTTCGATGATTCGTTTTTTATTGGAAAGGGGGTATCTTAGGGTTGGTGCCATATTAATTTGGTCAAGTTCTGATGATATGATCAACGACGAAATAACGTAAATCTCCAATACTTATGAGCAAATAATCGAAATTATGATAATAAAATCTTTTATAAAAAAATCTCATAACATTCATTTAAAACCCGCAAACGTTTTGAGAAAATTTCTATATTTATGAATTGAATTTTATTATCATTTTCTGATTCATTCGCCTGACGCTTTCTCTTACGAGATGCATGCAAGGTATTATATTAAGTTACTATTAATAACATCACTAAAAAGAGAAAAATAAAATAATTTTTATAAAAAAAATAAAACCGACTTCAAAAAACTTAAATGCAACAAATAGAATAATAATAACTCAAAAATAAAATAAAATTCGCTAAAAGGTTTAAAATAATTATCTTATTTAGTTACTAAACGACGAAATATTAGCATGAAATTACTTTTTGAAGTCGGTGCCAAACATACATTTTATGAATCGCACTTGACGGATCTTACTTAGTACGTTTGGCGGGTACGCTCGCTTATAGGTGTAGTTTGTTTGGCACGGACTTCAAAAAGTAATTTCATGTTAATATTTCGTCGTTTAGCTGTAACTAAATAAGATAATTATTTTATACCTTTTAGTGAATTTTATTTTATTTTTGAGTTATTATTATTTTATTTGTTGCATTTAAGTTTTTTGAAGTCGGTTTTATTTTTTTATAAAAATTATGTTTTAAAAAGTATTATGATATCTCTTGCTTTGTTGAGTGTATAACAACCAAAAGATGCACCTCTTAGCGATGTAAATTTTAAATTTGTGGTAACATATGTGACTAAATAGTTCGTGATAAACACATCTGACCAAAAACATAAATGTGAAAAAGGGGCCATGTTCGGTACCAACGGCTTCGCAGACAAAGGAGTTGGGATCTAAACGGGTACGAAGTTCCATAGCAGTTGCTTAAATCATAGCTATAGGGATGAGCAACGATCTTCAATTGATTTAAAAGAAAATTTGTTACGTTCTTTGATATTAAATTTATAACTCTGCAAGTTATAATAGTCAATAAATTACGTTTACCGTGATGATATTTAATACAACCTTAAAATTTATCTAGCTGTTCTTATTTTATACTACATACAATTTATTTGGATATAAAACTTGCCAAGTTATAAATTTAATATCAAAGAACGTAACAAATTTTCTTTTAATGATCGTTGTTCATCCCTATAGCTAAGATTTAAGCAACTGCTATGGAAGTTGGTACCCGTTTAGATCTCAACTCTTTTGTCGGCGAAGCCGTTGGAACCGAAATTGGCCCCTTTATCACATTTATGTTTTTGGTCAGATATCCTTAATTTTTGAAAAATTTTATACTTTAATTTATCTAAATAATTACATTTAAAGATTTATATTAATAATTATTAAATAGTTCTCATAAAATATCCCTTAAAAACTCGGACGTGTTTTCATAAATTTCACCCTTTCAAATCGGGCCACGAAGAAGGAAAAGTTTCGGTTTTTCAATTTCCTGCTTTATTAATGTTCCAAGCTTTACCAGTATGCCAAATTTCAGAATTCCTGCTTGATTGTATTTTTACTATATGTTAATTAAGCCTATAATCAATTTCACCCCTTCATTTTAGTTCGTGAAAAAGGGAAAGTTTCGCTTTTTCGATTTTTCCCTTTAATTGTAGGCCAAACTCTATCAGTATGCCAAATTTCAGCATTCTAGGATTAGCGGAAGTACTTTAGGTTTTTGATATATCAGTCATCAGTCAGTCAGTCAGTCAGTGAGTGAGTAAGTCAGTGTTAAAAATGGCACTTTTCAGAGTTTAATGACTCAAGAACAATATTAGATTTATTCATGAAATTCGGGATTCTAGGTGTTCTAGTGGGTCTTATTAGGCATGCAAAATTTCAAGTGTCTAAGTCCTATAGTTTTTGAGTTATGGGGGGGAGTCAAAAGTAGTTCGAAATGGTTCGTGTAAATATACACATGGCCGGTGCATCGCCCATTTTTCCGAACTTGGCTGACACACTGCCGTGTGTCAAGATTATTCAGTTTTGTAATTTTCCTTGTATGTATTTATGTCTTCCAGACTGATGATGACGGGTTGAACTAGCCGAAACTGTTTCTGATTTCGAATTTTGATTGAAATAAAAAAGAAAAAACATTATAGTATATTTATTTGCACGAAATTTTTCTGGAGAGAGGCGGACTGGTAGAACTTTTAATTGAAAGTTATGGAAGGCAGCCCAGGGGTAGTGAGGAATGAAAAAATTAACACATATCCAAATAAGGTGTAATTTATTTGATTCCTTCCTCCTTTCCCTTTCAAACCGACGTTTGTGAGAATTCTTCCCTCCAAAACGTCGGAAAGGAGGAAGGATTCCAATAAATTACACCTTATTTGATATGTGTTAATTTTTTCTTTCCTCACTACCACTGGGCGCCTTCCATTACATTAAATTTTTAGTATATATTTTTCTTTAAATTTTTGAAGAACTCCAGCTACCTCGTGGGCTCAATAAACCTCACGAATTTCCCAAGGAAATGTCTACACATACAAAAAGTATTTTTAATTTTGTACAGGAGTTTTTGACAGGTTATAGTTGTGTTTCACAAAAAGAAAATAAAAATTAATTTTTTTTTTTTTTTTTAATTATATTTTGGAGATTTTTTTATCTCTATACATATTTTGGGTTACGAGCCCTTCTTCAGTCAACAGTTCAACAGTCTTTTGTTAAACCTCCTGAAGAATATTTTTTTTAATTTTTATTTCCTTTTTGTGAAACACCACTATAACCCGTCAAAAAACTCCTGTGTTTAATATATGGTATTTCACTATAAACCAACACCACTTTTTTACTTAGGGAAAGTGGTGTAGGTTTTAGGTGAAACATGATATTAATTAATAAAATATATTAAAAACCTGTAAACTCCTGATGATGGACTAATAATCCGAAATATATTGAGTTTGTATAAACTTCTTTGAGTTTTAATTCATTCACTGTGAAATTAAACACCCTTTATTTTATTAATCAACACCACTTTCACTAAATGTTATTTTTAATTTTGGTTTTTCAATTTCAATTTTTGTAAATAAATATAGAGGTTATAGTAGATTAACATTACCTGCTTAAAAGGATGAAATAAATAAAATAATTAAGTATATTAAGACTAATGTGAAGGGACTGAGTCTTCGAAACTGTAGACTATTTTTCAAATAAAATTATATGCATGGGCGTCCGGAGGGGGGGCAAGAGGTACACGCAGTGTGGATTTATAGTGAAAATTTCTAAAATTATAATAGGTTGGAGTTGGTGGTGTTTCACAATGAGGAAAAATAAAATAATGTTATTAATTATTATAGATTAATTTATTTTTCCTCATTGTGAAACATTACTAACTTCTACCTATTATAAAATTTTCTTAAGTTCAAAAAGGTTTATTTTGAGTTTGTTTGTGTATGGTCGAAGTTCTACCTTAAAATCAATAAAATTTTCGAAACAAAATTTTATATTTAGTAATATAGTGCCTAGAGCATCTCTAAATAGCATAATAACTCATGACACTTGATAAGTATACCAATTTAAAAAAAAATCTTTAGTGCGGTTTTTAAGAAAATCAAAATAAACGAAAAATCTTTCATGTAAATGTCAACTTCCAGTGTTCCGATTTCAAGTAAAAACTTGCTATACCCCTTATAGCCTATATCGAGCTTAAGTTTCGAATTTCGTAGCTCTGAGATTTATGGTTGCAAAAGGCAAAGGGGTACATTATTACGGACGTAAACATCAACTTCCGGTACTTCTATTTTAGCCAAAATCTTGTGGTAGTTCTTGTAGCCTCTAGATAGCTCAAGTTTCAAATTTCAAGGCTCTGCGACTTTCCGAAGACGAGATATGAACGATTAAAGTATTTATTTTGCGACATGACTAATTTAAACCCCCTTCCTTTATTTCAATCAGATTAAAAATTTGGCACAACTAATAACTCATGACACTTGATAAGTAGGTACACCAATTTTTAGCGAAATCGTTAGAGCCGTTTTCGAGAATATAATATATACAAGCTGTTCCAGGCGTGCCTTCGGCAGGCCCTCTACAGCTCGGCCCTCCGGGCTGTTGACCCTGGCGGGCAGCGTCTCGGCATGTGATTATTAGGTCTATAATATATATTTGTAATATTTTGGCCCCTCTTTCGCCCCACGCCCTCATTTTGGCTATTGATTTTTACAGCATACATTTTATATAGTCTTCAAAACTAACATTACAAAATTTGATTTATATCGGAGAGAGTATTAATTTTTTGCCCCCCCCCCCCTCACATTTTGGGAGGTTGAAATTATTTTTTAGATATTTGTAAATATTTAGATATTTGCAAATAAATAACTCTCAGTTTTCTAAAGAATAAATGTACAAAAAAGCTAAAAATGTCTATATTTTGCCCCCCCCCCTTTTTCGCCCCCATAGAGTAAATTTTGATAGTTGATTTTTACAGGAATAGTTTCTTAAAGTAATAAAGAATAACTCTACAAAATTTGATCAAGATCGGAGAGAGTTTTAATTTTTGCCCCCACTCACATTTTGGATAGTTGAGGGGGGAGGGTCGGATTACAAAAAATATTGAAATTATTTTTTAGATATTTGCAAATAAATAATCCACAGTTTTCTAAAGAGTAAATGTACTAAAAATTTCTATAATTCCCCCCCCCCTCGCCCCCATACTGTCAATTTTGATAGTTGATTTTTACAGGAATAGTTTAATAAAGTAATAAAGAATAAGTTTACAAAATTTGATCAAGATAGGAGAGAGTTTTAATTTTTGCCTCCACTCGCATTTTGGATAGTTGGGAGTCGAATTTTAAAAAATCCTGAAATGATTTTTTATATATTTTAATTTAGTATTTTTATAAGTAAAAAGCAAGTAGACATTTTATTGTCCTTACGAGATGTCGCTTAATCAGTGAAAACACAATTTACCCCTTTGACCCCCTTAGGGGTCGAATTTCAAAAAATCCATTCTTACTGAGCCCCTATGTCATAGATGTAATATCCTCTCCAAATTTCATGTTTCTATGTCTACTGGTTCTGGCTGTTTTGATGATGAGTGAGTGAGTGTATCGGGCAAAGAATTTTATATATATAGATATACAAGAATTGCTCATTTAATAAGATAAGATTACCGTATATATTGAGGTTAAAAGCTGGTTGGATTTTGGTTGAATACGGTTAACAATAAATTGGCTTTTACTTATGGAATGTTTCTTCTGAAAATAATTAATATCTCTAGAAATATTATTTTTATCTTGTTTATTATAAATAGCTTCTTGTTAGGTTAATCGTAGAGCCTTGTTTTCAATAGAATTTTTAACATATCTCAACAGCCTTTTGGTGAAAAAAAGATGATCAATAAAGTAGGTACCCTTAAAAAGTAAATATATTAAAATCGGGCATTGTTATAATCTCCGATATTAGTAGAGCATTTTATATTCAAGATTTCATAAATATTAGTCAAACGATCTAGCAAACAATCTCAACATTGAATTTCCACAAATTCAATATTTCAATTTTTACAAATAGATCGTTTCTTTTGTTGTGTAGTAATTCAAATAAACTATTAATTTGTAGATTAAGACGTGGAGAGTGGTTGTTTGGCAGCCTGAAAAAAATACCTATACGTACTCGTATATTAAGGCGAGCGTTAGATTTGAAATTGAGATTTTCTCCATGGTATATACAAATTTTTATTCTACACTTTTTATGAAATAAGTTATTGAAAAAATACTTTGACATTCTAAAAATTTAAATAAAACAAATATTTAATATTTAAAGACCAATTTATTTATTATGCCAATTAACGAGCTATAGCCTTGCTGCTTAATATTCTCTGGGACCACAATTCGAATTAAGAAAATTTTTATTTTATGCCAGAAAAGTTGTATTTACCCCCTCGGTAAGCGAACCCCAGGAAAATTATACCAGGCCAATGACCTGCTCTTGGATGTGAAACCAAATTTATATATAATCATAAATAGAAACAAAGAGGTTGTCTTCTGCTTGATGCAAATAAACATACAGACATATATATCGAAATTATATATCTGTATATATATATTATTTATTTGTTTCGAAGACTTGGCTTCATCATCAGTCTTTTTTAAATATAAATATTATTTTTCATGGGGTCAATATAGTATGGATATTGAAAATTTTCGATCTTTACTTAGCTAGAAGGCAGCTAAAATTAAAATCATTTTCTTTTAATTAAATTGAATTTAATTTTAACTAGCTCCTAGCTAAGTAAAGATCGAAAAATATTGACCACATGAAAAATAATATTAATAATCAAAAAAGGCTGATGATGAAGGTCAAGTCTTCGAGACTATAGTCTCAACAAATAAATAATATATATACAGATTTATAATTTCGATATTTATGTGTGTATGTTTATTTGCATCAAGGAGAGGACAACCTCTTTGTTTCTCTTTATGAATCAACAACTCTGCTACTCTCGGCAAAACAAAAACTTTTCAATCAAATTTATATAATTCATAAAAAGTATCTATAACAACTCGGATTCAGTTAAGACACTTTTTGATTTTCGAAAGAAATCTTAATAAACCCACATCCTATTGCCATGAGAAGTCCCAACTTGTATTCCATCTATACTAATCCATACCAGTTCCTTGTTTATATCCTATTCTTCCCTGGCAGCCCCTTCCAGAATTTTCCTAGGTGCAAGGCAGTGATAAACAACCACATTACCCTCTCAACATGATGGTTTCAGGTGATAAACTACCCTCATATTTTGATCTCCGGGTGGAGGCTGCCCGAGGAGAGATGATCAAAAAGAGACAGTCGGGTGGTTGCGTCAATACAGTCATAGGACGATGATGGTAATGATTACAGTAGTCAAATACACCATTATTTTTAAATTGTTTATTTATACAGACGATTGAGGCGCCATCTCTTAATAAATATCATTGATAATTTTAATTGCCTAACGATTCAAAATAGGATATTTTATCCAGCATTTCAAAAACAATGCATTTTGTGCATGTATGTGGTACAGGCACGAAAATTCAAAGGATAGGAAGGATAGGACAGAAAAAATAATTGTAATACGAGTGAGAATGGATTATGGTTAAGTAATGTGGGTAGCACTTTATTTTTTTTAGTTGTATAGTTTATTTCGTGTTAAAATGACAAAATATTTTCTTTCTTAAAAAATAAGAAAACATTTTACGAATTTCAGTTTGTTTTAGTTTTTTGTTTTTTTAATGGAATTTCCATATGAAACATTTTTGTATTTTTGGAAAGAGGTCCAAATATTTTCTTTCTCTTTCCATATATAAATAAAGTTGTTTTTTCTGAGTGTAATTTTTTTTTTTTTTTGATATTGAAATAGATTCAATAAAGAGTGTGTGTATAGTTTGGATGGGTGGCTGTGGTGGGGAAACTTATTTATAAAAGACAGGCTCTCTAGTTAGCTCGAGTTTAGTGGCCTAGAGAAAATAAATCCTATAAAATATCGAAAGAGGGAAGCTGAAAAGCTCCAATAATAATTTTCCAAACAAATAAACATATTCTTAGAACAGTCAATGCGAACAAAACAGAGCCGAGGGCGTAAGTACTTAGGCGTGCATTTCTCTCCATTGCATTTGAAAGAAAAGTGAAAGAGGGAAGCCATTAGCCACCAAGGGACTTCAAGAAGGGAAAAACCGAGAAGCAAAGATCCTGACCAGTTAAATTCCACCAATTATCCATGTCAATTCAGCATAGAAATCTACCCTCTTTCTTGAGCGAAAGCATCCCTTATCGCGTTTTATAGAAAACAATTGAATTATGGACCAAGAGATGCTGCCTTCACTAAAGATCGGAGACCAAAACAATCTTTTTTGAAATTAATAACAATTCTTTGAAAAATGATGGATTAGGAAAAAAGATAAATAGGAGGAAAAAGTGAATAAAATTTCAAGAAAATTTTCACGCAAATTTTAGCTATTTAGCAATTTCTCAACAAGGAGATGTTTGAGCTAGAAAATTGAAACTTGGCATGGTGATACAAACTATTCTGACTGATTTAATTCATTCGCTTTCTAAAAGACAATTCGTTTGTTTAGGGTTCCGTCTAAAAAGTAAAAAGCTCCAATATTTGGCTCTCTGTCATGCCACTGTAGCTCGGAAACTAAATAAGATACAAACTTGCAATTTAATATGTATAGATTTTTCCCAGATTCAAAAACCGCATTTAAATTTTTAAACCAGTGATAATTTTGGGATTGGTCGAATTTTTTGTGGTGTTCAAATTAAATTTTTTATCATAGAGCGTGAGGTATAACTGCAAAGAACTTTTTAAGAGAGTTCGAGACTGCTTATCTATCTTGTTGATCTTCCAAATAATCTTTAGTATTTCTCCTGAGTGACAACGTCTGCATATCAAATTTTTTAATAAAAATATTGTTAAAAATGAGGTTAATTTCTGCATAAAAATCTTTGTTTTGATAATATTAATAAAAAGAATATAGAGATAATTTTTTTTATCATTATGTGCTTTTGTCATATTCTGTTGGCTGCAAATTACTTTTTATTTTCTATTTATGAATAACTAATTAACTAGACTGTCAAATCTATTGAAAAATATATCATTTGATTCATAAATGTTGAATTATTAATCTGTTGAAAATGGTTTAATTTTTATAGAAATTATAGCCTGTTTAAAAGCTCTGTCCATTTACTTCCATGTTAAAAGGACAATTTTAAATAATTTATTTCTCGGTAATGAGAAAGACGATCAACTTCAAATTTTGGTAATAAATATTTAATGCATCAATGATTCTATGGTAAAAATTTGTGAATTTTCTTATAAAAATGATAAACAGTCCCAAACCTCCTTAAGTAGTATTAGACTTATTTTTTTAATTTATTTGACTTTAAAAAGACGATATGAGAGATCTCCAAAATGGCCATTTTAGTTTATTTTTATAGCAGTTTAATTTTATATAAGTACTTAAGTTAAAATTCTGAAAAAGTTCTTAGAATTAGTTCATTCTCTCTTTAAGAACAAATTTGATATCTCAAGAATTTTGGAAGAAAACAAAATTTAAACGACTTTTAGTAATCTTCAGTGTCAGGAATTACTAAAAGACACAGGTAATGACAGTCAGACAGAAAAATATATTTTTCATGAAAATGATTTTTTTCACAGACAACAATTCTAAGCTCGAATAAGAATAAAAAAAGAAAAAAATATAAAATTTAATATTAGACTTATAATTTCAAATAGTTAGATAGTGGTAATAGTTCCTTCTGCAGTTTGGATCGGACAGCTCTTTGAGATTTTAAATAACAATCTTTATTATTAATGAAGCTTTTGAAGTTTTTATTTTTGTGATTAATTTGATAAAAATTCAAATTTTAAAAATCTTTATTTTGAAATAACAAATTTCAAATTTGCCACCCTCTTGCAAAGTGTCAATTTAAGTTTTCTAGACTTAATTAAAAATTCTATTTAAAATTATATCAACACAATTAAATATTAATATTTGTCGTTCTATTTTGTTTTTCTATCCTTTAATTATAAAATGTTATAAATTTTTTTTTTATTAAAATATTTATAATTGGATTCAATATATATTAAAAGGATTAATTGAAGCCGAAAGGATAAATATTGCGATTCATTTTGAGTTATCAGTGAACCAGCTCTCAAAATGGTAACTCCAAATTTTTCTATGTCTGATAAAAACTTCTCACCAAACGGGTCAATCTGAAATCCAGAAAAAGCCCTCAATTTGGATAATATATCCGCGAGCATTTTTTGATTTATATTTTTTTCTATAAGTAATTTTATTCATTTACAAAGCAGCAAGCTTTAATAATATTTTTTCATTTGTTTTAAATAATTACCATTTAAAAGTTTTACAAAGACGTATTGGTATTATCACACTTGGCCTCAGGTGAGAAAAATGCATTATCTAATTATTTTTCGATTATACTTTCATCATTTTAATTCAAATCATTAATTATTTTATCTCTCAGCCTTTACGCTGATCATATATTTCTCAGCTCAAAAACATCTCAGCTCAAACACGTGGCGTCTAATCTCAAAAGCCTGGACTAGAATATCTCAACTCTTACGAAGATACACGTACAGAAGTTCAGTTACTATTTTTATAGATATATTATTAAATTGGACTAAGCTATTTTTTTCTTAAAATGGTCCCTAGAATAGAGCAAGTTTTCGTTTGAGAGGTATGACTGGTTGCCTATTTCTAAGGGGGTCATTTGAAACTTTACCAAGTGAAATGAATTACACTCTCTCAGGGGATACTCTAAAACAAATAATGGAATGCGTTATTATTTTGGTTGACAGCTTCTGAGAATGACTGTTTGCGCACTAGGACGCCTTTTAGAGTGAATTCATCGCGAACTCTTGAGTCCGAGAGTCAATTGTTTTCTCATATTCTCTCTGTCCTATTTGATGAGAACATATGTTTATTTCACTCTTATTCTTGGGTTGCGTTTCGCCAGGGCCATCTATATTGGGTGAGGCTGGATTTTCGTGTGGATTATCCTCAACAACCTGTACCATTTTACGAAACCTATCCCCAGGTACCTACGACACCAATCAAAACACTTTAATTTTCTTCCTCTAATTCTCACAACTTGATAAATAGCATTAAAAAAAGAATAGAAAATCAGAAGAGGTTGTCTATTAGATCCGAGATGGAATGGATTATTTTTAATTGTATTTTAGAAGGGTATTTTTTACCCTCTCGGAAATCGAACCCGAATGCCAAAATTAACAATCAGGGCCATTTGGCTATCCTGTGAGGTGAATGACTAATAATTTTGTCACTCGGGTTCGTTTCACGAGAGGGTAAAAACAACCCTTTGATATATAATTAAAAATAATCCATTTTATTTCGGATCTAATTATGAAAACCAAATGTAATTTTCTTACAAATTTAAAGTCCATTTCTATCGGGAAATTATACTAGTATATTATAAAAAGAAGACAATTCACAAAATGAATGTTCATTTGATATTTGAATTAAAAGATTTTAAAAATATAAAGCAATTTGAGCCGCGAAAATTAAATAATATAATCAATAATTTCTTCTGTTAATTCTACATATTTAGAAAATTATTTTATTATTTTTTGAAAAGGAATAATGAATTAAACACCCGACAGGATTCGAGCCCGTGTCTCTCTTCTTTAGCCGAAGAGCGCCTCTATTAACTAGGCCACGGATGATTCCGCCAGGAATGCTCCTTAGATCGAATATCATTTTTCTTTTTTGCGGCTTTTTCTATTTAAAGTATAGTTACTTATGTTTTAGACAAATTAATTTTTAAAAATATATTTTTTGGGATATTACCATTTATATAATTGGCATTTTATTGTTCCTTACAAAAGTAAAACAGACCTCTATTAATGTCGCTACGAATTCTGCATGTTCTGCATGTCGTCCGCCTCCGTGGTGTAATGGTCAGAGTAACTGACTGGCAACCCCGAGGTCTCGGGTTCGATTCCCGGCTATACCCAGACATTTTTTCTGTAAGTATAGGGTCTGGTAATAAAAATTAAGTGGGAGATAAATTTAACCGAATTTATCGCGCGGAGAATTTACCACTGCTCGAAGCCCCTAAAACCTTAGTAAATTGGATATTGAATTGTATCTAAGTTTCTGAGATTGGCTCGTGATCCCGGCTTCTTTTCCTTCTACTCTGTTCTTTTCACGATGGAGGGGCCAGCCCATACAGGCCTTTAGGGGAACCACCTTCTGGTGTATCTCCTTCTCACATCAATATCATTAAAAAAAATGTCTGTCCAACCGTCTGTAGTCATTTTAGTTCGTAAAGTAAATAGATATAAGCTTGAAATTTACAAATTATATGAATTTACCCAAATCAGAAATCGTAATAAATCAAAAGATAATTTTGTGCGGTAAAAAATAAAAAGTATTTTTTGATCATGGGATTAGATACTTATAAAGAAAGATTTCGTTAAGTATGATAAGACTTATTTTTTTTAATTGATTTCATTTCAAAATGACGGTGTGAGAAAGCCGCAAAATAATAATTTTTAGAAAATCTTTTTACCTGCGGGAATTCAGAAGTGACTAAAATCAAAATTATGGAAAAACTTCACAAATTCATTCATTATCTTCTCATTATCGAAAAATAATAATGAATTTAATGTCTCAGGTAATTTGGAAGTTATAAGGTACGAAACCCTCGGTACGGAATCGGGCTCGCACTTAGTTTAATTAAGTGAAAGTAAATGTTCATTTCAAAAAGAGTGAATACGTGATTTAAAACCCACCCCTTGCGCTTTATTTTATATTAGAGAAATAGAAATCTGAAAATTGCCATCGAATTGCAGGGCTTTAATTAGTAATGCGAAAGGGTCTCTCCATCAGGTCCTCTTGTTCGTGGTGGTTTGTTTTTCAATTGGAAATTAATGGAAAGTGCAGCCTCACCGTTTTCGAGTGAAGATGCTCGGATGTTATTTATTCTCACTACATGCATTGGCTCCGGAAATAAGAGTTTATCTAATAGAAAATTCAATTTATTTTCTATCTATATGATGCGTTGCCTCAAACAACATAAACGAAAACAATCATAAAGTCTCATGAATCGGTTATCATACACAAATATCAGATATGCGTTATCGAAACAGCCACCAGGCAATTAGAATGAGAACGTAGAACATTTTAGGAATATTCTTGAAATATTATTTATAAAAGTGAGTTAAAAATGTTTTTTCCAACCAAATAAAATAGCTACACAGCCAAAGGAATTGTTGGTTGGTTGTAGTCGTAAAATCAGCAGAAGCTATAATAGTGGCGGCGCTTAACGAGAAAAAGTTTACACATAGGATAAAAGCACCAAATTTTTACCATGTACTAGTTAGGTACTTAGCTTGCGATTTTTGATAGGAACCAAGTCCTCCCAGATGTTCAGCATTTTCCTAGACATGACATGATAGTTAACATGAAACGGATCATGTCATGTATGGAAAATCCTGAATATCTACAAATCTAAGATATTAACAAAAACATGGTCCAAGTAAAAGTTCAAGTCGATAAAATTTCCTAGAAAATGACACAGGAATCAAGTTTCTAAGATGAGTGGTTTTCATTTTATAAAGGAAAAACTGTAATTTTTTGCAAAAAAAAGTTTTTCAAAACTTCAACCTCGTTGAGGAACGGGTTACCTTTATCCAATTACGCTAAACTTTGCCAATCTAATTTTTTAGCCAACTTTTAAGAGGTCCACACCCGAAAAATTCAAACATTCGATTTCTTGTGACCACCCTAATACCTATATTTCAACATGGCCGCTATAAAATCCAAGATGGCCGACGGAGGATTTGGTTCCTATCAAAAATTGCAAGGTAAGTACCTAACTAGTACCTGGTAAAAATGTATTCCTATTATCCGGTCTGTCGGTAATAACGCTAAATTCGACGTTAAGCGGCCCCACTATAAGGCTATATGGATCGTAAAAATCAGAGGGTATACCTACTCTATTTGTTTATACATAGTAAAATAATAAAAATCAAATGTTTTAGTCGGGTATTTTTTTAAAAAATTATCATTTTAAAAGGAAATTGAAGCAATTTAAAATGTTTGTGTGAATATTCAAAAAATTAATGTCTCAAAATTTTTAATTATTCAACTAACACAGGGTATACGCTGTTTGCTCAGATAAAATCACATGCTATACGCCGTATACCATCCACTACAGGCCATAGGTAGAATTAAACTTTAAATAGTGAATATTTATAAGAAAACTCAATAAAAATTTTATTGTGAGAAATGATGATGCCTAGTACGGATTTTTCGCTAATCTTCATGACTCGTTCCGATTTTTTTAAAACTAGGCGCCATAATTATGAAAGAGAAAAATTTAAAATCAAAATTTTTTCTTCTTATTAATAGAAAAATGTTTTATATTTTACTGGTCGTTTCAAGCTAAATTTAAACTCAAAAACAACGACATTTTTTAAAATAATTGACAAATACAAATATTTTTTTTGGATATAATTCAAGTTCTAAATCAACTATTTAGAAACAAGCGGCAAATTGCAAATAAAAAATGACGTTGTTTTATAATATAAAAACAAAATATTTTTAATTCAAATATATTTGAATGATATCTATGGCTATTGAAAATGAATCAAAATGACCTTTATTAGAATTGTGCAAAAAAATATCTCAAAGCCATAAACTGGAGTAAAAAATTGGAAATTTCAATGAGAATCAGAGAAAAAATTCCTAGAAGTAATTTTTAGGTTTTCTAAAGAATTTTTTTTCAATTTTTATCGACTAATGTTATAATTTAGTAAAGTTAACCAAGAAATTTTTTAAAAGATGGTGACACAATCGCCTGCATAAAAAACAGACAACTAGATTTAGATATCAATATATCTTCATAAATATCTAATAAATAATGGAAATATTAATTTTTCGATTTGAAAGTCGATCGGAATCATACCCGCGATAACAAACTCTCTAAATAACCAGACTAGGGATCTCGTGATAGTAATATAATTGGCCTTTGATTAGAAAATATTTATTTCATTATATTTATTAAAAATTAATAAATAATTTATTATTTAAAAAGCGTAGGATAATAATTATTGTCTTTACCATGGAATAAGTCATTTTCAATTTCAAGGGTTCAAAAAGTGAGTTTTGCATTCCGTTAATCTCGCTTTACATTTCAGCTCGGAATAATTTTCCCACCTTCGTAAACAAATTGCTATTATTTAATTTAGACTTTAATTTTAAAGGCTTTATCTACATCTAAATAAAATAACATAAATGTTTTACATGAATATTCAATGGAATTTCAGGGAAAATTGTATTTACTTTTTTTCGTCAATGAGCTCTCTTTTCGAAAAAAGTAAATTTAATTAGGACTATGTATGGAATAGGTATGTATATTAAATTGAATATCAACGTAAAACCATCAAAACTAATGCCTCAAAAAGGTAAATAAATATATATATAAATGTTAAATATTCCACACAAGTTATTTTGGGCTAGCTTCGAAAATTGAGATTAAATTTTCTTATTAAGTAAATATAAAGTAAATATTTATTTATTTATTTTATAAAAATAATTGCTCAATGTTTCAAATGAAAATTAAACGTTTTTCTTTCCATTTAACAACGAGAAATTGTCTTCGAGATAAAATTTACCTAAAAATAACGAAATTAAGAGAAATTCAAAAGAGTACTTTTATATATATAAACGAATACACTTTTTTTAAAAACAATCAGAAAAACGTTTATTAATATTTCAAACGTTTCGGGACAAATTCTCCGCTTTTTCAATGATTTTTTTTAATACAATTGCTTTTGAAAAAATAATAAATAGATACATTTTTTAATAATGACTTGGTTTCTTATTTTTTTCACAAGCAATTGGATTAAAAAAAATGTCATTGAAATAAGAGAGAATTTTTGCCGAAACATTTGAAATATTAATAAACATTTTTGGAAGCTATATATATATATATATAATGCAACTAAATAAGATTTATATTTTTTAATATTTTGAAAATAGATGGAATTTTTCAAAATTATATATTACATAGAAGATCACTCGACAAATTTTAATATGGGATCATAGTGAATATATTTTTTTACATGTCAGAAGGGTGATATATATATAGTTTGTTAAAGATAAGTTGTTAAAATCATCTAGATACAGTTGCTACAATGAAAATTTATTTAAATACAGATACAAAACAAATTTGCAAAAGCTTCTAAATAGAGATGTATACAAAATATCTAGATTCAAGATACATGTATGGATAAATTTAGGTTCTATAGCTGAATAAATTTAGTATTTTTCAACACTAATAAATTTTATTTAAAATGATTAAATTATAGAAAATTAACTCAATTCAGAATAAGAATGTACATGAAGATTAACAAGGTTTTTGGGTTAGAGATTTTTTTTATATAATTTTTTTTTGGCTTAGGATTTTGTGATCAATTTAAAAATAATATTTTTACGACTACTTTGGATCTTAGTTTAGTTGAGTGAAATCTGTGTGACAAACCACAACATCAAATGGTCGGGTTCAAATAAAAGTTACAATTTCATGAAAATTGTGTCTGAAAGAAGTATCTTGTATCTTTCTTCAAATACTTATATAGGTACCTTTGAAAATTGTATCTAGTACAGATACATATTTCGAAATATCTAGATACTCAACATTCTCAATGATGTATCTAGATACTTGAGTCTAGCTACTAAACCACGCTGTTAGTGTAGAATAGAGATAATTTACCAGACATACTTCAGTAATTTGGTACAAATTAAACAATGTCATTTTTTATTATTCAAATTCTTAATGTATAATTTTTTCTATGGAGGAGTTTCGGAACAATAAGTACATAAATAAAAAACTCCATAATCTTTTCTTATATATAATTAAATGATTTATTTCATTTTTACATGATCTTCAAATAATAAATGTCGTTATATTATCAGTAAATATCATGTATAAATGGAATAAATGTTAATAAAAGAAAACACTAGTGAGTTTTTTATCTTCTTAAACAAATTATGTGATATTATCCGAACACCTGAAAAGAAAAATATATATATTAGAATTTGTATAGTTCAGTAAATTATAATACAAATACAAGTTAATTTTTATACTCAAGATAATGTGTAGCATTGTTAATATTATATTATACTAATAAATTTATTATCATAATCAATTGAAAACATTTTTACCTAAACGTTTAATTTTCATTTAAAATATATACTAATTATTTAGTTTGGGTTCATGTTTCAATAAAAATAATTTAATTGTTAATAGCACGTTGGTTGTATGATGTATATTTTACATTCTTGGAAGATTAACTACAAGGCATAGACGATAGTGAATATTAAAAATGTATAATAAATAAATAAAAAAATATTTAATTTAGAGTTAGGCGAATGTCTACATGCAGAAGCCCATGCTGAATTTAGTAAAAAAAAAACTCTGAGATAAATAACAAAAAATAATAATAATTGAAAATAATGTGTGCAGATTTAAGATCTGGATGTTTGCAGAAAAAGATTTTTTTATTTTTTTATCATGGAAATAGCATAGATCTATTTATCAAATTGGATGATAAATTTAGAGTTTAATGCCTTTCAGGCTGTTTGAAAAATTGAAAAAAAAAATACATACTGATATCGTTGTCGGCTGTCGAAAATTGTTGTTGATTAATGCCGTGTAATTAAATGCACATGCCGTTCAATGTTGTTTTCATTTTGGCCGAAATAAAGGGTGACGTTTATGCCGAGCACGCACACGTGATCTCTCGTCGGGGATTTCCGAGATGGACTTAGAAGTGTTTGGCTCGCGAATTGGCAACTGACTGCGCTCGGTGCGCTGCCTGCGATAGGGATAGGGATAGGGGGAATCGCGGTTACAAGCGGGGGAAAAGGTGAGGCGAGGGCGAAAGGCCCCGAGCCAAGCCGAAGAGGGCCCCTCCAACAGGACTATTCACACCCACCTTACTCTTTCATAGGGAGAAACGAAATAAATTGACTCAAGCCCTCCCCCCCGAAACTTCCACCCACCGCAATTAAGGTAGTTGTTCCGCCAAATGCAATTTCTTAGGATTTTTTTGAAAATTATACAGATTATTATTTAAATACTCCTGCATCGATTCGTGGCAAAACGAAATTTATGAACAATACAGTTTCGGAGATATTAAATTTCAAAAATCGAGTTTTCAGGCTCTTTAACATTGTAATATACGGGATATCAGAAAATTTACATACATATTTAATTATAATTAAGAAACCCTTTTTACCATTCTTATAAAAAACTAAATCAACTTTAAACAATAACCAATACATATCGTAAGATAATTTTGATTCATAGTTACAACACAGTTTCTGAGATAATAAAGAAAACATAATAAAAAATGTATAAAAAAATTTAGACTAAAACCAATTTGGCAACAGCGCATTTATTTAACAATTCTCGGCAATTATAACCTTCAAACCTTCAAAATCTTGGTACACAGACACCCTCGCCTCCACCCTTTCTCTTGATCAATTTCTCTTTCTTTTCGGTAATGAAAGGTTCTTTCGAGATGCATAGGGGCTGCATCTTCTTGCTGGGCCTCTTCTTGCATTTGATCTCATAAAATAATTACTCACCTGAATTTATTATCATGATTTTTGGATAAATACTTATAGACTCCGAACGCTGGAGCTGTGTAATTTATCTATAATATATAAGATTAGAAGCATGTTCCTGAAAGGGTTGATTATCTTTGGTATTTTAAACAATATGTGGAGAGGCGCCGACACCCGTTTCGGGTATGGCACTCGAAGAAGAAGATTTTAAACAATTTTTTTTTCTTTTTAAATTTTTCATGAAAACATATATAATATTGTCAAAAATAAACATTTTTGAAGAAATTGACAGAATTAAATTTTGTATCTTTGCTACCACATAATAAATATTTCAAAGATCATCAAGATACTTTAAGGTAGTTGTTTCACCATATGGGCTTTCTTACGATTTTTTTGAAATTTAGACCAATTATTATTTAAATACTTCTGCATCGATTGGTGACAAAACGAATTTATAAACAATATAGTTCCGGAGATATTAAATTCCAAATATAGAGTTTATCAGACTCTTATACAATACACTATACGGGATATCGGAAAATTTACATACATATTTAATTATAATTAAGAAATCCTTCTTACCATTTTTATAAAAAACTAAATCAACATTAAACAATAACCAATACAAATTTTAAGACAATTTTGATTCATAGGTACAACACAGTTTCTGAGATAATAAGGAATAAATAATAAAAAATGTATAAAAAATTTAGACTAAAAACAATTTGGCAACAGCGCATTTATTTAACCAGCAAAAGATGCATGCGCTAGATTTTTTCAAAATTATAATTTTCATAAGATGTAACGTAGCCGTTGATCACATTTGTTAAAAACTAACAAAACGATTTTTATAGAAATTTAGAATGTATTTTATCTGTCATTTTAGTATAAAAATTATCAATCTCTTACAATGGTGCCAAATTTGTCAAACGAGCACGCGAATGGCTAAAATTGGTACATAAACAGTAAAAAGTTTTGTGCTTATGAACTATGAATCCTTATTGTCTGTTATATATACTCTAGCATTAACTTTTTGTTAGTATTGTCGCGAAACAACTACCTTAAATGTGCAAATAAATTCAAGGAATAAGAATATATAAATAACTACAAAATCTTTTTTAAAAAACAATCTTCAAACGTTTATTAAAATACCAAATCTTTCGGGGAAATTTCCACCTTTTTTTAATGGAATTTAAATAAATTAAAAAAAAAAGAAAAAAAGAATGCCTCTTTAATAATTGAAAATAACTGGTGGAGGACCACACGGCTTTCACATTAGTTTATCCCTTATTCGAAATGATCTATTCATCATCAATTTTCTTCATTCAAATTATTCATTTTTGGTTTCTTTCAAGATGTTTTGAGAAAACCGAAGAAAAAAAGGAAATCGCAAACTATCAAAAAATCTACCAGTAAACATGTACTTCCGGTTCGTCTTCTAGGTAGCTTAAGTTTCAAGAAAAAACTGGTGGGACACCACTGGGCATTCATATTAGTTTATCCCTTATTCGAAATTATCTATTCATCATCAATTTTCTTCATTCAAATTACTTCATTTTAGGTTTCCTTCAAGCCGTTTTGAGAAAACCGGAAAAAAGAGGAAATCGCAAACTATCAAAAATCTACCTGTAAACATGTACTTCCGGTTCTTCTTCTAGATAGATTAAGTTTCAAGAAAAAACTGGTGGGGCACCACTGGGCTTTCATATTAGTTTATCCCTTATTCGAAATTATCTTTTCATCATCAATTTTCTTCATTCAAATTTTACAATTTAGATTTCTTTCAAGTCGTTTTGAGAAAAACGGAAAAAAGAGGAAATCGAAAAATATCAAAAATATACCAGTAAATATGTACTTCAGGTTCTTTTTCTAGCATCTAGATAGCTTAATTTTTAAGAAAAAACTGGTGGGGCACCACTGGGCTTTCATATTAGTTTCTCTCTTATTTGAAGTTATCTTTTCATCATCAATTTTCTTCATTCAAATTACTTCAATTTGGGTTTTCCTCAAGCAGTTTTGAGAAAATCGGAAAAAAGAGGAAATCGCAAAATACCAAACATCTACCAGTAAGCATGTACTTCCGGTTCTTCGAATTTAACCAAAATATTGAGGAACTTCTAGGATCTAGATAGCTTAAGTTTCGAATCCCTAGCTGAGACTTAGTTGATATGAGATATGAACGATTAAAATATTTGGTACCCGGAGGCCCGAGCTTCGCTCCTTGATTCATTTTTATTCAACCAGTTTATTTAAATAACCTATCAAAATATTTTTTTCCAAAAGTGAGATCTGATTTTAAATGGATTCTTCCATATCTTCAGTACTTGTTACCAATAAAAATCGAAACGTCAAAAATGCAATATAGCTTAGTTATTCCTCAAGTATTAGATGATAATTGATGGATATTTTTGATTTTAAGACGATTCCTCAATTTCTTCAGCATTAATAAGGCAAACCTTAAAAATACAATGCAAAATGGTTATTCTTCAAGTAATAGATGAGAATCGATGGCTATTTTTATTTTCAGTTGATTCCTCCCGATCTTCAGCAAAGTAACGGATACGATAACAACACAGGTTACTTGTAAATTTTTTCTCCTAATTTACACCCTCCTCCTATATTTCAATCGGATTAAAATTTATTCAGGACTAACTTATGACTCTTGATAAGTACACCAACTTAAAAAAAAATCGTTAGAGCCGTTTTTGAGAAAATCACAAAAAACGAAAAATCTGTCATGTAAAGCATCCGGTAGTCTAATTTCTTGCTATACTCCTTCTAGCTTATATAGAGCTTAAATTTCGAATTTCGTAGCTCTGAGACTTACGGCGAAACGCAGGGGAGTATGTACGTACGCACGAACCAATGGAATTTTGGCCTCTTTTTGCCCTCTGAAGGCCACAATATCTGATTATATGTTCTAAATCTGGTGTCAAACTATTAAGAGCATCGATTTCTTTCTCTTAGAAGTCACAAAGTGAAATTAATCTTTTTCCCTTTGGAGATAGAAGTCCACAAAGTGACAGACTCCGGCAGGCGAATGCAATACTTCAGATTATATCCTATATCATTACATGATATAGAGAAAATATGTGCATGTAAAAATATTTGCTTTAATAGATAAAATTAAAATTGTATCATCAAATTATTTCTTAACATAAAAATGTTTTAAACAGTCATTCATGAAACACGGCGCCGGAAGATGCAACCAGCAACTTAGGTCATCCTATACGAATGCATATCCAATCATTATACAGGCGGCGCTGAAGTAATAAAGCGTGAGCCATAGCTCACAGAGAGTCTTAGTATAGTCTATACCAGAGGTGGGGATCCTTTTTACCCTGAGAGGCCACATTTAAAATAGCAGTAACAAAGGAGGCCACATAAGTTTCAATACCGATAAATGTAACTTTTGTAAAGTTATTGCTGTTCAAATTCAATTTTTTTTTATTTTAAATTCAATTTTTTTTTTATTTTAAATTCAGTTTTTCTTTATTTCAAATTCATTTCGAGGCCACATAAGACATGTGGCCTTAAGGCCACAGGTTCCCCACCTCTGGTCTATACAGTGTTTCTCAACCTTTTGTAGAGCGAGGAACCCTAGAGCACTTAAATTTATTTCTGAGGAACCCCTAGCACTAAAATATGAGGTATTTAATTTTTCATCATAATATCAACATCATGCTACTTTTATAGCTTCCAAATATGACATACCGCCGCTGATGACGGTGTTGTCACCTTTTAAAAATTTGCTAGATTTTGGGGAAATTGGGTAGAAAAAACGTGCATTTTAAATTAATTAATTTTAATGAATAATATGGTATTATTATTAATTTTTTTTGTTAATGTCATTGGGATACCCATATGCCCCTTTCGGATCGGACAGGTTTTTTTTTACATATTCAATGTATATTCATAAATAATATTCTGATCTATTTGAAAAGCAATATTATTTTAAACCTCATTAATAACAAAATAATAATAAAACAATTTAATGATGTTTTCATTTTGTTATTAATGTAACGTAATCGATGAATTATATGAAAATTAAGGAACTTTAGAGCAACAAAGATGGTATCACTGAGACAATAATAGTGATGTTCACCGTATTCTTAAGTATCAATGATTTTATTTGGCTATAAAGGTAAATACTTAGACTCTAAACTTAGTATTTTTTTTCTTTACATGACAAATTTTTTGAGGTGTGATACTACTGCTACTAAGGCCTGCTTCGGGGTTCAATTGGAAAACTTTCGGACTATTTTATTCGCCTATAGTTTTTTGCTTGTGAATTCAAGGAATTGGAACTCTCTCCCGGACTCCGTCTTTCCCGACAATTATAACCTTCAAACCTTCAAAATCTGGGTACACAGACACCCTCGCCTCCACCCATTATCTTGATCAATTTCTCTTTTTCTTCGGTAATGAAAGGTTCTTTCGGACTGCATCTTCTTGCTGGGCCTCTTCTTGCATTTGATCTCATAAAATTATTTTTTGGATAAATACTTATAGACTCCGAACGCTGGCGCTGTGCAATTTATCTATAATGTATAAGATTAGAAGCATGTTCCTGAAAGGGTTGATTATCTTTGGTATTTTAAACAATTTTTTTCTTTTTAAATTTTTCATGAAAACATATATAATATTGTCAAAAATAAACATTTTTGAAGAAAGTGACAGAATTAAATTCTTCGCTACCACATAATAAATATTTCAAAGCTCATCAAGATACTTTAAGGTAGTTGTTTCACCATATGAGTTTTCTTAGAATGTTTTTGAAATTTAGACCAATTATTATTTAAATACTTCTGCATCGATTGGTGACAAAACGAAATTTATAAACAATATATTTCCGGAGATATTAAATTCCAAAGATAGATTTTCGGACTCTTATACATTACACTATACGGGATATCGGAAAACTTACATACATATTTAATTATAATTAAGAAACTCTTCTTACCATTGTTATAAAAAACTAAACCAACACTAAACAACTAATACATTTTTTAAAGAAAATTTTAATTCATAGTTACAACACAGTTTCTGAGATAATAATTAATAAATAATGAAAAATTTACACTAAATACAACAAGCTGACTACAAAGTATATATTTAACCTAAAAAGTGGATTAACATTAGTACTTTTTTGACGTTTTTTCGCCATTGTCGCAACAGCTTTTAATCGTTTATTAAGAACTTTTTGTTTAAATAAATAGAACTTTATAATGTATTTTATTTGTCATTTCTATAATCAAAATATTCAAGCTCGGACAAATTTGTCAACCGAGCACGGTATTGGCTAGTAGTGGTACATAATCAGCAAAAAGTTTTGGGCTTATGAATTATGAATCATTATTGTCTGTTCTATATACTCTAGTATTAACTTTTTTCTAGTATTGTCGAGAAATAACTACCTCAAATTAAGTGCAACGGATCGCTGCTAGACTTTACCCAAAGTCATTTGAAATATTAATATGTTTATTCCTTGATATCACTGGCTATTTGAAGTCGATGTTGACTTTTTTCATCAGCAATCAGAACTTACCAATCAAATTACAAAGCAGTAACAAATTCTATGAGACAATTTTATTACATTTGATGAACAAGAAGTGAACAGGTAAATTTTACAGAATTCCTCCAATGAGGCATAACTGTATACCATCTATACAGAGTCTATAAGGAGACTTGAAGGTCTTGAGGCCACTTTTTTTCAATCTTCTATCTTCGAGTATCTGGTTGAGAGATTGCAGCGAATCATTTGGGTGGGACTCCAGTTTTTGTAGGTAACACATAGATCTTTTGTGAATGACATCCTTTATGTAGGGAATGTTTAAGTCGTTATGAAGTGTCCTGTTAGAGACGTACCAGGGGGTGTTTTTTATTATTCTTAAAAATTTGGACTGAAATCTCTGGATTATATTTAAATTGGATTCAGAGAAACAACCCTATATCTCTATTTCGTAGGTCCAGATTGGTATGATAATAGCTTTGTAAATCAGGATCTTATTTTCCAATGATGTTAAGGACTTTCTGCCTATGAGCCAGTACATTTTGCTTGTTTTTAACTCCATTTCTTTCCTTTTTTTAACAATGTGGTCCTTCCACGTAAGTTTTGAATGTAGGTGTATTCCTAGGTATTTCACGCAGGAACTCTGAGTTATAGCTCTATTGTTTATGAAAATCGGAGGACTTGGTTGGTGTTTCAGTGTGAATGTTATGTGACTGGGTTTGCTGTCATTGACTTTCATTCTCCACTTTCCTAGCCATTTCTCTACCAAGTTTAGATGTTCTTGAAGATGATTACAGGCCAGTGAGGGATCTTCACTGGATGACAAAATTGCTATGTCGTCTGCAAAGGTTGAGACATGCACTTTTTTAATCAAGTTGGAAAATCTGAAGTATAAAGTAGGTATAATAAGGGTCCAAGAATACTTCCTTGTGGGAAACCAGACTCAATGGAGTGAATTTTGGAAAGTTCTGCATTGTGTTTAATTTGGAAAAATCTATTTTCCCAGTAAGATTTCAGTAGTTGGAAGTACTGGTGAGGAAGATTATTTTTAATTTTGAAAAGCAGAACTTTGTGCCACACCTTGTCGAAAGTTTGACTTATATCCAGAAAAACTGCGGGGCAATACTTTTTTCTTCAAAGGATTTTCTTATTGTCTCTACCAATCGGTGACATTGCTGGGTAGTAGAAAGTTGTTGCCTGAAGCCAAATTGATGTTTGGGAATCCATTCCATTAAATTGTTTTCCTTTATCCTGATAAGTAGAAGTTTTTCTAGAACTTTTGATATAATCGGGAGAAGGCTGGTAGGGCGATATGAAGTCACTTCAGTATGTGGTTTGCCTGGTTTTAGGATCAGAATGATATGGGCAAATTTAAGTTGCTCTGGCCAGTAAGTCAGTCTTATAATTGAATTGAACAAAGTAGTTAAAAATATCAGTCCTGTTTTGGGAAGATTTTTCAGGGCTACAGTGTTTATTTGATCATGTCCTGGAGATTTCTTTGACTTTAAGTGCTTTATTTCTTTAATTAATTCAGTAATTTTGAAGTCTTTAATAGGTAGAGAAAGTTGGAAAGGGGATTTCAAGAAAGTTTCAACCTCATCATCTTCCTCATTAGAAAAGGGTTGAAAAGCGTGAGAGATATGGTCCGCGAACAAGTCAGCCTTCTGTCGATCAGTTCTCGCCCAGCTAACCGAGTCGTTTGACCGTATAGGAGGAATAGGTGTTTGAGGTCTTTTAAAGCCCTTAGTTGCTCTCCAGATCGAATAGTCTTTAATTGAAAGATTCTCGACATAGTTCTTAAAATAATCGTTTTTTGCTTTTTTCATTACTGATCTCATTTGTTGCTAATATTGTTGTACATATTTTTATCATAAGGGTTATGGGACCTTTGCCATATGGTTCTTGCTCTAAGTTTATGACGAATTAATTTAATTAATTCAAATGGAACATTTAGGGACTCGCGAACTTTTTTATCTATGTTGGTGGTTGAGTTCTTAGCTGCTCCTTTAATAGTTTTGATAAAGTAGATGGTAGCTTCTTCGAGTTCATCAGGGTTTTTCATTCGTTTATTCAAATCTAGGTTTTGATCGATTTGTTCTCGGAAATTTTTCCAGTTTGTGTTGTTGTTGGTAAGCCTAGGCTTTTGAGATTTAAAGATTATAGAGGTACTTATATAACGGGTGAGTGCTCGGAAGAGAGATCGAGAGTTGATTCGACCTCGACTTTAGCTATGAAGAAATCCAAAAGATCGTGGATTCTCTTTAAATCTGTGGGCCAGTAAGTTGGACTTCCGCTGGACAAATGTGTTAGGTTTGCTTCGTTTATCAGTTTATACAACTCTCTACCTTTGGGTGTTGTCATTCTTGAGCCCCAGTTTGTATGTTTGGCATTAAAGTCACCTCCAGCAATAAAAGTATTACCAAAGGAATCGAAAATTGTTTTCAATAAATCCTTAGAAATGCGGTGTTTGGGTGGACAATAAATAGCAGCTATGTTTATTGGTTTTGCTACTCCATGTTGACTTAAAATAAAATTATTATTTAAAACTAGAGGAATAACCTTATTATATTACATTTTTGATGTTTTGGCAATGAGCTATATTAAACCGATCAAATGAATAAATTTTAAAGAATTAAAAAAATCTACTTTTACATTCTTACTCTAAGGTAAACTACTTTAAAATATAATTTTACATAAAACGTTATATAACCTCTTTTGTGGTCCTCGAGGTACTTAATTAGAATGTTAAATTTCATAAAATTGTTTAAGTCATTTTCAAAATAATTAGAAAAAAGTACTAAATAAAATACTAATGTTTGTGTGCCGATATGTACCAAAAACTATTAAGCAATTCAGTTTGTTTAAGAAATGATAGGTTTCCAATTTCATTTCAATCGGTTGAACGGTGTGGAATAAATCCTCGACGAAAAAAAGGGTAACATCCATGCTTCCGTCCATCCGCATAGGATAAACGAAAAAATCGTACTTTTTGGCCTCTGGAGAGGACCCCATGTAATTTTTGGCAAAATCGTCACGTTCTAAAATTCAACCTAAATGAATACTACAATTTGTGACTTTAATTGAGACCATGGGTTCCTTAGTCTTTACCTGAGGACTCTTTGAAGTCGCACTTGGCTCGAGACCGATTCCAATACTTTATTTGCTTAGAATTGGATAAAGTAAAAATCATTGATTAGACCCAATCGATAATAGAGCACATTTTGAATATTTTTATAGCCTAAATTAAAATTATGATCAGTGATTTCACAAATAGCTTTATTTAACATTATTTAGCTTTATATTTTAATTCTTAATAATAATTAATATAAATAATGTTCCAGCTAGCGATTTTTTCTCATATCTATTCTATTCACATAATTAGTGGAGTCTTAAAATATTATCGTATCATTATTCATTTTAGTGGTCGAATATTTTCTGTATTAAACTTGGAATTTAAAGAAATTAAACCATCTACTAAACAAACGGTAATTTTGGTCCGTATAATTATTTTTTTTTAATTAAATAACAATTTGTCGAGTTTTATAATTAATTCTAATATATAATAATATTTGTGGGATTTAAGATTAAAAAACCAATTATTTATTAAAAGAAAATTGAATAAAAATGTAATTATACATTTTTAATATATATATATATATATATATATATACAAGAATTGCTCGTTTAATATAAGTACCTGGCCACCGAGCGATGCTCGGTAACTTTTTGCTTCAGTTAATAGCTATATATTAATCCCCGAACCCCCCACCCCCCTCTCCCCCCGGACCCCACCACTTCACCACACCTCCTGCACCCTCCCACCCCCCACCTACACCCTCACCACTTCACCCCACCTCCTGCACCCTCCCATCTACACCCCCACCCCGGAAACCCCGTATCTCCCCGGACCCCCAACACTGCAACCCACCTACTGCACCCCCACATCTACCCCCACCCCCGCCGACGCACCAAGTTTTTGCATTTCTAGCCTTCAGTGGCCCTCAGATTATGTATATATAGGTATATAAATAAATACGGTATAATTATTTTTTTTAATTAAATAAGAATTTTTGAGTTCATCAATTAAATTGTCAAATTAATATTTGTGCGATTTAAAACTCGATTTTTAATAAATTATATTGCTCAACTTTTAATATATAATAATAATTATAATGATCTTATTGTGGGATATAAAATTAAAAAACCAATTATTTATTAAAAGTAAATTGAATAAAAATGTAAATATACATTTTTATCGAGACAACCACTTGTGAATAATTATTTCAATTAACAAAAAACCCATCAAAAACAACTTAGCCGAAGATGAGACCGTGACAGATCGAATGTCCAACACAAAACCCTCCTAAGCCGTGAATTTCATCCAAATCGTTAGAGCCGTTTTCGAGAACCCGACCGGATATATATATATACAAACTTTGGTCGTTTAATATAATAAGATAAGATTAGTCAGTTTATTTTTTTCTTTCTTTATGATCAAAATAATTTAGAAAAAAATGTCTTCTTGGATTAAGTCAGTCTTCCATGCACCCGTCTTCTGTCATGCGATTGTCTGGAAATGCATCTTATTGGTCGATAGAACAGCTATCTTGAAACTTCCTCAACAAATTACCAGCCTACTTACATAAGTAACCTGTTTGTTTTAATGATATTCTTTCAAAAAATCAACGAAATAACACAAATGCATTTTTCAAATCAAATTGTATTTTATGCTATTAAATACAATATTTGAAAATTATTAGCTGTCAAAAATTGATTACTTTCCAAAAAAGTATCCAGTATAGTCTAAAAAGTATCATTAATAATTTTTAAGGATTTAGGTGTCGGTTCTAGGTGAAACATTATAAGTAACTTATGAGGAGAAAATTCTCCTCATAAGTTAATTAAAAAAGTATCAAACTAAATTTGGTCCAGGTCGAAAAGGGTTTATAATTTGAATTCGCCTTCAGACACTGATTAAGGGTTAGGACAGAGTTTAGAGTTTTTTCTCCTATTTAAAATTTTGGTAGTTAGGAGTTAAATTTCAATGAAACCTGAGATCACTTTTTTCTTAATTAATAAATGTGCGGGTGAGCAATTCTTCCATTAGAATCCAAACGAGGAAAATGACTAAAAAGGGCATGGATAGAATTATCTAACTTATTCCTTTATAGCAAAGGTAATGGAAGGATGCAAAATACAAGCTCAGATCTGTTCAGATTAGGTATTAAAGATTCAATTGTTAATTTCTATTATTCTAGGAATGGTCTTTTGCTCTTGGATCAAAATTATACTCGTTAAAGAGAGAGCAAATATTTAATTGAACTTCAATAAAATTCAGACAATAATGTGAAAAAAATACCTGTTCTAACTGGCAAACGTATTAAGTCGTGAAAAAGCTTTTACTTTTTTTCTTTATTTTTATAATTCAATAGGAAAATTAAATTCATTAAAAGAATTCAATGAGGTTGTTTTTTACTTAATGTAAATAAAAAAATATATATATATGAATTATTTATTTGAGGCTATACTATAGTTTCGAAGGTTTGACCTTTATCATCAGTATTTTTAATTGGAAATATTTGATCTGCTATTTGCCAAACGAATGGTTGTTCAGTGAATTACTATTATGGGACAAAACGAAGTTATATGAATTCAATCGGATATTTGAAGACATGAGAAATATCAGATCAAATATGAAGTGGTTGTTCATATAAAAAGTACTTACTATAATTCTTTACATAATACAAGATGCGTATTATATATGTAGAACAAAACAAAAATTTATCGGTATAAAATTTCTAGACACTTTATTCGATCTGTTTCGATTTTTTTTTAGGTAGGCTCTAAGTCATTAAAAAAATTGATAGTAGGGAGAGATTAAAAAATAAATAAAAGTATAAATTACTAAGAGAACGAGGGTATCTACTTTATTATAGTTTGAAAATTATAATTAAAATAAAACATAAAATTGTGTAAATAAATTATTAACTATTTAAATGAAAATACAAATCTGTAGGTAGGTATATCGAAAAATATATGAAGTTGTGAAGCTTACCTTCAAAGGCTAATGTTGAAATCAGATTCTCAGGCTCTCGTAGGAAATATGAACACTCAAGTAACATTCGAATTTATTTATAATTTAATTTTTTACTTCATTTACACATGGTTTTTGAGAAATAGAAAAACTATTATGCATGAAATTAAAGGCACACGATGATATAAAATCTCATATTTAAATTTTCTCATAGAATATTAAGAGATGGAAAATTGAGAAATGTCAGCAAGCAAAAAACAAATTAACTTTTTTATTACAAATAAGGGCATAAGCTGATCAATTTTTAATAAGAAACAAAATGGAAATTTTTTTAAAATTAATTAATAAAAAGACATTTAATTTTATTCGAAACATTATTAAGCTAATTTGAAAAAAATGCTGTTTACGATTTTTAATGAAAAGTCATTTAATTTGATTCAGAACTGATAAGAGAATGTTAGGGGTTGATTCTGGAGCAATAGTTAATTGAATCTCTACACAGTCTTAAAGAATTTTTCACGAATAATTAGGGTGGATATTGGGATCTTGGACTTGAGAAAATAATTAAAAGCTAATAATTTTTCTAAAAGTTGCAACACGTTTCGTCGTATATTTTTCGACTTCTTCATGCAATTTTTAGGATCAGCTTTCTCGTTGATAAATATATACAGACCATCAGACTGGATTTTCGCAATGACATAATTGACAAGGCTTAAACAAACTTAATATAATATAATATAAGGTATTAAACAGGTTTTGAGATTTTTATTTATTTTGTTTAATACCTTTTATTTTAACTTTGTTTAAGCCTTGTCAATTATGTCATTGCAAAATCCAGTCTAATGGTCTGTATATATCTATCAACGAGAAAGCTGATCCTAAAAATTGCCTGAAGAAGTCGAAAAATATACGACGAAACGTGTTGCAACTTTTAGAAAATGAGCTTTTAATTATTTTCTCAAGTCAAAGATCCCAATATCCAGCCTAATTATTTTCATAGATGGACGATAATAACCCAAATTTTTCACAAAGTTTCTAAGAGATAGTCATAAGTGAACTGATTCATTGTCATGTTCCTACTCTTGCCCGGGAAAGAGTCGAACGACAAATGATTCTCTTGTCATCTTCTCTCACCATATAAGGAGGAGATCTATGGAGGGAGAAATTTCAAATATATTCAAAATTGTGCATTTCTAGATATTCAGTCATATTTTCTATTCAACCATTTACTTATTTTGCATCAGGACCTTATTCAAGAGGGTTCAAAGGGATCCAGCACCCTCCAGCTAATTCGATTTATTATCTAAAAATCATTGAAAAAATCTTTTAAACGCTTATAATGGATCATATTATAATTAATAAAATTTTGAGGATTAGTATTAAATACCTTTTTATTATCAGCTGTAATAAAATATGTGAAAAAGTTTCCTGATAGGACGATCTCTTTTGAAATCTAAAAAGATATTTGATTCTCGGCCTTTAGGTTCTTTGTAATCATTTTGCCACAATAAATCCACTAGTAATTTTAGATTTAATAAAATTAAACATCTTATTTCAAAAAATTTGATCAACTGTTAGCCAATTAAAATATTTTGATTTAAACTTTTTGATAACACAAATATTTTGGAAGTTATTAAGTATCGGTATGCGTTCGACTAGAATATATTTATCTTTTTTAATGAAAAAGTGATAATAAAATGATTTCTTAATCTATCCTTGTGAGCCTTTCTAATCTGACTTCGTTTACCAGTGCAGCATTGTATAGCATAACATAGCGAAGCTTTATGGTATAAAGTGTCGGTAGTGAAGCGTATACCTGTCAGGCCCTACTATTGAAATCAATTAATAAAAATATATATATACCGGGAGAGTTTTTTTATCTTTAGACAGTCTTATAACTCAAAAACAGTGCATTATATGGAAAAAAATTTCAAATAAAAGTTTGTTCATATAGAGGGGGAACAAAACTACGCTATTGTTAGTCGGCGCAAAACAAGTTTTCAAGGGTATTTCAATGTCAAGTTCTGTTTTTTAAATGGAATCCTATATTTTTCCTTACGTCTACTTAATCTACAAAACAAACTGAACAACTTTCATAAGAACTATTTTTTATACGACATCAAATAAACAAAATACCTGAATCAATTAGATCTCAAAAAAAATTCTTAATAATTATTTTTAACAATTATTTAACTTAATTATCAAATAATATAATAATTAATAATTTTTCGACGCTGTTCTGAGACATTCCATTGCAAGTCTTTTGGATGAATTCCAATTTCGTTATATTGGCCTGTTCCAATTTCTTCGTAGTCTTTAGATTTCCTTTTTTCTTAAACAGATTTTACAACACAATAAAATGAAGCTTGTGAGGGTACATTCCTATCAGAAAAACTCTGGGCATCCATTTCAATTGCAGCCCCATATAACACTTGTTCCACATTCACCGCATAAATTAAGACCATATTAATTCTGTCTTCAACAAAAAAATGCTCCATTTTTATTATGGTAATACAATATAACTATCTACAGGATTGACACCTGAAATAAACTTTTTTAAACTTCTTTTGAAGTTCTTATGAAAATTGTTCAGTTTTTTTTTTTTGTAAAATAAGATGATGTATAGAAAAATATAGGTTTCCATTTAAAATAAACTGCAACGGATCGTTGCTAAACTTTATCCAAATTCATTTGAAATATTAATATGTTCTAGAGTAAAGTACTTTAAAATATAATTTTACTAAAAACTTTATTTAACCTTTTTGTGGTCCCCAAGGTACTTAATTAGGATATTAAATTTCATCAAAATTGGTTAAGTCATTTTCAAGATATTTAGAAAAAACTAAAAAAGTACTGAAATAAAGTACTAATGTTTGTGGACCGATATGTACCAAAAACTAATCAGCGCTTCATTTTGTTAAAATACTGGTAGGTTTTCAATTTCAATTCATTCGGTGCAACGGTGTGGAAAAATTCGTGGACGAAAAAAACGATAACACACACACATACATACATCCATCCGCACGCACTTCCAAAATAAACTGCAACGGATCGTTGCTAAACTTTATCCAAATTCATTTGAAATATTAATATGTTTTTCCTTTATATAAATCAGATATCACTTGCAATTTGCAGTTCATATTGTCTTTAATTCAAAAATAATGATCGATTCTCATTTAACAGTCGAGGAATAACAATTCTAGATTGGATTTTTGACATTTCGGTTATTATTGGTAATCATTTCTTAAGACATGGAGGAATCGACTTAAAATCAAAAATAGCGATTGATTCTCATCTAATACTTGAGGAATAATAATTCTACCTTAGATTTTTGACCCTTCGATTATTATTGGTAACCATTGCTGAAGATATGGAGGAATCGGCTTAAAATCAAAAATAACGATCGATTCTTATCTAATACTAGAGGAATAACCTTATTGCATTTCATTTTTGATGTTTTGACTATTAATGGCAACCTTTACTGAAAACGTGGAAGAATCGACTTAAAATCAAAAAGACTAAATTCTTTTATGGCAAACAACTCAAGCTTGAGTTGTTTACCAAAAAGAATTTAGTCTTTTTGATTTTAAGTCGATTCTTCCACGTTTTCAGTAAAGGTTGCCATTAATAGTCAAAACATCAAAAATGAAATGCAATAAGGTTATTCTTCTAGTATTAGATAAGAATCGATCGTTATTTTTGATTTTAAGCCGATTCCTCCATGTCTTCAGCAATGGTTACCAATAATAATCGAAGGGTCAAAAATCTAAGGTAGAATTATTATTCCTCAAGTAATAGATGAGAATCAATCGCTATTTTTGATTTTAAGTCGATTCCTCCATGTCTTCAGCAATGGTTACCAATAAAAACCGAAACCTCAAAAATCCAATATAGAATGGTTATTCCTCAAGTACTAGATGAGAATCAATCGCTATTTTTGATTTTAACTCGATTGCTCTATGTCTTCAGCAATGGTTACCAATAAAAACCGAAACGTCAAAAATCCAATATAGAATGATTAGTCCTCAAGTACTAGATGAGAATCAATAGCTATTTTTGATTTTAAGTCGATTCCTCCATGTCGTTAGCAATGGAAACGGATAAGAAAACAACGCGGTTGCTATGGTTACTTATAAAATTTCCTCCCAAATTTTTACCATTTCACAGCGAGAAGCCTCACCATTCTTACTTAAGTTAGATTAAATGAGCTATATTAAAACGATCAAATGAATAAATTTTAAAGAATTTAAAATTAAAACAAGTACTATTTTACTATAGAGTAAAGTACTTTAAAATATGATTTTACTAAAAACTTTATTTAACCTTTTTTGTGGTCCCCAAGGTACTTAATTAGGATATTAAATTTCATCAAAATTGGTCTAGTCATTTTCAAGATATTTAGAAAAAACTAAAAAAGTACTAAAATAAAGTACTAATGTTTGTAGACCGATATGTACCAAAAACTAATGAGCGCTTCATTTTGTTAAAATACTGGTAGGTTTTCAATTTCAATTCAATCGGTGCAACGGTGTGGAAAAATTCGTGGACGAAAAAAACGATAACACACACACACACACACACACATACATACATACATCCGCACGCACTTCCAAAAAAAATGGCACTTTTTGGCCTCTCGGCGAGATCCCAGGTAATTTTTGGCAAAACCGTCACGTGCTAAAATTCAATCTCATTGAATACTTCAATTTGTGACCTTAATTGAGTCCATGGGTTCCGTAGTCCTTACCTGAGGACCCTTTGAAGTCGCGCTTGCCGCGAGACCCATTACAATACTTTCTCCCATGCTTCGCATTGGATAAAGTAAAAACAGAACTTGACATTGAAATACCCTTGATAGCTTGTTCTACGTCGACAAACAATATCGTAGTTTAGTTTCCCCTCGATATAAACAAACGTTTATTTGAAACTGTTTTTAATATATTGCACTGTTTTTGAATTATAAGACTAAAGATAAAAGTAAATAAATATTATATGCAATATTCATTTACTATGAGTTAAGGATTCTTGGTCACTTGTTTCACATTAAAAACATATTAAATGAATATTGCATATAATATTTATTTACTTTTATCTTTATTAAAGATGTTTCACCTTGCACCAACACCACAATCTCTACTAATTAATTATAAGACTGTCTCAAGATAAAAAACTCACCCGGTATATATACAACATATATTTTCTTATTGTCCTAAAAAATGTAAAAACGTAAAGAAAAATAATTTCAACCATGTTTTTTTTCTTCGTCTGTCTGTTTGTCTATGTGCCCGGATTACGATAGGTACACTTCGATAACACAAAAACAAAAATTCTTAGAAAGTTCGTTCGGTAGCAAAATTGTTGTTTTCAATGTGGAGAACTTTTTAGATTTTAGGCTCTCTAAGGTCTATACTCTATACCAGGTATGGGCAACCTTTCTTTGCTTAGCTTTCGGGATTTAATCAGGTCGCGGGCCTTAGGTAATAAATAATTAGGTAGTAGTGAATTAAATAGCGATAAAAATTCACACATTTTTTTTATTTATTTATTATAATACTTAGCATAATCAAACATAAAAAGCAAATTAACAGAAAAAAGATGGAAAAATCAAATGAAAATTAATGAGAGACTTGAGTTTTAAACTGAGAAACAAGATGGTCAATATCACTAGTAGATAGGCGCAAAGTGGTTTCTAAATTAACATCCATAAGCCGAGAACGATGCTTATTTTTATTAATTTTCATGATTGAAAAAAGCTGCTCACATTTATACGTGCTTTCAAATGTACAAATTATTTTTAGTGCAAAAACTCTCAGCTGTGGATACTTTTCTTCGGAAAGGTATGTTCTGTAAAATTCGCTTAGTTCCACATCATCAAATTTAGACTTCAAATATGAGATTTCTTGAAGCTCGATCAATTCCATTTGTAGGTGAACCGGAGCATCTTCCACATTACATATACAAGGAGTTGCAAAAATATTGAAAGTGCTATGCATATTCTTAAAATCGGAAAACCGATCAGTGAATTGCTCTGACAGTAGTTTCAGTTCTTCAGCATAGCGACCGTATTCAATGTTTGTCTCTTTCTAACGACTATTTCTGGCTCGATCTGTGGCGTTACACTGCGTACGATTAATAATATTATTTATCGATTTTAGTCTTTATGAATTGAAGAATACAGTTTTAGATTGGTTGACAGATACAAAGTAATTACAAATAAACTATGTGTGTTAAATCTTTAATTTTTTTGCACGTTATTTCAAATTTCTGACTCTCTCGCGTGTCGGAATGAAGCTGGTGGAGGGCCGGATTCGGTCCGGGGGTTGCCAATATATGCTCTATACCATTTCAATTTCGAAATGAGATTAGTTAATTTCAAAATGGAGAATCACTACCAAATCGGGAATAATTATTTTCAAATTGGAAATATTAAGAAAAAGATCATATTGAAATTATTTCATTTTGAAATTATTTAATTCTAATTTGGTAATGAATGTTCCTATTTTGAAATTAACTAATCTCAATTTGAAATCGAAACTTTTAAAAAATAAATTTTTACTCAGTACACCCGAAAGGCAATCGAAGCATAAATGTCTAAAATGAGAAATGTCATTTTCAACCAGGATATCTTTTGTATGTGTGTTTGTATGTCTGTCTGGATTCTTTTAATCCACGATAACTCAAAAACGGAAAGACGTAGAAAATATCATTATGTGGCCAAACTATTTGTATTTTTTATACGGAAATTTGGTTAAATTTTGGTCTACCTAACTTTAGAAATTCTGGTTCAAAAATGCAGAAAATATAATTTTTTTTTCAAGATAATTCTGCCTTCTTTGGGTCTATGTGACCCGAAACGAAGTTTAAACTTATCTATTTCTTTTATTTGTTTCCTATATGATCTAAAAATTTATGAATTTGCTTATTTATGATATTTCTTTAGAGATATAACATGATAAGAGAAATTTTTTTTTTTTATTATCTCTACTTCAATTTGTTGCATTTGTCTCCCTTTGGGTCACCAAGACCCGGATGTATTCAATACATTTTACAATCAATATATATATTTTTCCCATTTGACAAATTTCTTTCGATATTTTTTTAACATATAAACATTCAAATTTCCGTTGTCGAACTATATAAAGACAGCATTTTTGAGGGTGCGCTCATTTATTTCTAGTACTCTGTTCAGGGAAGTAGATATCTAATTTGTTCCATAATGGCAAGACGATTTCTTAATGAGGAAGATTTAGAAGCATTAGTGAATGCATCAGACAGCGATGAAGATTTTTCTGAAGAAGAAAATCACACCAGTGATGGTAGCGATCGTCGAAGTTCAGAATCCGGAGAAAACTCTTCTAATAATGAGGATTTACCAGAAAATATACACAGTGTCGAAGTCAAGTCCAAAGATAAAAACATCACATGGTTTACCGAACCCTTTCCTGAGCACGGAAGAAATTCAAGAGCAAATATACTCAAGCTGACCCCGGGTCCAACAAGATATGCCACTTCAAGTGTAAGTGATATAAAATCATCTTTTCAACTAATTTTCAACAATACACTTATGAACATTGTATTGAAAATGACCAATATTGAAGGTAGAAGAGTGTTCCCAAATAACTGGAAAGAATTAGATGAAATTACCCTTGAAGCATATATTGGTTTACTTTTATTGGCTGGTTTTATATAAATCGCATGGTGAATCAACTAAAAGCTTGTAGAATTCAGACACAGGTAGAGCAATTTTTCCTGCTACGATGTCTCTAAAGCTTTTTGAAAGTATTTCACGTGTGTTGCGATTTGATGATAAGTCTGATCGTCGAGAGAGAAGAGCAAAAGATAAACTTGCACCTTTTAGAAATTTATGGGAACAATGGATGGAAATACTTTCAAAATTATATAATCCTGGTATAAATGTAACTGTTGATGAACAACTGGTGGCTTTTCGAGGACGTTGTCCATTCAAACAATACACCCCAAGTAAACCTGCCAAATATGGAATAAAGATTTTGACTTTATGTGACAGTAATAGTGCATATGTTTTGAAAACACAAATATATACAGGCAAATTACCTGGTGGAGCACCCGAGAAGAATCAAGGTATGCGAGTTGTTATGGATCTGATATATGGTCTAAGAGGACAAAATGTTACGTGTGACAATTTTTCACATCATATTTATTAGGTCAATCACTTCTCAAAAGAAATGTTACAATGTTGTGGACAGTAAGAAAAAACAAGCCTGAACTCCCTAACAACATTTCGAATAAAGAAACTACAAACAGTTCAAAATTTTATTTCACTAAAGATACCACTTTGGTGTCTTACATCCCGAAAAAGAATAAGAACGTCATTCTGATGAGTACAATTCATAAAAACAAGGAAGTGAGTAACAGAGCAGATAAAAAACCAAAAATGATTCTTGACTACAATGCTACAAAAGGAGCAGTTGACACGCTTGATCAACTGATTGCAACCTATAGATGCAAGAGGAAATCCAATCGTTGGCCGATGATTGTCTTTTACAATATTCTTGACACAACAGCCTACAATGCTTTTGTATTATGGAGAGAAATAAATCCAGAGTGGAAAAAAAACAATCTCTTCAAAAGAAGAATATTTCTTGAAGAATTGGGAAGAAGTTTAGTTACCCCATATATTGAGAATCGACAAGAAAACCTTGAAATGAACCTTCACTTGGTATTGTAGAGAAAATAAAAAAGCACGACACTTCTGAGCCAAGCACAAGTCGATGCTCCTCTTCTTTCAAACGTGCAAGATGCAAGTTTTGTCCGTCAAGTTGTGACAATAAAACATCAACAACATGCTGTTTTTGTAAGAAATATCTTTGTAAAGCACATGTTTCTTATTATTGTCCAAACTGTAAAAAATATATATATAAGTGTTAGTAGAAACGTTTTTATATATATTATAAATAAAATATTATTTTCAAGAAATTTTTTTATTTTATTATTTAATCCTATTTAAATTATTGTTAATAATATTCTTATTTTATTAAATTATATTAGCGAATGTATTTGATGTCAAATGAAGGTTTAATTGATAAAATACTTTTCCTAACACCTTGTCTCTAAAACTAAGCACTTCGGGTCACCATGACCCGAAAGAATACAAGTGAGTGATAATTTTAAAGAAGGCAGCAGGGCTAAAATAAAAAATAAATTCTTAATGGTTTATTATATTTAAGTTTATTAATAGGGCGGCTTTTTGTCGATCGAGGGAACCGATTTTGATTTTTCCTCACCTGATGGCGCAAATGACCATAGTATTAGACGCGCCGATAAACAAAATAATAATACAAGGAAATGAGAGTCTATTTGACAAAGATTTTATTCAAAATCAACTTGCGATATTTAATCAATTTCATTAACGAAACTTAATTTACGTCAAATCAAAGATTTTAATAGATATGTTTATATTACATGTAAGAGGGTCTTATCCCCAGTTGCCCGGAAAGCGTACTAGTGCTTGAGTTCGACTCCTGAGACCCTCCTACATACAATATAAACATATCTATTAAAATCTTTGATTTGTTCTAAATTCACTTTGGTTAAAATAATAATAATAATCATAGTTTTTCCTATATTTTATTATATCCCTGGATTTTGTGAAGGCTATTGGATTTTTGATAGAAGAGAAAATTTGTCTAACTCAAACGGGAATCGATCGCAATTAAACACAATTAGATATATCTATCCACTATACATCTTAAATTTATATGTGAATAAACACAATTGTTCTCCAATTATAAATTGATTATTTCCATTTTAAAATTTATTTCCCCATTTGAAAATGATTACTTAAAATTAGAAGGGTTATTCTATTACTCTTAGGTGAGAATAGATTTTTATTTCAGTAATAACTATCTGTTAATAGATGTGAAAAGAAATGCTGGATTTTACATGTAATTATTAATTCTATATATCTCAAAGTGATGACAATTATCCTTTAATACATACTTGTTGACTTCCATGCCATAAACTCTGGAGCATTCCATTAACGACTGGACTCGCCTAGCTCATACGCAGCTTTCATTCTTCTGTGCGCAATGGGTTGCTTAAATACAGGCTCACCAAAGTCGACCAATTTCAATCATGTATTTTCTTGGTCTGTCTGTTTGTCTTTGTGCCCGGATTCCGATACACACGATAACTCAAAAACGGAAAGTCTTAAAAAGTTCATTTTGTAACAAAATTTTTGTATTTTCAATACTGAGAATTGTTTAGATTTTGGGCTCTCTAAGCCAGTGTTTCTTAGCATTGTGTGCCGTGAGAGTTTTTGACAAATAATTAAAATTGCATGTGTTTTGTAAATTTGAAATAGTATTTGTAAATAAGTAGTTCAATTTTGTTTGTTTGTATCTTATAACTTTTACATTTTTTTATATTCAGATGTGCCGCAAATGATTCCAGATATTTTTAGTGTGCCGTTAAAGAAAAAAGGTTGAGAAACATTGGTCTATGTAAGAGATATCATTGTTTCTTACCCGGAACTGTAATTAAAATGAACAAGATCCCTAATTATTAATAGTACATAAATCTACAATAGATTAAACGAAGAAACAATGTCTGAATGATTGTTTTGCAAGGATTGAGCGTTATGGACGTTCTATCATCTGTATAACATTGAATCGAATTGGAGGAAAATTTAGAAGGTCATTAATATAGATAATGAAGATCGTGAGATAAATGGCCGAACCAGAAGGAATTCTAGAATTAGTTTTGAAGGCGAGAATGATTTTCCAACAACCAACTTCAATACTAAGGAGAAACAAGGAGGTTGTCCTCTGCTTGATGCAAATGAACGTACACACTTATATATCAAATATATATACTAATATATGTATATACTAGCTGCAAGGCCCGCCTTCGGCGGCCCTCTTGCTAGCCAGGAGACACACCCCCTGGACCCCCAGCCCTCGTACCCCACCCTCGCCCCCACCCCCACCCACCCCACCCCCTGAAACCCATCCAGCACCCCCACCCCGCACCATGGCCAACCCCCTCCCCCACACTCCATTCCGCACCCTAACCCACTAACCCCGCACCCCTCCAGCACCCCCCACCAACCCCAAAAACGTAAGTTAGAAGACATCTGATGTAAATATAAAATTTCATAATAATCCCTTCAGCCGTTTTTACGTGAATCCTGAGCAACTTTTCGGAAACCACTGAAACAGACAGACATACAGACAGACAGGAATTTTGTTGAGGGTGTTTTCGTTCATAACTTTGCTTGAAACTGAAACGTGTGCAACCAAAATTTGGCGTGATTTGTAGCAATGTACAGACAAAACCTTAATTTTATAATTATTATCATTTCCGTCCATAATTTAATAAAGTTGATACAATTTTGATGGCTGTATATGTATATAATTAAGTAATGGAGAGGGATTCAGCCAATGGGTGGCCTCTGCTGAATGAAAAACTCCCAATTATAGAAAGAAATTATAATTAGAAAATAAATTTATATTGGGAAAATAAGGACAAGTTTTTTATGTGTGACTTTTTTATTTATCCACCAACGTTTCGTCGACTTTGCCGACTTCTTCAGGGCTTCAAATAGTCATGTCACACAATCGTCTAAATTTTCTTATTACCTTCGTTACCATTGAAGGCCATCAGAATACAATTTTCAAAAGATATTTGGCACATTCACAAAAAACACAATTTTTCTCTTTATAATAACAACCTTATCAATACAAAACAGAAGATAAATCATTTCTTATAAAAATAGAATAGAATTTTTATAGAAACGTTGGTGGATAAATAAAAAAGTCACACATAAAAAACTTGTCCTTATTTTCCCAATATAAACTTAATTTTATATATATAGATATATTAGGGTGGTCCTTATTTTGGGTATTTTCAAATTTTTACGCTGACAAGAGCTCATATGGTTCGAAATAAATTAAAATAAATATCCCCCAAGTTTCAAGTCTCTATCTCAATTATAACCTGTGCCCCCAGCGATGTAAGTTTCTCATATAAATAACATGGGGTTTTTGCCATTGAAAGATCAATTATTTATTCCGGCCAAAGTAATGGTTCAAAAAATTTGAAACTCTGTAGAATTTATCTTTATAATAGTAGCTATCGCTCAGAGTTTTTACAGATTTTTAAGCTATTATAATTTTGTAGTCTATAACTTAGTAACACTAAGACATAGCAGTTTTTATTTAGCTGTAACTCCAAAATTATAATAGCTAAAAATCTGTAATAATTCTGATGGATAGCTACTATTATAATGATAAAGTCTAGAGAGTTTCAAATTTTTAACCATTACTTTGGCCAGACAATGATCTTTCAATGGTAATAACCCCATGTTATTTAGATGAGAAACTTACATCGCTGGGGGCACAGGTTATAAGTGAGATAGAGATATTGAAGGAGACAATAAAGAGTGTGTCTTCTGCTGGAATTCCAGCAGAAGACACACTCTTTTATTGTCTCCTTCAATATATAAAAATTCTGCTACTCTCGGCAAAAACTTTCAATTTGAGATAGTATTTTTCTTTTTTTATTTGGAACCAAATGAGCCCTTGTAAGGATAAAAATTCGAAAATACCCAAAATAAGGACCACCCGATTATGGTATGTATATATATATTGGTTGTTTCTCTTTATGAATCAATAACTCTGCTACTCTAGGCAAAATAAAAACTTTTCAATTCTATACTTGGGCTTAAAATAAGACTTACAAGTAGCTTGTAGCGCTATAAGGTAAGGCCTAATGCGGATAACTTGGGATTTTTTTTAGACCAAATTTTAGGAATTTTCGAAAGAAAAATAAAACAGTCAAAAGTCAGTACGATTTATTTCTATTATAAATATATTTTAACAGACAAATAAATTCTATTATTTATATTATCTCTTTAAAATTGATCTTACACATATATTAACAACATATTCATATATATGACTATCACATTATAAATATAAATATATTTATATATTATATATATATACAGGACCGTCATGAAACAAGGTAAAATATATGCTCACCTCTATTTACAGTTTTTATAATATATATTTTTCATGGGTTTACCATAATATGGTAATTATATGGTGATATATATTATATAGATTTACATCAGAAACAATTATTTATGGATGTGTAAGTATGTATTCTACTTACAACATCAATTATGTGTACCTATACATGCTGCAGAATTCTTTATTTTGGATCGTGTTCGGGTCGGTCCTTGCTGAAAGTGGGGAAAAGTATAATAATTATTATTATTATTATATTAAGTACACAAAAATATAAATTAAGTACAATGATGTGTATTTTTTAATAAATATACCCTATCATTGCCATATCTATGTCTAATTAACAGTAAAAATGTAATGCTTCGGGGTTGAATGGTAATCTGTAGTAAAGTTTCGTTTAAAACCACATAGATTCGGAATTAATGAGATATTTTCATCAGAATTCAAACGTTTCAACACATGATTCTAGTCGTATTCCATTTGACTGAGACTATTGGACTTGAAGTGTTTGTTTGTATTTTTTCAAATCACGTTGATGGGACTCGTGGAAAGGGTCCCATATTCAAAATCAAATTAATAAAGACAAATTACACATCAGTTTCAAAGATCTAAATAGATAGTACAAGATGCCGACGTAGGTCGACCTTCGCCTATCGAGCCTCCTAATAAAATTAACATTTTGATAATATAATGCATTAATAAACGAAACTTGATGGGGTCGACATCCAATTTTCCTGAATAGCCATTTTTAATAAAAAATTAAAGTTGTTAATTTTATTAACATAAATGTAGTTATCGAATTTCCGGATAAATATATTACCAATCGAGAGTAAAATATGTATATAAATTCCAAAGTTGGGTCGCAATCTTTTTTCGCTGCATAAATCCAATTAGACAGGGTATCAACAGATAACTTCGAATTAGTATTTTGTAGTTATAGAGTTTCCTTTATCGTTATATATGAAAATGTAGATTATTTATTGCTTTTATTTTGTTATTCGATAACTACAAACTTTAATTTTGCATTAAAAACAGCTATGCAGGGAAAATGGATGTTGACCCTATCAAGTTTTGTTTATTAATACATTATATTATCAAAATGTTAATTTCATTAGGAAACTTAATAGGCGAAGGTCGACCTAAGTCGGGATCTTAGACTAAGAGAATAATAGGAAAAACATAGGGACTGTAGATTATTGACCAAGTTTTTCGCGTATACTGAGAGTATTTGACTGCACACAAGTTCTCGTCTGGGCTTATCCAGATCACGATCACGTGACTACAAATAAACCTCAACTGCGCCAATTCAAAATTAATAAGGTTTTATAGTTTAGATATTATAATCGAATATATAAATCTCCCGGCACGTGATCGATGATGTTTGAAGTCAAATGGTCTCAGTCCATCTTATGAAATGATTTCGCAAGCAGTTGTAAGCGGCTCAAGAAATCTGTGTCCAAAACTTCTCATTCTGATGATAATATACATATAATTAAAATTGTGTCTCGAAACTTATTTGCAGATAGTAGGTACATGCTTTTCGACATATCTCGTGACGGTTCTGTATATATTTAATGTTAAACCAAACAAAGATAAAAAATCACATAAAATGTATAATAAAAATTGACATCCAATGAGGGACATTAATATTTTAAAATGTATATATATCGGTATATATATGTAACGTTAAAAGCATTTGATTCAAAAAAATATTATAGGAAATGATTAAATAAGTTTATGTTTCATTTATATAATGATATAGTTTATATTTATATATAATTACACCAATTGTTTCAAAATATAGCTTATTTGAAAATATTTCAAGTCTTTGACTTTACATTTTTTTAAATAAATAAATAAATACACATTTAGATTTGAGGAAGAAATTTGTTGTCAAATCATAACAAATAAACACTGTATATTTATTTATTTTCTACATATCCTATTAGGAATTTAATAAATTTCATTTCTAAAGGAAAATATAAAAAATATTTTTTTTTTATCCTTAGACAAAACATACATATATTCTCTATTCATATATACATAGACTTTTTTGTAAAAAAACCCGTAATACTTTATGGACAACAAACAACCTCTCCATCAATTCATACGCTTTTTTCAAACAGCAATCGAATCACCAAACAGTGTATTATATGTTTAGGCTATTAGCCACTGAAACAAAAAAATAAAATAAATAAATACGATGTTTGTCTGTGTGTGTGTGCAAATAACTCATATTTTAAAATTTTAATATCAATCGATATACAGGGTGGGCCACGGGAACTGGATATTTTGAATAGAGAGTACTCGGCAAGTAAAGGGGATAGAAAGCTGGCCAGGGTCGCACTCCAATCCTCCGATTGCACCATTCAGTCTTCACCATGGCTCATTGGCAGTTGGAGCACCACGTTTTTGCTTATGAAAGTTTTGTGCGTAATGGAGAATTAGTTGTAGGGGCCCAGAGGGAGTTCAGGCGGCACTTCAATGACGGGCGTCTGGTTAGCTGATGCCCAGTAACAACAGTTTTGCCGATTGAAGAAGCCATTCAAATGAAAATGAGCTTCATCACTGATAAGAATAATGGCATCTTCATTACACTCTAGAAAATCCAGCATAGTCTCTGAGAAAGCTCTCCTTTGTGGACAATCGTTTGGTTGCATCTGTTGAACTAGTGCAAGCTTATAAGGGTGAAAACGAAAATCGCTATGGTGAACACTGAATGGCGCAATCAGAGAATTGGAATGAGACTCCCGCCAGCTTTGTACCCCCCCCCCTACTTGCCGAGTACTGTCTATTCCAAAAACGTCCGGTTCCCGGGGCCCACCCTACAAAGTTTTAATATAAATATTGAATACGTATTTTAAAGGAAAATAAAAAAAGTTATAATTGAAACCAGAATAAATGACATGACTTCAAAGGTCGGCTAAGGGTCTTTTTATCTCATTCGAAATTGTAGAAAGAATTTTCAAAAAAATAAATAAATTAATAAAAAATAAAAAATATTTCTTTCTATGTTGGGAAAAATAATTTTTTTTTTCATTTCAAAACCCCATCGGTACATTTTAGAAGGAGAGACGCTCCTTGTCAATATTCTGGACAAAATTCTAGTTTTAGCTATAATTTATTGTATTTTGAAAAACAAATACCATGTATTCATTATTTTATATAAAGCTATCAATTAATATTAAAATTTCTAAATGTAAATTTTTTATATAAACACAATATCGAAATGATGAAAAAAAAAAATTAAAGAAAAAATTCTATACAACCAATGCACGAAAAAAAATCTTCTTGAACTTAATACCTCGATCCTGTTTTAAAGTGAATTAATTCGAATTACACTAGTGAACTAGTGAGTTTTCAGAATATATGTATTGTATACAACTACAAAGTGATTAATTTAATAGTTTCAGTATGGGGTTCTCTCATATTATAATAGATAATAATATTAATAAAAATAATCGTAATAATAATGCTTAATAATCATATTAATATTAATAATGATTATAATAGAGTCAAATTTAATTTATGTGCTCTTTAAATATATTTTATTCCTTAAAATTCTTTTAACACAATTCGATTTTCATTACTATACATTAAATAAAAGCCAAGATTATTAAGAAGAAAGGTTGTCTAATAATTAGCCAATACTATGTCGCGAGAAGTATTATTGGTCAAAAATTATACAACCTAACTACTCTAATAATCTTGAATAGAAACCGAATTTTTATGTACCTATCAGTAGGGTGCGGTCCATGGGTGATGTGGATGCGGCGCATCCATAAACATTTTAAATATTTAGAGTATTTTCATAAATTTTGTTAATGGAGAATAGTGACGGTTCTTGGTGAAACATTTTAAATAAAGTAAAGAAAATTTTGAAAAAATTTTAGAAACCTTTTTTATTTTCAAAAATATATAAGGTCGACTTCAAATTTTCAAGAGGGTCTTTAAATTTTAAAATTATTATCTTTTTTTCAAATATTTCTATAAAAAACTTTTTTGTTTTGAGAAATATTATTTATTGGTTCTCGGAATCAAATGAAATTGTTGCATAATTTTAAGGGAAAAATGAAATGAATGATTTTTCCTAAAAGGGTGAGGATAGAATGTTTGAAGTCCCTGCCTGGTAAATATATCTTCCAGTTCAATCATGTCAAAGACAAGTTCAGACGAGTTTTCGTCGAATAAAAATAGTTCTCGCTGAGGAACTATTAAAATAGTAATAATATAAAAAAAGGAATAAATAAAGATGATTCGGGAATCTTTGGAATAATCAATTTCAAAGAACTATCAATATATAAAGATAAAAAAGAACTAAGAGTGCTATACACAAGTCATAGCTTGCTTATAGCAATAGAATTAGGAGTAATTTAAGATTTTTTTTATCGAACAGCCTGATTCATTGTGGAAGATGTTCGATTTCCATCTCAAGGACTGTGGAGTTTAAGTCACAAGAATTAATTTCCTATTCATACCCGTACTCACACAAATCAGTATCCGTTTGGTGCGAAGGTCCCAAAATATATTTTTAAAAAATCTAATGTTAAATTTGAAAAATAACTAAAATGATGCCGTATTCGATGAAATTTTCAAAAAAAAAAAAGGAAAAATTAAAATAAAATTTCAAAAAAATGAAGGGTACATTTTTGGACTGCATCCTCTGGTCGAAAAGTCACCAACCGCCACTGGTACCTACCTATGACTATAAAGTAAAGAAAATTTTTCAAAAAATTTTCTTATGTTTCACCAAGAACCTACACCATTCTCCCTTAACATACCTATGAGTAATTTATGTTTTCAAATCTTTACGTTTCAAGTCTTATAGTCCAAAAAGTAGCTACTATAAAATGTTATGGATGTGTATGTGTGTTATCATTATCAATATTCTTTCCTTTTTATTTTTAATTTAATTCAAAAAATTTGGCCACTATCAGCTCATTATTATAATTAGCTTCAATTCGCTAGAAAACTAGGATCGCTGTAAATGATATCATGAAAACATTATATTATATTATTGTATGAAAAGAAATTCATTGTTTTCTTTTCTTTATTATCATGAAATAATTGAATTTTCATGATTTACATCCATCTTCAAATCAAAGTTTGAAAAATAAGAACAAAATACATTAAATATACACGTGGGCTTCGGTATTGGAGGAATTATTTTTCGCTGATTCAATATAGCAAATACTCAATATTGTAAATACTAATGTTAAGTAAAAATTGAATTTCATAATTGTTTAGTTAATGATAAATGGATTGATAATGTTTTAAATCTTCGTTACAGAGGTTTAAAATTTGAGACCCACGAATATACAAAGTCAGCTGAAGATGGAAGCAAACCATCTGAAACAATGTCTTTATCTTAATAAGAATAAATCAAAGTATGTGTCTTCTGAGTGATGTAAATAAATATACATATTATTGTGCATATATATATATATTTTTAGGGGGCACCACATCTCGCCTTATAGCCTTCAGATCCTCCCACTCAAGATCTGGAGGAGTAGCTCAGGGTGTGGACACAGCAGAACGGTATATTCCAATCTAGGCAAAAACCCTTTCAATTTTTTAGTATCTATGATCTGTACCAATACAAGCATATATTTTTTTCTGATTTAAAAATCTACTGGTAATCAGAAACATTTTCCATTCAATTTCGAAAGGTTATTCTTTGATTTGTTAAAGCCAATTTGATACACTAGGTTACAGTTTATTTTTATTTTCTTCTTGCTCAATCAAGAAATTTAATAAATTTTTAAATATATATTCTACAAAACATTCATTTTAAAGGAAACAATATCCATCACTTCTTATTTAATTTTTTTTTTTTTTTAATTGTTGAATACTTTTTTTTTATAAATGCATTTTTGTTTGGTCATGAGCAAAAATGCAGTATGCTAGTGATATTATTGAATAAATCTAATGTTTGATTTTAATTATTAGAAACATTAATTCATCAATGTAACAGTTAATCCTTTGTAGTTATATATCGATGATATATTTATAGAAAGTCTCATAGGTAGTATATCTCTTGAACATTTTAGAGAGTCTTCTCTCATCTTTTTCTTTTCTTTACAGGGAATAAAGCATGAGTTACTTGTTCCAAAGTTGTCAATTCTAATTGTAAAAGCTTTAGTCTGTTCAAAATTTCTATGCCACATGTGCCTTCAATCTCCGCTGCATACTGAGTGGAGGATCCTCCACCAAAGAAATTAATTCTCCTGTATTTTCTGTTTATTAAAGCTTATAACTTTTAGTGGAGAAATGCATAACAAGCCATTATCAGAATATATTAATAAATGAATAAAAAATACTTAATAATTAATAATTTTTAAAGAATTTGGTGTAGGTTCTAGGTGAAACATTTTAAATAAGAGTGGATCAAACTCAACTAGGTAGCTTTCACATAAATAAAACAAATATAAAATATTTTACCTGTAGTTGCATATACACTGAATCATCGATCTAAAATAAGGTTAGTTGCTTGTTGTAACTCCTGAAGTTGGGTTAATAACCCGAAATATATACCGAGAAAATTGTTTTATTTATCTGAAATCGACCTAGTAGTTTAATCCATTTTTACTTAATAATTAACTTAATAAAAGGGTTTATTCATTAGATAGGTATTAGGATGATCCCCATTTTGGACATTTTCGAATATTTACGCTGACAGGGCCTCATATGGTTAGAAATAAATAAAAAAAAAATATCCCCCAAGTTTCAAGTCTCTATCTCAATGTAAACCCAGTGCTACACAGCGATTAAGTTTCCCATCCAAATAACATGGGGTTTTTGGCATTGAACGATCAATTTTTTTATTCCCGCCAAAGTAATGGTTCAAAATATTTTAAACTCTGTAAACTTTATCCTTATAATAGTAGCTATCGTTCAGAATATTTTCAGATTTTTAGCTATTACAATTTTGGAGTTACATCTAGACTGCTATATCTTAGTATTAGTAAGTTATATTTATTTATTTATTTATTTATTTAAAAACAATGCTCTGAGGTGGCTACCTCGTAGAGCAGAAACAGAAAGAATATATATACAAATAGTATCATTTAAGTAAGCAAACATAACATATATAACATTTAAATGAGCAAACAGAAAGAATACATACATATAGTAACATTTAAATGAGAAACAGAAAGAATACAGGTATATAACATATATAACATTTAAATGAGCAAACAGAAAGAATACATACATATACATAGTTATAGACTCCAAAATTATAATAGCTAAAAATCTGTAATAATTCTGATGGATAGCTACCATTATAAGAATAAAGTCTACAGAGTTTCAAATTTTTTGAACAATTACTTTGGCCGGAATAAAATATTGATCGTTCAATGCCAAAAACCCCATGTTATTTTGATGGGAAACTTAATCGCTGTGAAGCACTAGGTTAAAATTGAGAGAGACTTGAAACTAGGGGGATATTTTTTTCTATTTATTTCTAACCATATGAGCCCCTATCAGCATAAATATTCGAAAATATCCAAAATAAAGAGAACCCTAATAGGTATTCTAATATTAATAAAAATATTTGAAATTTGTGGGATCATATGATTAGATATATTTTTTTTTCATAATAGGTAGATAGGTACCTCTGTTATATTTGAATATCCTCTCTAAAATATAGACAAGAGGGGAAGTTGGAATAAAACAAGTAGGATAAAGAAAATGATGTTAAAAGTGGTTGTAAGAGGCGTTGCTGAATGTGGCAAAGAAATTTTGAATCAACTACATACCTATAAGGTGATTTCAAATTCGATTCTTGATTTTGATAAATTTGACAACGCCACAAGAAAAGTACACTGGCCTGAGACGAACTATCGATTAAAATACCTACAAGGTTTCTAAGTGTTACAGACAATCACCTACATGAACAAGCAAATAATAAAAAAGACTTCCAATTAAAATAGAAAATTGATATAAAAAAATGCGAACAAGTGATTGATTAGTGACACATTCATTAGATTTCACTTATTTATATTTTTAATAATTAATATTTTTATTTTTATATTAAATATTTTATATATTAAAGTATATATATATTTGATGAAGATGATAATAATTGGGATTCAAAATACTTATACATACAGTTAAAATATTTGTTTCTTTCTATTTTGGAATTAAAATTTCACACCCAAGCAGAGCTCTTTGCAGTTTAGTAGCGGAATACAAAAAATAAAAATGTTTTACAGTAAAGGAGATAGAGATTCGCTAATCGAATTGTAAACATGAATCTTCTTAATCAAATAAGAAATAAATTAATATTAGAAAATTAAATGAGGATGATAGAGCCATTGTAAAGAATTAATTTTGGTACAGATTTTAAATAAATAATTGTTTAAGTTCCCACAATATATGTAAATAAAATATGATAAATGTTTATATAAGATTTTCAAAATCAGAAATTACGTATCTTTTACTAACTTATCCAATCACCGAGGATCCAAATGAAGGGCGTTTTATAATTAACACCATCATCATCTTTCAGAAGCCCAACATTTTTAGACATCCCAAAGTCTTCTAGTTCAGATCATTCAGTTGCTTTAATCTGCCAGTACATTAAAACCACATCGATTCAAAATTCATAGAATAAGAAAAAAGAGGTAATCAGAAATTCTTAAAAATTTTAAATAATATTGAATTTTATAAATTTATGTATTCCAATTTATAGTTAAAAAAAGGTGTAAAAATAGATCATTTTATATTAATTAGAGAATTATTGGGGAAGTACGTACCTAGAAATTTTTTCGGGGGAAGGGTGCAATTAATATTTTTTGTTCTTTTGAAAATAAAATTTTTATAAAAATAATGTAAGAGTATTTATTAAAATAAAAATAAAATTTATATTAAAAGATATTTGTATTATATTTTCGTGGATTTACATTTATATGTTGTGTAAACTAGATGGGGTTCGCCCTCTGGGTACGTATTTCCCTGTTAGTTGGTGTGTATGTACACAAAAGAGATTATTAAGGAATAACAAGACAGTTTACAAATAGAAGTACACGTAATCCCTGATTCATACAAAAAAATTTACCCCTCCGTCGGGAGCAGTGGCGGATTTACGATTTTGCCGCCGGTAGGCTGAAATATTTTGCCGCCTATTTTGAGGGGCGGATTTAAACTATTTTGGACCCTAGGCAAAATCTTTATTTAGGGCCCCTACTTAAAAACATAAAATATATTTAATACATGTATATAACTAGTTCGAATGAATTATAAATATTTCAAAACTCACCTATGAAACTTAAACACTTCTATAATAAAGGAACAAACGGCCGAATTCACCATTCCTTAATCAAGGCTTGATCCACTGATAAACTAAGGGCCGGTTTTATGACAGTTTGTAAATATTTTGTTAAGTTGACAAACAATCATACGTTAGTATTCCCCAAGTTTCCCGTCTAAATAAAAATCCCTAAAAGCCTCAAAGTCGAAATTAGGTATCCGTCGAAAATTTGCCGACGTAGGCTTCAGCCTACTTAGCCTAATAGGAAATCCGCCACTGGTCGGGAGCAGTGGTTTCTAAAACTTTTTTGAACGCACGAGATCTGAGAGATCGGACTTTAATAGATAGGTTGTTTTTTTCAAATGAGAAGTAGATTGCCGTTTTGATTTATAAAATAATTTATCTGCAAACTAAAACTAAAGGATTTCTGCATGATTGATTATATTTACGGTGAGAGGAGGCTATTTGTAAAAATAAAAAAGATTCATAAAGAGAAACAAAGAGGTTGTCCTCTGTTTGATGAAAATAAACATACAAACATATACCATATAGTATATCAAATATATATAGTATATATGTAAAATATTATTTATTTGTTTAAGACTATCGTTACGAAGGCTTGGCCCACATTATCAGTATTTTTTTAATTATAAATATTATTTTTCATGGGGTCAGTATCGCGTTGATACTGAATTTTTTTTCCTCTTACTCAAACTGTGAGCCAGTTAGAATTTAAAAAAAAATATGGCTGGCTTACAGGCAGTTTTTGAAATTTTTTTTAGAAACTAAAATTTTAAATATAAAATATTAGGTAGGTTTCACGTAAATATTATTTTTCATGGGGTCAGTATCGCGTGGATATTGAAAATTTATGTGAAACCTTCCTAGTATTATTATTTAAAATTAAAAAAAAATTTTAATTTTTTTTCAAAAATTGTCTTTAGTTTCACCAAGAACCTACACCATTCTCCCTTAACAAAAAAAATATCTTTGATATATATCTGTGCAGGGGCGTAGTTACGGGGGGGGTCAAATTCCCCCACCAAGGGCTGAGCTCATGGGATGAGTTAATAAAAAAAAATTCAAACTCAATATTTTGTTTTGTGGATTGACCCCCCCCCCCCCCCTATGAAAATTTTCTGGCTACACCACTGTATGTGTGTATGTTTATTTGTATCAAACAGAGGACAACCTCTCTGTTTCTTTTCATGAATCACCAACTCTGCTACTCTCGGCAAAATAAAATTTTTTCAATTATATAAAAAAGATTGTTCGGGCATTAATTAATTGATCGCAGCATTAAAATCAGTCAAAGAAAAATTTGAATTATAAATACGTATGTTGAACACTTGCGGTTAATTAGTTTGGGAAATTTATATTTTTTTTAAGGTATATTTCTTCAGAACGATATTTGAAGCAAGTGGGCGAAGCGATCTCAGCGATCGTTTTTTGAATAACCGCCGATATGTTGTCTTCTCAAACGATTGTGGGATACTAAAACACTCAAGATAATGTTCTAGAAGAATCTCAATTCACGGTGGTGCTGAGGATTCTTATAGGGATTAAATGAAAAGCTTATTTTTCAGCAGTTTTTTCATTTTAAATGGTGGTTATTTCAATTTATCCAAATATTTCGGAAATTTCGTACAATATTACTTCTACAGTGGGCCTTTTTTTTGTCCAAATACAACAATAGATTGTTAAGTGTGGTTAGACATTTATATTACTCTTGTAATGTTTGTTAAACATTACCTCACCCAACAAGTCAACCCACTTGTTCAGTCTTCACAAAAATCTGAACACAGGGCCACAGAGACATTTCATTTTGTTATTCCCAATTCTGCTCTCAAAACAATAACAATTATTTTTTTCAACATACGGGATTCAATTATGGGGGTGTACAAAAAAGTCCAAAATAGAAATTATACAAAAATTTCAAAATAAAGTCCTAAGAAGTATTGTAAATGCCCCTTGGTACATCAGAAATAGTGACCTGCACCTAGATCTACACCTCGATGCAGTCACAGAAGAAATCCACTAATATGCCGTTAGACACAACCAACGTCTACACAAACATGAAAATCAAGAAATGAAACAAATGTTCAAAGTTGATGATAATGTTAGTCGACTAAAAAGAAGAAAAACATATGAACTATTTAGTTAACAAATTATATTAATTATTCCATTTCGGTAATATTAATCTTATTATTGTATACTAGTATATATTGTTAAGTGAGGAATTATATTTGTTAAATATTTTCCTAAAATATGCCTTAAGTATGTGAATAACAAATCTTTTGTCAATTATGAAATAATTGGTTAAGACAAATAAATAAATATAAAAAAAAAAAATTTACATAAATAAATTTCTTTTTGATGCTTTAAGGAACAAGTCACTTGGTACCTACATTGATGGAACAAGGAAAAATTATCTTTAAAATTAAATCTTTTAAAGAAGGTCGTTGACCGAGGGCAAAAAATCAATTATAAAGTTAGTAAAATTCTCTCCAATTCCAAAAACTAACCAACCCCTTTAAAGCTTCAATAAGAAATTTATATATATATATATATATAAGAAAAATTGTTATTGTTTTGAGGGCAGAATTAGGGATAACAAAATGAAATGTGTCTGTGGCCCCGTGCACAAAATTTTTGTGAACACTGAGCAAGTACGTTGATTTCTTGGGTGAGGCAATGTATAACAACATCACAACATGTAATATATTTAAAAAAGTTCTTTAACTTAATTTAATGTCTAACCACAACCAAGAATCCACCATTGTATTCGCACAAAAAAAAGGTCCTCTGAAGAAGGAATACTATATTGTACAAAATTTCCGAAATATTTGAATAAATTAAAATAATCACCATTTAAAATTAAAAAACTGCTGAAAAATAAGCTTTTCATTTAATACCTTCTAGAAGAATTCCTAGGGGCTCATTGCACTAAGTATTGCATCTATATACCTACGTATAAGAGTTCTGGTTGTGCCTAAAAGATCAGGTGCGCCCGACGGAGGGTTAAATCGATGTGAAGCTAAATGGAGAAGAGCATCTCTAAATATTTTCTTAGCAATCGGAAATTATTTTACTATCATTAATCATTCTTTTGGTTATTTAATAAATCTACTTATGCAAGCTAAACTTTGGGGTTTATCGTTCCTTTTGATAAGGCAATTGTAGAGAGCTGCAAAATGAAGCCATCCACCAATTTCCGGTCAAAGAAAAAATAAATAAGCCAAAGGTGCAGAACCTGTAGCCTTGTAGGGCATTCAATAAATCCAAATTTCGCAGAATAAATCCTCATAATTTTTTTTTATGATTTAGCTCGACTTTAATATAAGTGAAAAGTTAAATCTTTAGAAAGTTATTCAAAAAAAATTTATTAATAAAGTAATAAAAAATAAAAAAAGGACATACAAAAATATATTTCATTAATTTCTTACATCTCCTCAATTTAGAATAATTAAACTATGTAGATAATAGATAAAATTGATAAAAATGTCATTATGTAACAAAAGGATTTCAATGAAAACTTTTTCACTTGAGATTTTGGAAAAATGATGTTGTTTCATTTTTAATATAATAATATCAAAATTGAGTCTTATTGATGTAAGTGCATTTGGGGCTCAATCAATTTCTGTGTGATTTTGATTTACTTACTTAATTCTATTTATGTTTATTGGGCAAACATTACTCCTCAAATTTTATTTTCTACCCCACACGCATTGTATTTATTTTCTAGACATTATATACCTCAATGTCTTAATTATACACATTTTCGGTAAGATATACAGGGAGATTCACAACAGCCAAAGTTCTGAAAGAGATTGAAATAGGACCAATATTCATATAGTATTTTTTGCTTAAAATGTCCTTAACAATTCCCAAAAGTTTTTTTACAGTGGTTGTGAATCACCCTGTAAATTGTCATTTATTTATAGATGATATAGTAGTATTTGCATGAATAACCCTGTATATACATTTGACGTTCGCAAGTTCATGCGCAGTGTATACACATGATCTCATCTTCATTTATGTTTAAAAGATAAAGATTTTTATCAAATAAATTAAATAAAAATAAGAGATAAATTAAAATATAAATGAGAATGTTCCAAAAATGGCGGCTCTATTAGGTTACATACATATTAGGGTGGTCCTTATTTTGGGTATTTTCGAACATTCACCCTGACAAAGGCTCATATGGTTCGAAATAAATAAAAAAAAAATATCCCCCAAATTTCAAGTCTCTATCACAATTATAACTTGTGCTCCCAGCGATGTAAGTTTCTCATCTAAATAACATGGGGTTTTTGCCATTGAAAGATCAATTTTTTATTCCGGCCAAAGCAAAGGTTCAAAAAATTTGAACCTCTGTAGACTTCATCCCTATAATAGTAGCTATCCCTCAGAATTTTATATATTTTATATAATTTTGTAGTCTATAACTTAGTAACACTAAAATATAGCAGTATTTTATCTAGCTGTAACTCCAAAATTATAATAGCTAAAAATCTGTAATAATTCTGATGGATAGCTAGTATTACAAGGATAAAGTCTACGGAGTTTCAAATTTTTTGAACCATTACCCTGGCCGAAATAAAAAATTGATATTTCAATGCCGAAACTCCCATGTTATTTAGATGAGAAACTTACATCGCTGGGGGCACAGATTACAATTGAGATAGAGACTTGGAACTTGGGGGATATTTTTTTTATTTATTTCGAACCATATGAGCCCTTGTCAGCGTGAAAATTCGAAAATACCCAAAATAAGGACCACCCTAATACATAGCATAAATTTTTGGTGTGGAGGAGGGCTAATTTTTTTTTTGAAAAAACATCAGAATTTTATAAAAATAGGGGGATTTATTAATATAAAGATTTGGAATAAAAGTTAATTAAAATAAAATTTTATGAAATATTTTATATTAGATTTTCGTGGATTTGCAATTAATTAAAAAGGGTTAAAGTTTTTTGTCATATTTCACAGTAAAAATAGAAATAAAGTGTGAAAAACTCAATTTATTTCAGGCTATTTGCCTATCTTCAGGACTTTACATTAAAATGAAGATAAAGATAAAAAAATGTGATATTCACCATCCCTTAGTAACCACCACTCATTATACTTCATCACAACCCAAAACCAGTTAGTAAATTGGAAATATTAGAATCACCTGCAACTCCACAAACACCATATTCTAAGCAACCAAAAGGGCATTAAAAATAAAACATTAAATGACCAATTAATTGAAAAAAAATAATAAAATTCATCATTATCATCGAGTATACCAGTCCTAAAACTGGTTTGACGCAACCAACAGCTTCCACCGAACTCTATATCCCTTACCAATTCTTTTGTTCATCTCAAAGTCCCACATCCCATATGTTTCATTATTTGGGGAAACGTCTCCAAATCTATGTCTTTCTCTTTTTTTTCCGGTTCGCTCTTTAGAATATACCTTAGGGAACCTTCATATTTTAACGTGTCCATTACAATATACAGTGAAACCCCTCAAAACCAAGCCCCAGAAATCCGAAATCCCGGGAAATACGAACGCAAAAAAGAGAAATTTATTTAGTCATAAAACAATTATGTATATATTCTATGTTATAACCTTATTTTACATAATTAGTTGAAAAATTAACAAAGATGTTAGCATATCTAACAAAGTCTAAATGTGTATACATACTTATTTCATTCAGGATTGAAAAAATGTAAAAGTTGGTTATTGAAATTATTTAGATTAATCACTTTTCAAAAACAATGAAATAATAATAGAAGCACATAAAATATCACTTGATCTTTCACTGGATATCAGTATTCTTCAATTGTCGAAGCTGTTTTCGGCTAATCCGAACAAATTTAAATCCGAACAGGATCCAGCCCAAATTAGTTCGGATTTGAGGGGTTTCACTGTATTAAGTTTTTCAAATTCTATGCGTATTTACCGTGAAACACTCAAAAAATCTTTTCTCAACGAGAGTGTACTGTTAGCTTTAGAAATTCCCGACGGTGCTACAAAATTTCTTAAAGAGAGATTACCATCAAATAACAACAATAAAGTTATTCATATTTCCAAAAATTTCATTAATTTTAAATAAAATTATTTAAATGAAACATTTATTCATGGAGATTGTTCAAATAGAAAGGCTAATTTTTTCGTATATATTTTGATTTTAGTGCAACTTAATGTAACAAAAGTGTCTCAGATTTGTAAAATATCAATATAATAATGTGTAGTGTTGCCCTAATTTCGTTAGCAAATAAGTAAAATATTATAATTATAATATAGTATATAATATGATAAACTATATGTACCTTTATAAATTGAACATCCGTAGTGTCTCATTATCTCAGATATTAAAATGAGAAGGAATATAAAAATAAATAAAATATTTTTAACCCCTTTATATGATTTCAATTCAAGTAGTGAGAAATTATTCTTGTATATCGATTGATATTTAATAAGAAGCACTCTGATAAATTTAAAATACTCAAATATTGAGCTTCATAAGGAGTTTTGGTCCCGAGTAAAAAAGTCATTTACTCCAAGAAGGATTATTTATTATCCATGTTCACTTATGTAGCATATTCGTTAATTTATCAATATGAAGATAGAAGTTTATAAATGAAAACTAGCAAGTAAGTTTAAATTTAAACGTTATAACAAAGTCAATAGTTAAGAGATATGATTGAGATTCTTTATAAAGGATAGTGGTCAAAATAATCATAAATTAAACAATGAAAGTGGAAATTATTGAATACATTTGAGGCCATGTAGCCCACTAGCGCGACAAGTTAACCCAGGGTAAGAATTTATTCAGTTTTTTTAATGGAAGGGGGCTTGGATATAGAAGTCCATTTAGCCAGTAGGTATATAGTATGATAATATTATCATGTGTTAGTAGAGTTAGTTGAGAAGCTGAATTATAGTCGGTCAACTTTTATTCTATCACGAGCTTGGGCCATCCGCTCCTATATCGTCACCAAGACCACGATAATGAAGCCGTAATGCTACGCACGCGATTAATCAGAGTTCCCAATTTATTCAGTTAAATAAATATAAATTGATATGATTAGGGCTATTTTGTTTTATTGTAAGTGGCGTCAAAAGGTTATGCAACACCGAAACGCCAAGTGACATGATGTGCATGGCCATTACGCACTAATGGTTTATAAGCCTAACCGTATTCACCATTAGAAAGTTAAAGTTAATTTTTCATAATTTACTGTTAACTGATTTTTACGTAAAAATGTATTCCTCAAAATTTAATATGATGCCCAAGTCGAATATGCTATTAAGGCGGTTCGGGACTGTTTATCATTTGTATAAGAAACTTTTTACCATCGAATCATTGAAGTATTAAATATTTATTTACGAAATTTGAAGTTGGTCGACTGTCCCATTACCGAGAAATAAATTATTGAAAATTATCATTTTAACATGCAAGTAAATGGACATAGCTCTTAAATGGGCTATACAAATTACTTCTATACAAATTATACCAATTTCAACAAATTTATATAGATCAATAATTCAACGTTTATGAATCGAATGATATATTTTTAAATAGATTTGACAGTCTAGTTAATTAGTTATTCATAAATATAAAAATAAAAGGTTATTTTCAGCCAACAGAATATAACAAATGCACTAGTGTAGAATTCCAACTCTATTTCTTGAAATCGTTTTTGTAGTAAATAAATGTTTTAATAACGAGAAAAAATGTATCCCAATATTCTTTTTATTAATATTATCAAAACAAAGATTTGTATTCGAAATTAACCTCATTATTAACAACTTTTTTTTTTTATCAAAAAATCTAGTAGGCAGACGTTGTCACTCTGCAGAAATACAAAAGATTTTTTCGAAGATCAACCAGATAGATAAGCTGTCCCGAACTCCATTGATCAATTGGACAGATTTCTAACTGACTTAACTGACTTTGGTGAATATGGATGGCTATACCTATAGTCAATTCTAAATAGGAATTTCTTAGAACATTTCCAACTAAATCAAATCATTCTTTCAAAAATGTATCATAAATGAATGTATATTTGTCAATAATTAAAATGTTGATAAATAATAGAAGCGAAATATGTTCAAACATTTTGATATTTACCAAACGCGAATGTAAACATTTTTTTAAATTTTTTTAATCAATAATTATGTCATATTTAAATAATTTTTGAAGAGATAGATGGGGTAAAAAGTAAATGATTTTCTTTTGGGTGCAAGAACCTCTAAAGCCACTCTTCTTCAAGAAAATAATCTTAAGATGAATTTCAGAAAACAGATGCTTTAAAATAAACTCAAAGGCAAACTTGAGAGTGGTTTAGAATTGCTTGAAATAAAAGTGGTGAATTTTCTAGCAAATCACAACCACACCTCTTGACTATTGACTACTAGTCAGACTCTCTCTCCTGCAGCGGCAGTAGTTCCGGTTCCGCTAATGACCGATGTCACAGCTTCCGTTGACTCGGGGACTTGATTTCCACCTGGGGAGCTGGACACTTTCGAAGGACTCTCTTTTTTAGGGGCACATTCCCTGGGTGGCTGAAGACCTGAAGAAGATGTCGTTGCTGCAGCTGCAGCGGCAGCAGCTGCTGCCGCTGCCGCATTGCTACTAAAATAGCTGCTAGGTTTCGGTTTCAAATGTCGATTGTTCATTTCCATATGAACGATTTTCATGAATTCAATTTGAGCGGCGAGTTTTTGGATTTCTTCCTAATGAAATAAGAATAAAGAAATTATTAATATGTGTGGTATTAAAAACGATATAAAAATCAAATGAAATCCAAAAAATGAATTGAAAAAATTGCAAAAGCTAATACAGGGTGGGGCAGAGTGCAATCCCTGATTTGAAGGGCTATTGTAAGAAATCGGTTCAAGATACATAAAAAACGTTTTTTTTCGCTCAAAAGTACATATAATACCGTTTATTTCACAATGTTTTGAAAATGATATCGTCCAAGTGGCGGCCTTGGTGAGCAATGCACATATTGAGCCTTTCAAAGAAGTTTTCGGCCACTCTTCCCAGTATATCTTGCGAAATTCCAGCGATGACGCCGTCAATCGCCTCCTTTAGAGGTTCAAGGATTCGAGGTCGAACTTTGTATACCTCAGCTTTGACGTATCCCCACAGAAAAAAGTCCCACGGGTCAAATCGGTGGAGCGAGGGGGCCATGGAACATCCCCCGGAAAGAGATCAGGCGACCGGGAAGAGCTCTTGCAAAATTTTGCATGAACGACTAACAGTATGGGCCATGGCTCTTGTTGAAACCAGAAGGATTCGTGCTCCTCGCCATACTCTTCAATTTTGGGGCGCAAAATTTTTTTCAACATGTCACAATAGCGAGCCGAATTCACGGTAATAGTTAATCCTTCGGATTCAAAAAAATAAGGTCCAATAATGCTTATAGAGGACACAGCGCACCAAACTGTTACTTTGGGGCTGTGAAGAGGTCTTTAATGCAGTTTACAAGGGTTTTCAGATTCCCAGTAACGACAATTTTAACGAAAAACTCCTCTGCGTCGCCACAACGCTTTCCCCGTTTTTAAAAAAGGTCTCCACAACAAAGCCCCATTGCTCACCTGACCACGGCATGGCGTCTACTGAGAACGGCATTGCTCACTCAGCCTAACGGCACCTGCCACCTGCCTATTCGGTCTGGGGTCCTTCAGTGATTTTTTTGAACTAGTGACTGCATTCTGCCCCACCCTGTATAATCATGGGCGTAGTTGGGAGGAAAGGGGGCAGTTCCCTCCTACAAAAATTATTGCCCCCCCCCATCTAAACTCCATTATTACAATTATGTATTTCTTATTAAATTATTTCTTAACTTCCAAAATTTGTCAATTCTACAAAAAAGTTAGTTGATCTCTAATCGGAAACCGAAATTGAAACCTCGTGGTGGCTAATCAGTTGGCCGGCTGCCCCCCCTTAGGAAAACTCCCTAATTACGCGAATGAATATAATATTAATCGTTTTGTTATATGTATAATGCAATAAATAAATTTATTTTAAGAAAATTAATGAATGAAATTTATAAATAATGTACGACATGAACTACATCTAATTTAGTTTCATTTAGAATCCATCTTTATTAGACTATAGCTAGCTTAATGTGGTCTTCCACAATGAAAGAATTCACCACTAGTTTAAAAAGCCTCTAAAATCTTTCCTAATTGAACCATACCTTGAGTTCCTCGTTTTCCTGATAAAGATCTCCTGTTTCCTCTGGCATTAGACCGATTCCATTGAGGGAAAACGAGGCTGTTACTCCTCGGGCTCTTGTTCGATTATCCCATTGATCTCCCTGCCCGCGAAGAACACGGTATACCTGAAATCCAACATTTGCTTAGAAAACGATAAATTTTTGAAAGGTAATCTACAAAAATATACAATATTTTTATTACTACAAACAAAATTATAGCTAAGAATCTTTGTTTATTTTTTAGTAAAAAAGAGCTTAAACATGTGCTATCTAAGCACATGTAGGCTTGTAGGTATATCATTATATTGAAGCTTTGGAGCAGTTTAATACTTAAGATTTTTCAATTTTTTTATACCTCAGATCGATTTTATAAAATATATACATTAGATACTAGCTACGAGGGTGTCCTTACGGACACCGTCTCAGATACTCCGAAAAAACTTTAAAAAAATGAAATAAATGGCTTCAAAAGTGTGCTAAAGAGAATAAATTGAGTACTTTTAACCAATGGCGTGACGTCAGAGGTCTGGTTGAATTATTTTCTCCCATTTGGAATGTTTATTGTGAATTATCAAATAAACAAAAAAAAATTGAAAATGGTACTTTGCTTCCCAACGCATAAAAACATATATTAGTTTTTAAAGATCTATTTTCACGTACGAGAAAACATCATTTTTAATATATTGAGATTTGATGATTGCGTGGTTGAGCAGTTTATCAAAAGAGAAGAGAGAAGAACCTAGACCCTAGACCCATGAGATAATTTCTACAGAATGCACAACATTTCGAAACCTGATTTTTTTTTTTTTAATGATATTGATGTGAGAAGGAGATACACCAGAAGGTGGATCCCCTAAAGGCCTGTATGGGCTGGCCCCTCCATCGTGAAAAGAACAGAGTAGAAGGAAAAGAAGCCGGGATCACGAGCCAATCTCAGAAACTTAGATACAATTCAATATCCAATTTACTAAGGTTTTAGGGGCTTCGAGCAGTGGTAAATTCTCCGCGCGATAAATTAGGTTAAATTTATCTCCCACTGATTCTGAAATCATTCAAAAATTAGATTGAGATTATTACCTAAGGATTCCAGAGAGCTCTCACTGTAACAGTCATGTGACTAACGTGTCAACAAGATTAGAATATAATTGAATCGTTAAATTGGGAAAAGCCGAACCAACGCTTTCGCCAACTGTTTTATCCCAATGACCTCCAGAGACTGGAACTCATTTCCAGCCACCGTCTTTCCTGCAACTTATAACCTTCAGCTGTTTAAGACCCGCATCCACAGATACCTTCAACTCCTACCAAGCCCATAAAATCCCCTCTTCTTCTTCTCACGATGGAGGGCCAACCAAGGCCTTTAGGGGATGCACCTTTTTGGTCTATCTCCTTCTCACATCAATATCTTTGAAAAAAAAAATACTTTGGTCCACTAAACTGAGCAAGGAGACCTCTCGGAAATCATTAATGTTCACGCAAGAGCTTGAGATCAATATTACTGGTATAATTAGGTCTTGAAGCATTCTGATGAAAATATTCGTCAGGCTAATAGACGATTCTACCCTCACCGACTCCCTCGACTAACTAGCTAATCGAAGAAATGTCTCTGCCCTTTCCCTTTTCTATAGATACTATCACGGCAGATGCTCTGATGAGATAAAATCAATAATTCCCCCCAAAGCATGCTTTGCACGTAGCACGCGTTTTGCCGACTCCCAACACTCTTTCGCGGTCAAATTAGAAAAGTACCGGACCACTTTATTCGCCAATACGTATATCCCCATGACTTCAAGAAACTGGAACTCTCTCCCAGCCTCCATCTTTCCCAGCACTTATAATCTTCAAACCTTCAAAACCGGAGTGCATAGACACATACGTCTACACCCTCTTACTTAATCAACTTTCCCTTCTCTTCGGTAATGCAAGTGTCTTTAAAGATCCATAGGGGCTGCATCTTTACTGGTGGACCCCTTCTTGCATTCGAATGCATTAAAAAAAAAAAAAAAAAAAATATCTCATTAAACAGGTTTAAATTAGGTGGATTCAGCTGAAACTTGTCTTTTGATAAACTTCAAATTCATCTCCATGATACATATCAAAATAATTCTTTCAAGGATAAGACCTATCTATTTTGAAATGAATATTTGATAAAAATAAAAGAAATTAACTGTCTACAGGTTCTGGCTAGAGCAGATTCCAGATTAAATAAAAAAACATTATGAATGGGGGAATATAATTGGTTAGTTTTCAAAAACTCTATTCCTTTAGATGAAATCAAAAATTAAGTTTATTTTGAATTAAAACAAAAGTAATTTACTAGAATACAATATAAAAATCAAGGAACTTCGTGCAAACCTTAGAAGCAAAAACCAGCACTATGGTGACTGTGGTGCTGAGTTGAGTTCGAATGAAACCCAAAAGATATTTGACATCGGGTCCAGCACGAGGGAAGATAAAAAGACTATAAAAATAAAACAAAATATATTTAAAAGTATATAATCAATTACTCAGATCGTAATTCTAAATAAACATGAATTTATGTGGAATACAATTAACACATTTCTAAGTTGGTTATCTGAGGGTTGTGCACAAATAAAACATATTTAGGAAAGACTTTTTAAAAAACACGCTTTTATTTTAAAATCCACTAAAACTTCTAATTATTGTTTTTTAAATCTCTGAAAAAATGTATTCAGAAATTAGTTTATAATTTTTAATGTTTTTCTTTGGGGCTTTTATTCAAATTTTCATATTAATTTTGTGATCACTTTATTTTTATTAAATAAATATCTTAGCTATCAGGAATAGAAATATACGACGAATAGCATGAAAGAAACAGGGGCGATTAATCTATCTATTTAATCTACCACATTTGAAGAGGTATAAAAAATAATAAAATTTAATTAGGAAAAAACTGAATATATTTTTGAAAAGAACATAAAATATACTTTTTTTTTTTTAAGTGTTTTAAACATTATCAGACAAAAAAGGACGTCAAAAATGAAAATTATAGCCGTTTCGACCAAACTCAACCAAATTTTGTATACATATTCTATGGGCCCCAAAATGAATAGGAATGCAAAAACTAACCACCCAAAATGGAGTGGGGGGGGGTCAAAAATGAAAATTCTAGCCCTTTTGACCCAACTCAACCAAATTTATTATACATATTATGTGGACCCCAGAAGGCTAGAAATGCAAAATCTAACGACCCAAAATGAGGGGAGGTGTCAAAAATGAAAATTCTAGCATTTCGTCCAAACTATGTATACAACATTTGGTTAGTTTTTGCATTTCTAGCCTTCTGGGGGTCCACAGAATATGTATATAAAATTTGGTTGAGTTTGGTCAAAAGAGGGCTAGAATTTTCATTTTTGACTCTCTCCTCCATTTTGAGTGGTTAATTTTTGCATTCCTAGTCTTTTTTGGGCCCATAGAATATGTATACAAAATTTGGATGAGTTTGGTCGAATTTTCATTTTTGACCCCCCCCCCTCCTTTTTTTCTGTCTGATAATGTTTAAAACAAATTTAAAAAGAAATATATTTTATGTTCTTTTCAAAAATATATTCAGTTTTTTTTTCAAGTTAAATTTTTTCATTTTTTATACCTCTTCAAAATGTGGTAGATCTTTATTATATACCTTGTATAAATACATTGGCCAATTTATTAAAGCTAATATTTTTATTTTTGTTTATCAGCTGACCATGTTAGATTTATTTATCAATCTATTATTTTTAAATTTTTGAACCCCTAAGGCCCTCATCAATTAGTTTATAAATAAGAAAGATGTTTCTGATATCATATGGAGCATCGGGTTGTATACTATAGTATAAAAACCTGAATGATAGAATAGAAGAGACAGAGAGTAGACAGTAGGCTAAATGGGGGGATTGAGTAAGAAATGAAGTTCTACAAAGAATTAGATATAAGAGAACATTGTGGAAGATTAAAATGAAAATGAGTGCTCAGATATAAAGTCTGGACAAGGTTGAGAAAAACAAGGCACTTGCCTCAAGTGAACAATGGGAAAGGCTGGAAAAATGGAGAAAATGAAAAATAAAAATTAAAAATAAAATAAGCTGACGTGTTCTGATGTGGCCATCCACTTGACTTTACCATACAACCTGGCCCCTCACTTATATTTAATATTTAATAAAATTATTTATAATCATGTAGGGGAGGGGGTTAGTTTTTCCATTTTTAGACTCCTGGGATCCCACTGATTATGTATACAAAATTTGGTTGAGTTTGGTACACGGGCCTAGATTTCCATGTTTTGACCTTACACATTTTGGGTGGTTAGTTTTTGCATTTTTAGATTACTGTGGTCCTACTGATTATGTATACAAAATTTGGTTGAGTTTGCTCAAATGGCCTAGTTTTTTAATTTTTAAGCCCCCTCCACCCCCCTTAATTTTGGGTCGATATGCACCAAAATCTAATGAGCTCTTAATCTCAATGGACCAAAACTACGTGTGAAATTTGGTTTCGATATTCACACTAGTTTTTGAGCTAGCTCGTCCACAAAAATTTGATAATGCACAGACTAACGGACAACCGGACAACCAGTCAACCAGACGGACAGACTAACAGACATTTTGAAAAAACAATTATTATCTCAAAAAATATAATTTTTTCGATGTTCATTTATTAGAGCTTTTTTGTAGAGCGAAATGCCATGGTTTCGCTCAATTTTTTTAATCAAAATAGTTTCAGCCGTTTTTTAGATATTTCGAAAAAAAGAAGGAAAAAACAATTTTTTTCATGCACGATTAGAATACTTGACCATAGCCTGTATGGTAAAGTAAAAATAAATTTATTATAAACGGTATCTATATAGTTAGGTATATAGGTATATAGGTATATCTATATAGGTATATCTATATATGTATATCTATATATAAGGTTGTTCGGAAAGTAATTTCGTTTTTTTCCGACAGAGGATTTAATTGTATTTTTTTGCGCCTATCTTCACACTTAAGCCGTATAATTTTTATATGCTTTGAGAGCTCATATAGCAAGGCTTGTGTGTGAAAAATTCTAATTAATTCTATTCTTCTAGTTTTTGGTTGGTGCCCTTTTAAATATGGAGAGCGATAAGCAGCATTTTCGACATATCTTACTGTTTTACTACAGAAAGGGTAAAAATGCTGTTCAAGCCAGAAAGAAATTGACCGATGTGTATGGAGAAGGTGTGTTGACAGTACGCCAGTGCCAGAACTGGTTCGCTAAATTTCGATCCGGCAATTTTGATGTCGAAGATGCACCACGTTCAGCGGGAAGGCCGGTTGAAGCTGATAAAGACGCGATAAAGGCATTAGTTGATGCGAACCGGCGAATAACAACACGTGAGATCGGATTGAAGTTAAATTTATCAAATTCAACAGTTTATGACCACTTGAAAGGCCTGGGATTATCCTCGAAGCTCGATGTATGGGTTCCCCATGTTCTCACAGAGAGAAATCTGTGTCGCCGCATTGACGTCTGCGATTCGCTTCTCAAACGTCACGAAAATGATCCGTTTTTGAAGCGAATCATCACTGGGGACGAAAAATGGGTTGTATACAACAACGTCAAACGCAAGAGGTCATGGAGCAAAAAAGATGAACCGGCTCAAACCATTTCCAATGCCGATATTCACCAAAAACAGGTGATGCTGTCTGTTTGGTGGGATTTTAAAGGAATCGTTTTTTTTTGAGCTTTTACCGGATAACACAACGATTAATTCGGAAGTCTACTGTCATCAGCTGGACAAACTGAATGATGCACTTCAACAGAAAAGGCCAGAACTAATCAACAGGAAAGGTGTAGTGTTTCACCAAGACAACGCGAGACCTCACACAAGTTTGGTCACTCGCCAAAAGCTTTTATAGCTTGAATGGGATACAATGCCACACCCACCATATTCTCCAGACCTGGCACCATCGGATTATTATTTGTTCCGGTCACTCCAAAATTTTTTAGACGGTAAAACCTTCACCTCAAATGAGGAGGTCAAAAACCACCTCGATCAGTTATTTGCCAGCAAAGACCAAAAATTTTATGAGCGTGGAATTATGCTACTACCAGAAAGATGGCAAAAGGGGTTGGACCAGAACGGCCAATATATAATTTAATAAAGTATTTGTTTATTATACGAAAACTGTCTTTCATTTCCACAAAAAAAAACGAAATTACTTTCCGAACAACCCGAGTATATAGGTATATAGGTATTTAGGTATATAGTTAGGTATAGTTACCTATATAAGATTTGCAATCAAAAACTATAACTATAATTGAATGCTTCACTTGCCAAATTGATTTACTCCAACAAACAAAAAGTGGAGAAATGCGATGAGATCATGTACATTATTACATTATTTATTATTCATTTATTATTATTTTTTTTTTAATTTAGTGGTGTTAATACTTATTATTAGAGAAAGAGTCTATCCGGGTTTGTATGGGAAATCTTTCAATTGGCACTTGAGGGATCGATTTGACATTAAATAAAAATAATTCAGCTAAATTTTTAGCTCTTTATCTCAAATGATTTTCTATATTTTCAAAAAAAAAACAACTCTTTTTTCGATATTTTTTTTCAATAATAAAATTCAAAATTAATGAATTGTGATTTTTTCCCAATTCTTAGGAGTAAAAGGGATGAAAAAACATTTTCATTATGAATCTCAGGTGGAAAGTTGATTTTTAAGAACAGAAATAAAACTATAATCATTTTTTTACCGTGTTATTTAAAAGTTTCCACCGCCAAACTTTGTCAGAAAATGTCTACCATACTCCTTTACACTCAGGAATTTTTGTATATTTTTTGAAGTGGGGAAACATTATGAAAAAAAAATAAAAACTATTTTTGTTTTTCAAAATTTTGCGTTTGAACGCATTAACACACTCCACTAGAAGCGACAAAGCGCTAGGACAATGAAGCACGACAATGAGCCAATACTCCATTTACTAAATAGTAATACTAATACTACTCTACTCCTCTGCCCCGATTTTGGGCGGTTAATTTTTGCATTTTTACACTTCTCGTGTCCCACTTATTATGTATACAAAATTTCCTTGAGTTTGGTAAATGGCCAAGATTGCCATTTTTTGACCTTACCCTCACCCCCTCTCCCCACCCCCCATTTTGGGCGGTTAGTTTTTGCATTTTTAAACCTCTGGGGTCCCACTGATTATACATAAAAAATTTGGTTGAGTTTGGTACAAGGGCCTATATTTTTAATTTTTAACCCCCCACCCCCCTTAATTTTTTGTCGATATGCACCAAAATCTAATCAGCTCTTAATCTCAATGGACCAAAACTACTTGTGAAATTTGGTTTCGATATTCACACTAGTTTTCGAGCTAGCTCGTCCACAAAAATTTGATAACGCACAGACTAACGGACAACCGGACGGACGGACAGACTAACAGACATTTTGACAAAACAATTATTATCTCGAAAAATATATTTTTTTCGATGTTCACTTATTAGAGCTTTTTTGTAGAGCGAAATGCCATGGTTTCGCTCAATTTTTCTAATCAAAATGTCAGCCGTTTTTGAAATATTTCGAAAAAAAGAAGGAAAAAAAAACACTTTTTTCATGCACGATTACAATACTTGACCATACCCTGTATGGTAAAGTAAAAAATTAAAATTATTCTTATTTGTAAAAGGCCCTTGGAAATTTTTAGATCGTAATGCGGCCCACCGTTGTACTTAAGTCGGCCAGGCCTTGTCTAGTTTATTCCTATTTAAATTACATTGAGAATAATTTTAACACTATTTGTTTATTTATTTAAGATTGTCATTTTCTCAGAGAAAATAGTGAAATACTAGTATGCAATTTGATCAATCAAACAGGAATTTAAAAAAAATTAATTTTGATAAAATATTTGATGAATTTGCTTCTCTAAAATCAAGAAAATAAACCTTAATAAAAACATGATATATTCGTCATTTACTATATTTATAAGTATTATTGATATTATTGAGTTTCTATTATTAGAATAAATTATTGAGTAATGTGTAATATTCTAATTCATTTTAGGTGTAATACTTATTTATTTATTTGTTAAGGTTGATGTGATTTATTTTTAATATGTCTAATTTTATGTTCCTACTACTATTGTACTTTAACTATGTTTTTCGAATATTTTATCTAATAATCAATAAATTTATTTTTTCCTAAAATCATTTATCTATTTATATTTATTTAATACTTATTAGCAATAAACAAACTTTATACATAGCGGCGAAAAGTTATCCGCCATCCTCAGGTGAAATCCTCTAGAGCCGGCCCGCCGGCTCTGCTCGAATGATAGGGGATACGGAGGGTAGTTCAAAAATATTTTGGAAAGTGGGATAGTAAATAAAATAAAATTGATAAAATGAAATTCATTATTAGAGTATTTTCTCTGATAAAAAAAAAGATATAAGATGTTAAACTTTAATACAAGTAAAAGAGTCAGCACGGGATAGAGTCGAATATAGGAAATTGGATGGGTCAATCAGTCTTAGAACTGTACTATACTCTATAACAGGGCTGTCCAAACTGCGGCCCAGGACATCAATTAATGCGTTCCGACATAAAATTATAAATTTCCTTAAAGCATTGAGATTTGTATGTTACTAGAAAAGATAGATATCTGATACAATTTGACTTGATATTTTTTTTTCTATTATAAAATCAAATGAAATTAGAAAATCTCCCGAAAAGGTTTCGAAGAATAAAAGGCAGATTTTCACTTTTGAATGTGAAACAATATATCGAGATTTCCGAAAAAATAATCACAATTTCAGCATATTTTGAACCAGTTTTATTAGATTTAAATATTTTAATTGCAAACTTTCTGATTGAATGTATGGCACTGCAATCAGACATTGAATTGAAAAAAAATATTTAATAATGTCTCTTTATTAAAATTTCATAAAAATTATCTACCCAGAAACAAATATTCCTCCTGGATTCACAATAATTATTCACTTTTTAGAAAATATTAATTTACATATATCTACCTAAAGCTATTTTCGAGAATAAAATTCACTAAAAGCAAAATTATAAGCTCAACTATCAGGTGACAAAAATAACCAAATTTAGAATAAGTAAAAATTATTTTTCATTTCATATTTGAATTTTTTTAAATATTTATTATTTCAGTAATTAAAAATAATTAATCTAGAAAAATGACTAAAAAGTGCGCTGATAGAATGATCTTTCTTTCTTTATAGCTTCTCTTTCTTTAAGGCAAGGATTCAAATACAAGTTCAGACGTTCAACGAAGGGAATGATTCTAAATACAAGCCCAGACCTGTTTCGGACAAGTGTAAGTCAATTTTTTTAATTTCTATTAGTCTAGGAATGGCCTTTTGACTATTGTACTTGGACTAATTGGATACTCGTTATTATACATATATAGAGAGAACATTCAATTAATTCAAGAAATTGGAAATATTAAGAAATATTTAAACTCGATATAATTCCAAAAGACTTCAAATTGCTAATAGAAGTAGATAAATGATTTAAAAACAAAATCCTGAAGGAAAAGAACTCAATGATTATAATGATATGATATTTTTGCTTTTTTTGTCTTGGTGGATATCATTATTCTACATTTATAGCTATATTTTTTGATTAACAATCAATGAAATTAGTAAATCATTTGTTTTTCCTTCAAATGCGGCCCTTGTAAGCCAAAAGGGTGGACACCCCTGTTCTATAACGATGATGATGATAATATTGTTTATTAAATAATGAAAGCCTACATACTGGAATGCGACCATAGTCGTATTGACGAGAGCAATGTTGTAGATAGCGTAGGAAATAAGCCTCGCCTCGTTGTAGAGGGACTCGGCGTGACGTACGTTGTAGCAAACACGAATGCCCCATGCAAGAAAAAGTACTTCCCCTAAAAAAAATGTACGACAAGAACCTTAGATGTGACATTGAAAACGGAAGGAGAGAGGGAAGGAATTTATTATCAATAGTTGGGAAGTATTAATAATTACCGGTTAAGGTAGTTCTTTCACAAATGCAAAAATTCAAGAAGTCTTTGAAACTTGGAATATAAGTCATTAAAAGCATAATACACATACTGTTAAAATTTGAAGACGATTTACCACACCAAACATGAAATAATTGCAATTAAAAATGACATTTTTAACATAGAACAGATAGGGAAAGGGTGGGAATATGATCATAATTTTATTTTTTTTCGTTGAAGGACTTTCACCATCTTGATGAAAAACTAATATTTGTTAGAATAATATATTCGGGGTAACTTAAAAAAAAATTGAAATTATTTACCACGTAGTTTTGATAAAAAACAAAAAAAACAACATATTTGGGCGATTATTTTTAGTGGAGCGGATATAAGCACAATAGCTTGGAAACGACCGGCAAGTATGTGTGTATCTATATAGAGATTTCGTAGTGTGAGTGGACAGTCACGTTAAAAAAACATAACCTAAAATTTTAGTTCCGTATTATAGAGTGGTCACGAGGCTAAAACTTTTTGTTTGGATTGTCGCGAAAGAACCTCTTTAGTGTGATAAATAGGCTACTGAAATTTATTTTTTATTTAAAAGCTAAAAAAGTATATCCTTTACTCCATATAAGAGCCGACTAATTAAAAAAATATTTCTAGCCTAATTTAGAATTTAAAATTCGCTCATGGATCCAGAGATTCGCTTAGTTATTTTTTGAAAATATCTAGATAGGACTGAGTGGTGGTCCCTCCACCTATTCTCCTAGAATATTATGACGTAACATGGAATCAACAATTCTTAATAGAACGTTAGAAAGATTTACTTACTCTATTTCAGGCTAGATGTCGTGGAAAACATCGAATATTCTTCTATAATGAACAAGAAAGAATCCATCAACTTGCAGGAAGGCTCGTTTTAAACTAAAATATATTTTGATAAACTGCTAGACTTTTTGCCTTTATCGAATTCCGGGAAAATAATAATTCCAATATTTGTTTTTGCAAAGAAATATATTAAATAAAGTGAAAAGAGAAATCAGGGGAGGGTAAGCCGAGTACCAGATCATCCCTAATTATCCAGATAACACTACAGGGTGTCTAAAAAGTGTTTTATAGGGTGATTAAAAATTTTTAACTAATTTTTGAGAAAATTATAAAAAAAAATTATGATTAATATATATATATATATTAAATTAGGTTGGAGTTGGTGGTGTTTCACAAGGAGAAAAATTAAAATACAAAGATTTTTTTAATTTACTCTATATATTTCGAGCTCTTAACTCATCGTCAGGAGAACATTGACTAAAGATAAGATGATATTTTGAACAGAATTTATTTTAATTTTTAATATGATGGACAGTTATTTATGACTTAGTGTAAATATGAAAGAATTATCATAGGGATGGCCTTAGAGCCGAAAGAACAGATGTAGGGGATAAAGGGCTGGAATAAAGAAAAGATATTTAAACTTGGAAGTTGCCGAAAATTATGTATGTGTTATAAAGGAGAGCAATAAACTATGGAATGCAATGAGGGTGCATAGCGAAAATTTCATCTCTTATTTTCTATTTAAAAAAATAAATAAAAATTGAAAATAAACCCACCATACACTCTCATCGCACTCCAATTCAAATTAAATATCATTGATTAAGATGTCAATTATTGGTGAAGTTTTGATGTCTGTTTGATTCTTCAAGATGTTTTGATTAAGGTGTATGGCCTTTTTAACTTCAGCTGACTCCAATAAATCCAATTTCCTACTTTTTGGAATGAAATGTAAAGGGATGGGGTTGGTCGATGAAGGTGAATGGTTGTGGTGTGACATTTTTACGCTGTCAGATGCTCATGTGGTTCGAAATAAATATCCTCCAAGTTTCAAGTCTATATCTCTATTTCAGCCTGTGTCCCACAGTGATGGAAGTTTCCCATCTAAATAACATGTAGTTTTTGGCATTGAACCATCAATTTTTTATTCCGGCCAAAGTAATTGTTCAAAAAATTTGAAACTCTGAATACATTATCCTTATAATAGTAGCTATCCCTCAGAATTTTTACAGATTTGTAGCTTCTATAATTTTGGAGTCTATAACTTAATAACTAAGATATAGCAGTATTTTATGTAGCTGTATCTCCAAAATTATAATAGGAAAAAATCTGTAAGAATTCTGAAAGATAGCTATTATAATGATATAAAAGTCAACAGAGTTTCAAGTTTTTTTAACCATTCCTTTGGCCGGAATAAAAAATTGATGGTTCATTGCCAAAACCCCCATTTTATTTATATATATAGTCGACTCTCGATAATTCGAAATCCAAGGGACTACAAGAAAAAATTGAATTATCAAGAATTTTGATTTATCAAGTTTCAAGAGGAAGAAAAAAAATCGAATTATTAAGAGTTTTTATTATATTTTTGAAAATATGTATTAGCTTACATAAATATTATATATAGCCTCAAGTAAAAAAGTAATAAAAATAATGAAAACGACAAAAAAGAAGAAAAAAATTAGATAACATGTATTAACATTGCAATAGATAAAATTGGTCAACCATCCGTTACTTGCAACGAATCCTTGATTTCCAATTTCGACGCGAAGTCTTTTGCTTTCGTTTTGAGGAGACCAGAGGTAAGTTTTGTGGTCTACATTGTCGGAGCCACTTGATTAACGAATCCTCAAGAATAGGGTGAGGGTGAACGGCGACCTAATATGCTGTACACCTACTTCCACTTGTACTTCCAAATATTTCCAAGTACTTTCAAATATTTCCAAGTACTTCCAAATATTTCCAAGTACTTCCAGATATTTCCAAGTACTTCCAGATATTTCCAAGTACTTCCAAAATACTTCTAAAGAGGTGTACACCTACTTCCAATGGCGGATCACCCCTCGGAATTCACCGTCCCTGGCCCGCTTGCGATTTCCATGCAAATGACTTTGTAAAATCTTTCTTTATTCTTCAGAATTGTAGACAGCGTTGATGGTGGAATATTGGATATTTTTTTTTTCGATCCACTTTCCACGACCGCGATAAAAATTTTTTGTCGGACACAGTAAGGAAGACGTATTTCTGCCTTGCACTCATCGTGATAAACTAAAGAGAATTGGGAAGTTAAGCTGGGCTGAAATGAGGTAAACATTACGCGGAAAATGAGTAAACATTGCTATGAAAAATCGAATTATAAAGAGGGGAAGTGGCCTAGTTCGAATTATAGAACATTCTTCCCCCTCTTGTTACGAAAAGGATTTCGAGATATCGAGCGTATCAAAATACAGAGCATTTTTTCGATTTACCGAAGTTAACAGCTGAAGAGTTCGAATTATCGAGAGTCGACTATATATAAATATACAGGGTGATAATTAGGGATCTTAAAGGCTGTTTAAAATATTTTAACTTATTTTAAAAAATATTTAAGTATTTTTCTATTTTTCGTAAATAATATATATACAGGGTAGTAATTAGCAGTGGCGTAGCGTAGGTTTCTGCCGCCCGGGGAAAATGCCACATTTGCCGTCCTCTCACCCATTCACACATAGAATTTTCAATAAAATTTAATTTTACCCTAAACCTTAAAATTTTTAGAAACTAGAAAAAATATTTAATGGTAAAACATGTTTTAGTAGTCAATATTCAGTTATTATCCAAAAACGATATAATTACTTTAACGATATTTAATATTGAATTTAAATATAAATTTAAGGATATTTGTTAATTGTTGAAAATCATAAAAATTGAAATTACTGAATATTGTTAATTAAATATAGATAGTTTGTTCACTGAACAAAATCATATTTAACATAAATTTTATGAAGAATAAATAAAATAAAAATAAGTATTCATTTATTTAATTAAAAAGTAATAGTGAGTAGATATAATAATTGCAATACTTTTGATTACATATAAATCACATTTTACAGGCACATAATATATTAGAAATAAAAATGAAATACATTTTCAAAATTAAAATTAAATTTTTTTAGTCTTAGTAAATCTTAGCAAAACATCCAATAAGCATTGTAGATCTTAAAAAAAATGATTTTTTTATCTTAAAGACGCGCTCATAAGCTCGAAGTTATAAAACTTTTTATAATTTTTTCTAAAATCTGCCGCCCCTATCAGAGTGCTCCCCTGCCTCCCCCTCGCTACGCTAATGGTAATTAGATACCTTAAAGGGCGTTTAGAATATGTTAACTTATTTTAAAAAATATTTAAGTATTGTTGGACTTTCGTGAATAATATGTACCTATACAGGGTAGTAATTAGGTCTCTTAAAGGATTTTTAGAATATTTTAGCTTATTTTAAAAAACATTTAAATATTTTTGGTCATTCGTGAATAATATATACCTATAGAGGGTGGTATTTGACTTTAATTGTAATATCTGCCACAACGTCAAAAAAGTTTTACTTCAATCGCGCGTAAAGGTTACACGCACTATTTTTTTTTTCATAAAAAATATCAAAATTTGGTAAATGAATCCTACAGTTCCAGCGATGAGATTTCAACCGGTGCGACAGACGCGACGGAGTGTTAAAAATTAAATCAAAGGAAAACGCTTCATGAGTGGTGTGACGTCAGATCCTTCACTCGGGGTCTGTTCACTTGGCTCATGAGATCATTTTTACCTAGCTTGAAAGGTTTATGTGTCATGCAAGTTTGCATAGCCCCGTTTTTCGATACTCGTATTCAAATTTTAAATTGAAATATCTTGGGTATAAATAGCGGCATTTAAAAAAATTATTTCCCTATAAAGGCTCATTTTTAGCAAGTTAAAAATTATATTCAAGTAGCCCGAAAATTATTTGCTTTATCCTTATAATTTGGCTTATATTAATAATAACCAGTAATTTATAATAAAAACAGATTAAATAATTTGGCCGTAAGATAAATAGTATCTAAATAGTAATGTCAAGATTTTGAAAAATTGTTATATTTATTTATCGAAAGAAAAGTTTAGGCTAAAACCACGTTGATTGCATATTTTAGATAAGAAAATCTCATCAGAGTGCACGATGTTTCAACCCCAGAATAGGTGTCATTCTGATGATGAGATTTGCTCATTAGAAATTTACAATCTGTGGTTTCAGCGAAAGTTTTGTTTCGTTAGATATTTCAACCCCCAAATCATCAAATCTGCAATTTATATTAACGTTTGCTTTTAATTTTCTTAATTGATCAAGGAAAAATTTTACCCGAAACGTTTTCTATTCTAAAAAACAAAATTTTTGGGATATCATAATGATAATTTGTAATTTAAAAAGCATGGATAAGCAAAATCAAAATAAGCCGGCCAAGTATGATTCCTGCCTACGGAGAATTCCATACCTAATCTTCCAAAATAATTGAAATAGTAAATTCGTTCTTAATTGAAGTTAATAAGGAGATAATGAGGGATTTTTTTTTCATTATTTTAAGTTAAACCCCTTCTGAATACAGACAAGTAAAAAAATAAGGCAAAATGAGCAGCTTAGAGCCATCTCACAAGGTCATTTTGAAGTGAGTTATATTAAAAAAAAAAAAGTTTTATTCTTCTTGAGATATTTACAGGTAGGTAGATATAACACATCCTATGAAAAAAAAATATTTTTTTATTTTCGGATTCATAAAACATTTGACTCTCGCCAAAAAAATTATTCGATTAGAATTTTAATATAACTTTTAATTTCAAATAAAATGAATACATATAGTATAGGTAACTCGTGAATTTCTAGTTTTATCATATTTAGTTTACATTTACAGCCTCGATAAAAATTCGAAAAAGCTTGGAATCATTTTGTGAAGTATTATTAACGGAAAAAAATAAAATTATCGAAATTCTTTTAAAAAATCCCGTGGCTATATTTACAACGAAATTTTCTCTGGAGAGAGACGGACTGGTAGAAATTTCAATTGAAAGTAATGGAAGGCAGCCCAGGGGTAGTGAGGAAAGAAAAAATTAACATATATCAAATAAAGTGTAATTTATTGGAATCCTTGCTCCTTTCCTTTCTAACCAAAGTTTCGGAGGATTCTTCCCTCCTTCTTCGGGATTTCAAGAGATCAATGAAGGAAACAAATAAAATGCTTCCTTCCTCTCTCCACAGTAGCGTTTAAAATATTTTTTCTTCCTTAGCAGAAGCATAGAAAAAAAAATCCTTCATTGACCTCTTGAAACCCTGAAGAAGGAGGGAAGAATCCTCCGAAACGTTGGTTTGAAAGGAAAGGAGGAAGGATTCCAATAAATTACACCTTATTTGATATGTGTTAATTTTTTTCTTTCTTCACTACCTCTGGATTGCCTTCCTTTACTTCCACGTGTGTATTTTTCAATTTTGGGGGAAAATTTTGTTTTTAATATTGATATTGGATTCTTTTCTCTTTTCCTTTCGAACCGACGTTACATAAAAAAATGTCATTTATTTTAAATTTAGTTTTTTTCTAGTTAAATTTTTTCATTTTTTTTATATCTCTTCAAAATGTGGTAGATCTTTATGCCACACCCTGTATAATAATTAAATTAAAAAAATAATAATACAAAAATTATTTTTGTAATGTTATAAGTAAGTAGAGCAAAAAATATATGTTACTTCATTTATATTTTATAAAATAAAAAAATGTGTCTTTTTTTAATAAACCATTATTTAATCTCCAAACAATGTGGCTCGCTTTGAAACAGTTTTATAAATTTGTGGCTCCCAAAGCTAAGGTTAGTGGCCACCCCTGCAATAAATAGACAAAACTAAAAAGAGTGAGTTAGATATGGCCGGTATATCTTATTAGTTTAATTGTTATCTTCTGGATTGCATCTAGCGTTGCAAGAAAGTGTTTCGAACATTCTTATTTAAGCGCTTAGTAACATAATCAAAAGAAGAGCTAATTACATTTTTTAAAAATAAATGACATAATTGAATGTAATGGAAGGCAGCCCAGGGGTAGTGAGGAAAGAAAAAATTAACACATATCTAAATAAGGTGTAATTTATTAGAACCCTTCCTCCTTTCCCCTCAAACCGACGTTTCGGAGGATTCTTCCCTCCCTCTTCAGGATTTCAAGAGATCAAAGAAGGAAACTAATAAAAAGATTCCTTCCTCTCTCCACAGTAGTGTTTAAAATATTTTTTCTTCCTTAGCAGAAACATAGAAAAAAAATCCTTCATTGACCTCTTGAAACTCTGAAGAAGGAGGGAAGAATCCTCCGAAACGTTGGTCTGAAAGGAAAGGAGGAAGGATTCCAATAAATTACACCTTATTTGATATGTGTTAATTTTTTCTTTCTTCACTACCTCTGGATTGCCTTCCTTTACTTCCACGTGAGTATTTTTCAATTTTGGGGGAAAATTTTGTTTTTAATATTGATAACACTTCATAAAAAGACCCCGATCATGTTCGTAACGTCTACAACGAATGAAGCTTCACAAAAAAACTATACCATACATAAATATTAATATGTCCTGATTTAGGCCAAATTAAAATATAAATTTGTCTGGGAATAATTTAATTAGAAGTGACTGACGAGATACAATAGCCTGACAGACGGGCGGACAAATAGACAGACAGATACATGATCGATATTAATAGAGTCCCGTTTTACTTTCGAACGGAACCCTAAAAAGGATTCAAATTTTCGTGAGGAAATTCTTGTTCGTTTTATTTTTAGGTTGAAAATTAAATTGAATAAATATGATGGCTACCTATAGCAAGGCTGTGGTCCCACCAGTTGTAGGTGCATTGTTTAAAAAAGAGTCCTTGTTGATCCTGGATTGGTTCTGCATGAGGCGGTGCGCTTAACGTCCACGTTCCTAGGTAGATCAGCATCACCAACAGAATCGGAAACATCCATTGAAGTAGTTGTTTGTCGGTGAGCTTCACTTTATGGGCTGACTTTACACGATATGTCAATGAAACACTGCAATATTACAGATTTCAATCGGTTAATGAATTTATTAGTTCCGGCTATGAATCGTAGGTACAAAAATACCAGTTTCTGAATATTAACTGGACCAGCAAATGTCAAATTCCACAGTACGCTCGGCAGGTAATGTATTGAATTCATTCGAAAATGTTTTTATGCTTATTTTTGTTTAGAAAGATCAAGCATTTTCTCTGGATTCTGATAATAGAATTAGCTCAAAAACAGAAAGTTGTACAATAGAATATTCGTTCCTGTGCCAAAATTCTAATAAAGGGTGGTGCATAAAGATCTACCACATTTTGAAGGGTATAACAAAATGAAAAAATTTAACTAGGAAAAAACTGAATATATTTTAGAAAAGAGCATAAAATAATTTTTTTAAGGTGTTTTAAACATTATACCAGACGAAAAAAGGGGGGAATGGTCAAAATTGAAAATTCTAGCCCTTTCGACCAAACTGAACCAAATTTTTTATACATATTCTGTGCACCCCCAGAAAGCTATAAATGCAAAAACTAACCACCCAAATTGGGGGAGGTTCAAAACTGAAAATTCTAGCCCTTTCGACCAAACTATGTATATAGAATTTGGTTAGTTTGAATTTCTAGCCTTCTGGGGCTCCACAGAATATGTATACAAAATTTGGTTGAATTTGGTTAAAAGGGCTAGAATTTTCATTTTTGACCCCCCCCCCTTCTTTTGTTTGATAATGTTTAAAACATATAAAAAATAAAAAATATTATTTTATGTTCTTTTCAAAAATTTATTCAGTTTTTTTCTAGTTAAATTTTTCCATTTTTTTATACCTCTTCAAAATCTGGTAGGTCTTTATGCCCCACCCTGTATTTTCAAAACAAATAACAATAGATTTTGTGCTTACTAATTCAAAAATCAGGTACATATATCAGAAAAAAATCGAATTCTTAAAATTTTACTTAGGGAAAGTGGTGTAGGTTTTAGGTGAAACATGATATTAATTAATAAAGTAAAGGGGTATGAAACTACACCGCCTTTACTTTATTAATGAATTGTTAAAAGGTGGAGCTAGCGGAAATTCCCTGCATATAGGTGTATATCAATAAGTTCTGAAGATAGAAAGAAAGAAAATCGAATAATTTCTTTGTATTGGAAAAAGAAATATTTTCGGACCAGGTGCACTTTCTACGAGCTTTCATTCTTGGATTATCGTGAGTATTGTAATTCAGACACACGCACATACACTCACTATGCGATCATACCGTGTAGCGGCCTAAGAATCTGAGACTCAATATTTCCGCTTGGTCTTATCTCAAGATATATAATACGTATACGATACAGAGAGGTAAATAACAAAATGATGTATGCAATTGATTTTTGTCCACATTACAAACATCTAAATACGAAAAACAATTAGTGAAATATCCAAACGAGATGCTAATATTTGTTATCGTCTTTCTTCAACAATACATTTAATTTAATTCATTTATGAAAATTATATTATTGACTATATTGAATTTATTTGAATCCGTTATCTATTCTACATCAACATATATAATATAATATAATAAGCTTAGTATGAAGAAGATGTGAGTTATTTTAATTTCAAATTTCCCTGACAAGTTGATTGAAACATACCGCCAGGTTTTCATAAGAAGAGCCGTATAAGTTACACAAAAACCAAGATGTCTCGTCCATTTGGTCGCTATACACGAATAGGTGTCAAGAACAGGAAAGATGGCTGCCATCTAAAAAAAAAGATTCCAATAAATGCTAGTTCTTTTTGATCAATTTTAACTATACTGAATATAGACAAATTGATTTTTAAACTGAAAGTTTTAATTATTTTATTAAAGCAATTTGAACCGCGAAAGTTAAATAATATGATAAATAATTTCTTATGTTAATTCTACATTAAGTAAATTATTCTATTATTTTTAGATTTTATTTGAAAAGGAAAAATAAATAAAGCATCCGACGGGTTTCGAACCCGTGTCTCTCTCCTTTGCCCGAAGAGCGGCTTATCCAACTAGCCCACGGACCCTCCCGCCGAATAAGCTCTTAAGATGGAATGTCATTTTTCCTTTTCGCGGTTTTTTCTATTTATAGTATAGTTATTTAATTTTTAGACAAATTGATTTTTAAACTGAAAGTTTTAATTATTTTATTAAAGCAATTTGAACCGCGAAAGTTAAATAATATGATAAATAATTTCTTAAGTTAATTCTACATTAAGTAAATTATTATATTATTTTTAGATTTTATTTGAAAAGGAAAAATAAATAGAGCATCCGACGGGTTTCGAACCCGTGCTCTCTCCTTTGCGCGAAGAGCGGCTTATCCAACTAGGAAAAATGACATTCCATCTTAAGAGCTTATTCGGCGGGAGGGTCCGTGGGCTAGTTGGATAAGCCGCTCTTCGCGCAAAGGAGAGAACACGGTTTCGAACCCGTCGGATGCTCTATTTATTTTTCCTTTTCAAATAAAATCTAAAAATAATAGAATAATTTACTTAATGTAGAATTAACATAAGAAATTATTTATCATATTATTTAACTTTCGCGGTTCAAATTGCTTTTATACTGAATATATGTTAAATATGTGGGAATGACATAGGTAGGGCCAACAACTCATCATCATAAAACGTTTAAACAGTTTTCAATCCAAACGCAAAGCCTCGGAATTCGGACGGTCAAAATAGGAAAAGACAAAAGCAACGGAAACGGCAAATGATTTTTGGTACGTGGAATGTACAAGGTATATCTACAAAACAGAGAGAAGTGTTCCAGGAGCTAGAGAGATTTAAATTGGATGTGTGTGTTCTGAGCGAAACAAAGAAGAAAGGGTCAGGAATTGAAGAAAATCAAAATTTTATCCACATCTACAGTGGGGTCCCAAAAGAAAAGAGAGCTCGGGCAGGTGTGTCTGTAGCAATAAATAAAAAATTCAAAAAATACATAAAGGACTGGGAATATATAAATGAAAGACTCCTAACCGTAAATGTTAAAATATACGGAAGGGATATAATGATAATAGCAGTGTACGCGCCAACAGATGATTCTTCCCTTGAAATTAAAGATGAATTTGAAGCTACTCTTACGGATGTGATCTCAAATATCGGGTGTAGGAAGGAAATAATCATGATGGGAGATTTTAATGGACGAACTGGATCAAAACAAAATGACAATTTTATTGGTCAATTCGGAGAAGAAACTACAAATGATAATGGCAGTAGATTGACCGGAATATGTGAAAGCTACAACTTACGGATCTTGAATGGATTCTACCAACACAGACACATCCACAGATATACATGGCATCAACCTACAAGGAAGTTAAAATCCATAATAGACTACATTATTATGAAACAAATGACAACTCTTAAAGTAAATGATGTACGAGTATATCGGGGAGCTGATTGTGGCTCTGACCATTTCCTCCTGAAAGCGAATATCTACTTTAATAAAATCGAAAGGAATAACCAAACCGATTTTGAAGACACTACTGCTGCAAAGAGTAGACATCCGGTCTACAACTTGGAGCTGCTAGGAGATGACTCAATAACTTTCCTATTTAAACTGAGACTTGCTAGTAAAATGAGAGATAAAATTGAGGGAACAGCTGAGGAAAGATACGAATGGTTGAAATCAACAATACACGAGGCCGCATACGAAGCTCTAGGAGAGATCAGAATCACAAAGAAAAAACAAAGAAATTATTGGATGGATGAAGAACTGGAGGGAGCCATAAAAGAAAAGAGTTTACTATATCAAAGATGGTTGAACACAAATGATCCAGAAGACAGAAAAATATATACAAGATCCAGGGCGGAAGTAAAAAAACGGGTAAATGAAAAGAAAAATGAAATGTGGCTTAAAGCGTGTGAAGAGGTTGACAGATTTATTGGTACGGGTGGGAGGTCGAGAAAAGCTTGGAAAATAATATCAAGGACCAGGCAAAATTTGCAAGAAAATTGCAATTTATCATTAATTAAAATGAACGAATGGAGAGAACACTTCCAGTTTTTACTACAAGAAAACAGAGAAAATTATAAACAACAAATTGAACTAGGACAAAGGGCGACAGAAGAAGTAGAGGAGATAACGATTGAGGATATTCAAAAGGCTATGAAGAGTATGAAAAATAATAAAGCCCCTGGTCCAGGAGGCATACCAATTGAACTGATTAAACACAGCCCACAAGAAACTATTGAAATGCTATCAGAGATATTTAATGAATGTATAAACGGAACAGGTGAACTACCTTCGGAATGGACTCAAGCGTGGATCACGCCAATATACAAAAAGGGAGATAGAAAAATATGTAACAACTATAGGGGTATAAGTGTAACGAGTACAATTGGTAGGCTGTATGGACGAATACTAAAGGAAAGAATAGAAAAGGAATGGAACGACATTGAAGAGCAGAGCGGCTTTAGAGCTGGAAGATCATGCACGGATAACATATTCTGTCTACGAAACCTCATTGAAAAACGACATGCAAGAAACCTAGAAACCCACCTCATTTTTGTTGATCTACAGAAAGCCTACGATAGTGTTCCAAGACAAAATATGATAAAAGTACTGGAGACAACAACAATCAATAGGCGCTATATCGACGCGGTTAAACATCTATATATAAAAAATAGATCAGCAGTAAAAATAAAGAATGAGATATCAGATGAGTTTCAAACAAATAAAGGTCTACTGCAAGGATGTTGTCTGTCTCCTACTCTATTTCGAATATATGTCTCATATGCCCTGCAAGAATGGACAAAAAAATGTGGATCAATGGGACTACAAATTGACGAGTCGTACCTCTACACATTATTATTTGCGGATGACCAAGTTGTTATTGCAGCAGATATAGATGACGTAAGCTACATGACCCGTAAACTGGAAGAGGAATATAATAGATGGGGACTGGAAATAAACTTTAAAAAAACAGAATACCTGACGGTCGGGACAGAGGGGGAAAATCTGGATATCAATGGAAAAGTGATAAAAAACTGTAAGGAATTTAGATATTTGGGATCTGTCTTTAGCGAGGAGCCAAACTGTGAGAGGGATATTAAAAATAAAATCTGTCAAGGTCGAAGAGCTATTGGGCAACTGAATGGGGTCTGGTGGAGCAAAGGGATCAAACAGGACACAAAAAAATATATATATCGGTCCATAGTGGAAGGCATAGCCCTATACAATTCAGAAACATGGGACATGAATAAGAAAAACGAAAAAAAATTACAAGCGCTCGAAATGGATGCGATGAGAAGGAGTTGCAGAGTGTCGAGATTGGAGCATATCCCAAATACAACTATAAGGGACAAGATGAAAATGGAAAACGACATAATAGATAGAATAGAAAGGAAGAGATTAATATGGTACGGACACCTCAAAAGAATGCCGGAAGATAGGTGGCCTCATAAAATATGGACCTGGATGCCCACGGAAAGACGGAGGAGAAGAGGAAGACCGAGACGAACGTGGAAGCAGGGAGTAGATGAGGCAATGACCAGTAGGCAACTACAAGAGCAAGACATCCTGGATAGAGAGAATTGGCGTGTTGGATGCGGAAAACGGCGCATGCTGTAGAACAAACCGCTTTATATATAAGTTATAATGCTAAGATCTGCTGGGTCAGCCCCCTGTAGGATCTCTACTTGGCTTGCTGATCCAGCACTAAATACTGTATAAAAACCCCTGAGAGCGCCGCTCTCGTTGTCATTTTGCCGACAGCTCGCACGAGCCCTAAACTTGCCCGAGCCTCACTCAAAATTGTCCCGGAAGGTTTTTACTAAAGTGTTTCCTTCAAGTAACAAAAAATAAAAACACCTTTCCTAAATTGTAAACCCTGTAACTAAAACAAATAAAATATATTTAAAAAGACTTTCAAATCTTTTTAAAAAACCCCGATTTCAAACCCGAAATCATATTTGGCGCAGTCGGTAGGACCCGGTAAACAAAACTTGATAACAATAACAAGTTTTGGCGATTGTCAAATCCTTGTTACCGAGAATCCCCATTCTACAAGGCTACGAGCTGACATCCTTGACCTTCACCCACGCACCCAGCTGCAAGCAAACAGCGAGCCGCGAGTGAGTCATCGAGTCCATCGCCCTGGTAACCTGAAGCAACTTTATCAGCGAGACTTCCGCCGAAAAAGGAGACACCTATCGCCGACGAAGAATGTGTGAGTCATAGCAATTTGAAAAAAAAATATATAATTTAGTAATAAACTCTATAAACAATATAACAAGAAAAATAAATTATTTGTGTCAAATAAAATAAATAAATAACAAGTAAATAAATAAATTGTTAAGTAATTAAGAAAACTTAATAGTTATCCCTGGCTCAATAAATTAAAAACACATAACAGCCAAATAAATATTGAGTTTAATTAATTAAAAATAAAAGAAATAAATAAAATAAAAACGTAACTAAGTCAACCCATAAGCACTACTCACATTACTCAAAATAATAAAATATAAAAAAAAATAATAAATAAAATAAAAACGTAACTAAGTCAACCTATAAGCACTAACTCACATTACTCAAAATAATAAAATATAAAAAAAAATAAATAAAATAAAAACGTAACTAAGTCAACCCATAAGCACTACTCACATTACTCAAAATAATTTTCTATAAACGATATTGAAACGTAATATAACAAGCTAAGTAAACAACAAAGAAATAAAACAAACACTCATACACTCAAAAAAAAAAAAAAATAATTGATTCTTTTTACACTAATTAAAAATATAAATTTTACTCTATGAAAACTTCAAAACTATAAAATAAAAAAAAATTAATTACTACTTCAACAAAATAATAAAAAGCATAAAAGAATTTAATAAACAAAAAAGAATAAAAAAAAAAGAAATTTTTAAAAATTTTTGGAGAGGAGTTTCTCCAAATTTTTCATAGAATAAAATTCAAATAATTATTATAATTAATTTTATATATAACTCTATATTGTTTTGGTATTTTTAATTAATTTTAAGATTCTATTGGCAATAGGTTAAATATAAATATAAAAATGTCTACCACCACCAACACAACCCCCTCCGTTACAGCCCCCGTTTCTAGTTTAGCCCCCACTCCCCAGCTTAATAATTATGACACTAATACCCAAAACATATTCTCAATCCCCAGTCAAAATCCCCTTTCTACACCAGCCCCTCCTACCTACCCTACTAGTAGAATTCAAAAAATTAAAGAATATTTAGAGATCATCCCAACCTTTAGCGGTGAAACTGACAACCTCACCCAATTTATAGTACAAACTGAAAAAGTATTAAATCTGTTCTTTTCTGACAATAGGGACGGATTACAAGACTATATAATAGGAAGGGTTAGGAACAAAATCCAGGGAGAAGCCGCTTTGTTTATTAATGCACAAAATTTCGACACATGGAAAGAATTAAAAGATTGCTTAATAAATAGTTACGCGGATAAAAGAGAAGACACTACACTTATTATAGATTTGACTCATTGTAAACAAGCAGGTGTTTCGCAACTAGAATTTTACAAAATTATCCAAACCAAATTAAACCTTTTATATAATTACTATACACTATATTACAATTCGGAACCTGAGCTAATGGGTCTAGCTCAACGTTTAGCCTTAAAATCATTCCTTGTAGGTTTAAATGACCCACTAGTTTCACTCATTAGAACAAAAGACCCCAAATCTCTAGAGGAGGCCCTTTCGGCGATGAAAAACTCCTATTCCAAAGAATTAAAAATTAATCCAGTAAACATATACAGGAGCCCCGCTCCAAGTAGAGAATTCACATTTAGGAACAACTTCGCCCCAAATGTAAATACTATACCACGACGAACTTTTACCCCACACCAAAATTTTAATCCTCAACAAAATTTTACTCCCCGACATCAATTCACGCCGCGAAATAACCCATCTACTTCTACCCCTCGCCGACCTAATAATTTTAATAGACGAGGCAGAAATTATAGAAACCCTCCCTCTGGACGAGGTTTCGCCCAAAATTTCATAAATCAATCAAATAGACCCCAAAATTTAAATTATAATGAAGGTAACTTTATAGACGAAAACGACGTAAATTTTTTAGACCAACCAGCCCCGGAACAGCAAAATCAGTTTACCGAAAATCACCCTCCATAAGATCAAGTTTAAATACTTAGTTAAATAAATTTCAAACTAAACTAATTTTTCAAAATTTCTCCAAATTAGAAACATACCTCTTTTCAGACAACAAACCCCCCCCCCCCCCGAACTTCCCTCGAATATAGACATAAGCGACTTCGGTATAGACTTATTGAACGATAACCCCCTAAACATAACCTCAGAAGCCCCAAACACTAACATTTCCCCTCCCCTCGAAAACCCAGAAAATTTAGAAGAAAATTTAGAAAATCCCCCCTCAGAAACAAAATTAGTAGACAAACCAATAAACTACTTTAAAAATCAGATCGTTATGAGATTAGTAAACCATCCTGCAAACTTAGTAACAGTAGACCATAAATTTAGCCGAAAATTCCAAAGATTTAACGTAAATATTAAAAAGAAATCAATTATTAAAGATATAACTACATTTCTAAAAGACTATGTAGTTCCAGATGTAAACTATTATATTTTCTTTGAGTCACTTTTATTAGAAAATATGAAAGAAGTTATTGAACAAAATTTCGACCCAACTAAATTGAAATTACACTATTGTACAAAAATTTTAGCAGACGTCGAGAATGAAACTGACCAAAAATCAACAGTAGAATTATATCACGTAGGTAAAACGAACCATAGAGGTATTGAGGACACCTATTCGAAATTAAAAACCCAATATTTCTGGCCTAACATGAAAATAACAATTCAAGACTATATAAATTCCTGCGAAGTTTGTAAAGTAACTAAATACGAAAGACACCCCTTAAAATTAAAACTTAATCTTACTCCTACCCCTACTAGACCTTTTCAAATATTACATATTGATAGCCTCACCTTAGAAAAACAAAAATTCCTAACTATAATTGACGCCTTTTCGAAATACGCGCAAGGCTACCCTCTAAAATCTTTACAAAGAACAGAAATAGCAGAAAACTTACTAACTTATTTCACACACCAATGGTCCCCTTGTATTTCATTTGTATAATTTTTATTCCAAGTTCGAAATATTATTATATTATTAAATTATTTGATAATATTCGGAAACTCCAGGCAAAATTCGACTTGTAAATGACACATTAGACACAAAAATCCAAACTTTTAAAAATTCATTATTTGAATATCAAATCGAGACTCTAGGCGACAAACAATCTTAATGTTGATCTTTCAACGTTTCGAGTTGACCATCTAAATGATGAAGAAAAATTCGGACTTGCAAAATTAATTCAAAAAAATAAAAATATAATTTATGACGAAAACTCACCACTCATTTTCACCAGTCAAATTAAATATTTTATTCGGACCACCGATGATATACCGGTAAACACAACAAAATTCTCTATAAATATAGGCTAAAGCAAATAACTTTTCAACTCTAGATTTGGCTAACGGTTCGCATCAAACTTAAGATGGAATCAGCCTATAAAGAAACAAAAAAATAGCATTTAGTACTGAACATAATTACTACCAGTACTGTCGAATGCTTTTCGATTTAAGAGAATAGCCCTAGTATATTTTAAAATACTATGAATAATATTCTTGAAGGCCTGTTGAACCAAATTTGTTTTGACTATTTAGACAAAATAATAATTTTTTCCAACGGTCTACAAGAACATATTGAAATTTAGTATCTGACAGGCTCAATAGAGCAAACTTTAAATTGGACAGTTGTGAATTTATAAAATGGGAAGTGTCTTTCCTCGGTCACCTAGTGCCACCAGAAAGCATAAGACCAAACCCCGACTAAATTTTAGCTATACAAAATTCTTTCCTACCCCGACCACGGTCAAACAAATTAATTGAGTACAAATTCGACATAAACTATAGAAAAAGGCTCAACAAATTATGTAGCCGATTCTCTATCTCGAAACCCCGCAGAAATCAATGTAAACGTTCAGAACACCATTGACTTTTACGAGTAAATAAATAACCCTCAAAATTTAATAACTCCAATTAGACCTGAACAAAATACAAAACTTGGAACGAGAATTAAATGAAAGTTTCATACCAAACTCAAAAACCCCACCGCTAAATTTAATTAAAATAGAAAAACCGATTAACCACCTTTTTAAATCAAATTGTTATTTAACCCTTTCAAGCCCCAGCCACGTCAATAAATTATGTTCGAAAAACTTTAATAGTAAATTTTTCAATACAAAATTTCGGGAAAGACCTTATAAAACTTAAAGAATACATCGCACCCGGTTCCAACTACTATATTCATTCAGACCCACAACATTAGAACAAATACCTCCCCGGCACTCCCAACTTTAAACCCCGTAGAAATTCTAAATGAAAATACCAAACCACCAGTATCTATCAGCCCCGGCATACTAAATAAATTAGACAGACAATTAAGGCAAACCCCTTCACCAAATTCACCCGAGACAGTAGACACTCACAGCATTAAAATCATAGATAAATCGCTTAACCACTTTTCGAATCAAATTTACTTAAGATCCGGCTACTTCAAATAAAGAAATTATTCGCAGACAAGTTTTAGAGATTCATGGTCAACATATCGGAAGAAAAGTTCGAGCCCGACATTATAAACTTTCAAAAAAAAAAAAAAAATTTTTTTGTCACTTCTATTTCGCCAAGCCATATAATTCACTGAAACAAGACTATTCGACGAATATAACTAGTAAATCAAATTCTCTGATAGAGCAGGTTCCACTACGCAATTATTGAACATATTAGAATCCTAAACAATAAAGAAAATTTCAAAACGGACCCCATAACTACAAAATTTGAATATGCCGTTATCACATACAATTACTCGATTCACTCCACCACAAAATTAACCCCTTTCAGTATGATAAACGTAGAAGCTAACCATCTACTAGACTTAAATTTAGAAGCACAAATCCTATTAAAATATAACCAATCTAGTTACCTTAAGTTAAAATAAGTATCCACTCAATTTGACAATTTAAAAATCATATCTCCTTCCTTAACCTTTTGGAAATAAATTTAAAATCCTTAAATATTAAATTAATAACAAATACTATTATAAATTGTAATAATAATAATAATGTAATCATGATTGTATTTGCATCTAAATTTGTAAAGAAAATTGTAATTAGACGTAAAATAGTTGGAAACACTGTAAGTAATAACCAAGCCTCAGTTGCCCAAACTTCGGCCAACCCTCGGCTTGATTTTTAAAGGGTGGAGGAGTTATAATGCTAAGAACTACTGGGTCAGCCCCCTGTAGGATCTCTACTTGGCTTGCTGATCCAGCACTAAATACTGTATAAAAGCCCCTGAGAGCGCCGCTCTCGTTGTCATTTTGCCGACAGCTCGCACGAGCCCTAAACTTGCCCGAGCCTCACTCAAAATTGTCCCGGAAGGTTTTTACTAAAGTGTTTCCTTCAAGTAACAAAAAATAAAAACACCTTTCCTAAATTGTAAACCCTGTAACTAAAACAAATAAAATATATTTAAAAAGACTTTCAAATCTTTTTTAAAAACCCCGATTTCAAACCCGAAATCATATTTTGTATACATAGATGGCAGCAGCTAAGCAGCCAAGAAATTTTGATTTATTTATTTCATAATTAAAATTAATTTATAATTAATATTAGTAAATGTAATTAAAACAAAAGAAATAACAAAATATGTTAATTATTTTAATATTAAATAAAACGTCCTGAGACGGCCACAAAATTAAACAATAACAAAAAAAAAACACATGGCCATGAAGTAACATATTTTTCCATTTAATATATATTTGTAGGTTATTGAAGTATACAATATGAAATATATATGTAGATATCTTTTAATACATCTTTTATATATCTTTTTTATATAGCTTGAGTTGTTTGCCATAAAAGAATTTAGTCTTTTTGATTTTAAGTCGATTCTTCCACATTTTCAGTAGAGGTTTCCATTAATAGTCAAAACATTAAAAATGGAATGCAATAAGGTTATTCCTCTAGTATTAGATAAGAATCGATCGTTATTTTTGATTTTAAGTCGATTCTTCCATGTCTTCAGCAATGGTAACAATAATAACCGAAATGTCAAAAATCCAATGTAGAATGGTTATTCCTCGACTATTAAATGAGAATTATTTTTGAATTAATGTCAATATGAACTACAAATTGCAAGTGATATCTGATTAATAATAAAGGAACAAACATATTAATATTTCAAATGAATTTGGATAAAGTTTAGCAACGATCCGTTGCAGTTTATTTTGTAAATAATATTGTATTTGAAAAAAAAATATACAAAAAAAAAATGTAATAACCCCGAATGTCATCCAAGGCAATGTGAGTTAAATGAAATTTATTAATACCAGATCCCAAAATGTTAGGGGATCTAAAAAAAATAAACATATGTACATAAATTGCTGAATAAACTAACATTTAAAAAAAAAAGTGCCGTGCCCGAAAGAAGCGAAGCTTTATAATATAAAGCGAAGGAACTAAGCGTTCAAAAAAATTAAGACTTGAGAAAGAAAAGCCTTGAGGGATGAAAAAATAAAGACTTGAGAAAATAAAAAAATAAAACTGATAACTTGGGAAAATAAAAAATGAATACATTAAAAATAAAAGACGCCCCCAAAAACGCAAGGCTACAGCGGAGCTCTCCTATTTTTTTTGTTCTAATCGTGAAGAGAGCTCCGCTGTAGCCTTGCGTTTTTGGGCGCGTCTTTTATTTTTAATGTATTCATTTTTTATTTTCCCAAGTTATCAGTTTTATTTTTTTATTTTCTCAAGTCTTTATTTTTCTTCCCTCAAGGCTTTTCTTTTCTCAAGTCTTAATTTTTTTGAACGCTTAGTTCCTTCGCTTTATATTATAAAGCTTCGCTTCTTTCGGGCGTCCCTAGACGGCACTTTTTTTATCCTTCAAGTAATACAAATAAGAAAATAATTTGAATCCTGCAATTTTTGCATAATAAAATTTATTGCATTCATATATAATGTATTATATGTACAAAGTTTAAACATAAAATTATCGAATAATTCACAAAGCATTATTATCTGTATGTTCATCATAAGTACTTTAAGTTATTTGTACACCACTATTCTCATTGTTATATGGTACGAAAGTAACTATTGGATGATGGTAACTAAAATAAGATAGAAAAGTTTTTGATTGAATTTTTTCAATGAATCTTGTAAATATTGCATCTATAGTTGTTCCTGTTTTAGTTGTCGCAGAGTTTGGATCATTATTCATCTTTAAATTAAATTTGTCTGTAAGGAAATCAACCAATGGCTTAGATTTCTCATCCTTAAAATTGCAATTAAAATCTCCACCTAAAATAATTGGCATAGTATGTTCATTACTTCCCGTAAATTTTGATCCATATTCTGAATAAATCATTAGTGATCTTGCAATGAAATTTATTATATCTTTAACGCTATGTCCAGGAGATATATAAATTGCTATCAGAACTAGAGTTTGTCCATCTTGCATTGCTAAATGAGAAGAACATATCTCTCCAATATCTGAAAATTCTGCATGAACTTCATTCAGTTCGTTCCTTCTGAATTGTAAAGACATATTACGTGTAATGAAGTTTGTATTATCGTTTTGATGTTGTAAAATAGCAACTCCTCCAGACCTATAATTCTGTCTTTGGAACTGAGCTACACAATTAAAATTCGGGACACTTATCGTTTCATTGTTCAACATTCTTGTTTCAGATAAGAGTAAAATATTACTATTGCTGATTATAGAATCTGTAAGATCCATGGCATGTGCTCTGATACTTTGAACATTAAAAGTGACGAAAGCCATGCCTCGTCTGACCAAAGTGTGACATCAGACCACGCCTACTGAGGTTGGGGGACAGTGCGCACGCACCACTCGTGTTACGCTTTTAAAATCTGACGGTTAGCTCGGATAGAGTGGCCGGGGTGGCGAGCCCCCAGAACGTCCGAATAAAAGCTTCGCTTCAAAAAAAAAATATCTTTTAATATGAGAATAGCAAGGTTTCTCAGCTTTTCCTTGCAAAAACCAATGTAAACCTTATTTTTATTCATTCTTTGAAAAAATGAAAATGTTAAAACTCTGTAAAGAAAAAAAAATGTAATTATAAAAAATAACCCCGAAGCCAGGCCGCCAATGTATGTTAGATCAAGTATATTAACACAAGGTCCTAAAATGTTAGGTGACCTAATAAAAAAATCATATGTATATAAATTTGCTGAATAAACTATCATTTAAAAACAAAAAATCTTTTAATATCACAATCACAAACCCTAGGATCGAAAATAATTTTATCTTTGCCCCGGGACGCAATCACAATGAGGCATCTTCATAAGACAATTATTAATTTAATTAAATTAGCGAACGAAGAAAAGATTCTTGTATTATAGACAAAAGGATCAGCCAGGATTCGAACCTGGGATCCCCGCATATGTACTGCAATACTTTGTCATAAGAGCCCTAGCTCCTATATCCACTAAGCTACTGATCCCTGAACCCGGTTTGTGATTGATTGGGGGGGCGGGGGGCGTTTGAGAATAGATTAAAAATATAGTCAGGCCACTACAGAGCTGTTAAAAATGAACGAGCAAGAGATTAAAAAGAAATTCCATAATTCATATAGACATTTGGTATTAGTTTGGGTTCAGGGATCAGTAGCTTAGGGGATATAGGAGCCAAAGCTCTTATGACAAAGCATTGCAGTACATATGCAAAGATCCCAGGTTCGAATCCTGGCTGATCCTTTTGTCTATAATACAAAAATCTTTTCTTCGTTCGCTAATTTAATCAAAATAAATAATTATTTATATTCTAATTATGTATTTGTTTCAATAAATAATTATAAATTAATCATGTGTGATTTAAATAAAAATTCAAACTTTAATTCATATGATACTTAAGTCCAGTCAAATTGTGTTCATTCATTCATTTTTAACCGACTTCAAAAAAGGAGGAGGTTCTCTATTCGAGTGAATTTTTTTTTTTTGTGCATATGTTACCTCATATCTCCGCCAATTGTCAACCGATTTTGAAAAAAAATTTTGCATTGGGTCCAGTCTAGCTTCCGATTGGTCCCATTTTTTTCGTTTTTTTTCATAGGTATTAGACCTTTTTTATTAGGTTTGTTTAGACCTAACCTCTTTGTTTATGAACCGATTTCGATGGGTTTTTTTTATCCGAAAGGGGGTGTCTTATGGATGGTGTCATATTAATTTGGTCAAGTTCTGATGATATGATCACTATTAATAACATCACTAAAAAGAGAAAAATAAAAATAATTTTTAAGAAAAAAATAAAAACCGACTTCAAAAAATTAAATGCAACAAATAAAATACACTAAAAGGTATAAAATAATTATTATCTTATTTAGTTACAACTAAACGGCGAAATATTAACATGAAATTACTTTTTGAAGTTGGTGCCAAACATATACCTTTTATGAATCGCACTCGACGGATCTTACTTAGTACGTTTGGCGGGTACGCTCGCTTATAGGTATAGTTTGTTTGGTACCGACTTCAAAAAGTAATTTCATGTTAATATTTCGCCATTTAGTTGTAACTAAATAAGATAATAATTATTTTATACCTTTTAGTGTATTTTATTTGTTGCATTTAATTTTTGAAGTCGGTTTTTATTTTTTCTTAAAAATTATTTTAATATGATAGAAAAATTGCGATTTTTTGCAAAAAATTGCAGTTTTTCAAAACTTCAACCTCATTGCGGTACGGATTACCATTTATCCAATTAGGATGAAACTTTGTTTTAATTGTAGCAAATTTAATCTAGTTTCATTTGTCCAAAACGTGCTCCTTCATATTAAAAATGGGAAAAAATCGAAAAAAGTGCGAGTTTTTGGGTGATCCAAGGGGGGGGGGGGGGGGCTGTCGAGGTCGAAAACTTGGATTTTTGCGCTTGAGCCCGAAAGGTTGGTCGGAGAAAAAACCTAAATAATAAAATTTGTAGGAAATTTTATGAACTTTCATTTTTAATAGGTAGGTTATTTACGAAAAGTTGATGGTTTTCGAGTTATAAGTGAAAAATCGCCAAAAAATGAAAATTTTCACTTTTTTGCATTTTCTACAATATTGCGTCGCGAAATTTTGGTGGGAGACCTCAGATTTGGATTCAGCGCCCCAAAAAAACATATATATGCAAAAAATCAGAACTACCCCAAAACGTTCCCGATAGAAACACATGACTGGACTAAGTATAATATAAAAAAAAAAAAATCGAATTGTAAAATGCTGCATTATCACAAAATAAAAAAAATAAAAAATAAAAATTATAGAAGGAAAGATTATGACCAATTACAAGTTAGAATATATATAGGGTTAAAATATTTATATTATACATCTTGATATTACGAATTTTACTCGAAATTTTCAAGTTAAAATAATAATAGAATCATATTTATTTGAATTGAAAAAAGCTGCTATTGAGCTACGGCTTCTTTCACCTGATTGGCCGGCATTTGGAGTATACTAACGTATGATCCACTCCGGAGAATGGCACATGCAACACCTATCTGGCTTCGCCCCACTTCTTGAATGGAGAGGTCGTCTACTACGGCCTCGACCGCGTTTCTCTCCACAAATTACTGGTGGACTTTAATGGGTGTATAATATATATTTATGACCTGGGCCATAGGAATCATGTTTTTGAGCGGGTAGTAGATTGGGCTTGAGCCTACCTAATTATATAAAGGTTAGATACTTGAGATTTGTCTCCTTCCTATTTGGCGGAACTACTTACCCCCGGTTCTTCATTAAGATCAAGATTCCTGGTATGTCCGCGACATCAGACTGCCCTCATGTCGAGGTCATTTGAGATCACAGCTCCACGTCTTTGGAACTCAATGCCTGCTGCCCTAAGACAACCATCCTCTGCTGCCCGCTTCTTATCTCGACTCACTGAGGCTAAATCATCATGTTAATATAATATCCTGTAATTTTGTATTTTATATTTTTTTTTTTGTATTTTTGTATTTTATATTTTTGTATATTGTTAAATCCTATATTTGTCACTATTTTCCTCTTTAATGTACACAACAAGGGTATACACTGACCTATGTACATTACACCATTAATAAATAAATAAATATAATACAGGTTACAAACAGCAGGGAGTAGGTGTTCGGGAAATTTTTTTCATACCAAGGGGCTCGCGTCATGAAAAAGGTTGAAAAACACTGTGTTAGAGAATAGGATATGCTTAAGTATATGGTAAATTGGCATTGTCACCTCGAGGTACATGATGGCGCAACCCAGCAGAGTGATACTCAGAAAAGTAGGACTTGCTACCTTGAAGACTTTAATTTTTCGGTGCTGGTACATGTAGGCCACGAGCACCACGGCGCACAGCACGCATGTGACCGAGATACTCAGCAAGGTGATTCTGGACAAAAGCAAATAGTTTATAAGTTTCTTGAAGATATCCCAAAATATAAATAAAGATTTCAATTATAAAAACTGTTAAATAAGAATTGTTTATTACTAGTATTTAGTCAGAGAAATACGGAGTGTTTTGAAAAAAGTTGAAATTATTAAATTTCGAAATCCAAAAAAGCAACAAAGTTAAAATTAAACAGGGACCATCACCATTACACATCCATGAGTGTATAATATTATAAACTTTCTTAAAACATTGAGATTTATATATAGCGATATATTTATTCCCTTTTTCGAAATATGAATGTACTTTTGTACAATACGTGAATCTTTTTTCAAGAATAAAATTCACTAAAAGCAAAATTATAAGCTCAACTATATAAGATAAAAAAAAAATAATAAGTTTCGAATATTTAAAAATTATTCTTCTCATATTTTCATTTTCTAAAATCTGTATATTTCAGTAATTTATATGCTATGACACTAACCAAGTCTATAGTTATCATTCTAGTACAAGGAGACAATAAGGAATTGAGGTTTTCTAGAACAATCACAATTAATTGATAATTTCTCTCCTAAAACTTTATAGGACTTGTCTTTTAGATCTTTGCACGTACTTACATGTCAATAAATAATGGGTAGTCAGTGATTTTATTATATCCGTGACCCTTTTAAAAAATCCTTCCTCATATCCTTCTTTAATAACATACTATTTAAGTCAGGGCTGTCCAACCCGTGGCCAAATATAGTCATAAAATTCCTTAAAACATTGAGCTTTATATGTAAATACTGGAAAACACACAACTATTCGGCCTGATAATTTTTTTCTCTAAAATAAGAAATCTCAAAATCTACTGTGAAGTTTTCGAAAAATAATAGTGCTAATTTTAAATTTTGAATCTGGAAATAGATTTCAAGATTTCTGAAAAAATAATCATAATTTTGGTCTATTTTTTCGACTCTATTTTAATTAGAAATAAATTTTTCTACTTGCACATTTTCTGATTAGAACAAAAATTAGATACCGATCTGAAAGAAAAATATTATTATTAGAATTTTATATTAATTATCTAACCAAGAAAAAATATAAACAAATACTAATACATAATACCACTTTTGTAAATATGTAGGTATGTATAATTTACATATACGAGAATATATATTCAAGTATAAGAAATTTACGAAAAGTAAAATTAGAAAATCACTATGAGCTAAAAAAATAATAAAATTCTTATTTCTTTCTACATTATTAAATATATTTTTTGAATAACAAATATCAATAGAATTATAATATTTTATCCGCGGTCCGAGATAATTTTTTTTCTTCAAATGTGTCTCGTGTAAGCCATAAAAATAATTAAAAAAAAAAATAAAACCGACCTCAAAAAAATTAAATGCAACAAATAAAATACACTAAAAGTTATAAAATAATTATTATCTTATTGAGTTACAACTAAACGACGAAATATTAACATGAAATTACTTTTTGAAGTCGGTGCCAAACATATACATTTTATGAATCACACTCGACGAATCTTACTTAGTACGTTTGGCGGGTAAGCTCGCTTATATTTATTTATTTATTTATTTATTTAAAACAATGCTCTGAGGTGGCTACCTCGTAGAGCAGAAACAGAAAGAATATATACAATTAGTAACATTTAAGTAAGCAAACAGAACATATATAATCATCATCATCATCATCATCATCAGCCTGTCGCTAGCGACAATCCACTGCTGAATATAGGCCTCTTCCATCAAACATATATAATATTAATATATAATATAGGTATAGTTTGTTTGGCACCTACTTCAAAAAGTAATTTCATGTTAATATTTCGTCGTTTAGTTGTAACTAAATAAGATAATAATTATTTTATACCTTTTAGTGTATTTTATTTGTTGCATTTAATTTTTTGAAGTCGGTTTTATTTTTTCTTAAATATTATTTTTATTTTCTCTTTTTAGTGATGTTATTAATAGTAATCATATCATCAGAACTTGACCAATTTAATATGGTACCACCCGTAAGATACTCCTTTTCCAATAAATAAATAATCATCGAAATCGGTTTATAAACAAAGAAGTTAGGCCTGAACAAACCTAACAAAAAAGGTCTAATACCAATGAAAAGATAACGGGACCAATCGGAAGCTAGACTGAACCCGATGCAATTTTTTTTTCAAAATCGGTTCACAATTGGCGGAGATATGAGGTAACATAGACACAAAACAAAAAAAAAAATCAGTCGAATTGAGAACCTCCTTTTTTGAAGTCGGTTAAAAAGGTTGGAGACCCCTGTCCTAGAATGTAGTATTTGATCAATATATTCATTTATAATAAACAAAAGGAGATATTTAACAAGAACAAATACCCTTGCATAAAAAGGTATTTCATTGTAAATAGGTATCCAAAATAGAGACTTAATCACAATATCTAAAAAATGTTTAATTTACGAAGTCTTCCATCTCCAAAACTATAAAAGATAATTTCACTCGGACAGTTCAAAGTGATGGTATTTGATGCGATTAAGAGATAGAAACTGAGTTTAGAAAAATAATACAGATTTGTTGGTGTCACAGCCCATACTCACCCGAAAATTCAATGGTGTGTGATACCTAATTATCAGTTAGTCACAAAGTAACAAAATTCGAAACTTGAACTAGGAATCAATCAGCAAAGATATATTAAGCCTTTCGTCCAAATCGACATACCCATCCTTGTATTGGTTTATATTTTTTTTTTCTCATAAACGATTCCTACGATATTTAAACAAATGATTGTGTTTACTATGATGGGTATGATGGGTATTTTTTACTTCGATTGAAACACTGCTCGAAAACTAATTTGAAAGGGGAAAATGGTAGGATGATTTAAAAGGGAAAAGGAAGTTTAAGTAATGTGGCGCATACACAACTTGATTTATTTTATAGTTTTTTTTTATGAGAAAAATTAAAAATAAATAATAAATAAAAGTTTTCAAATAAAACTTAAAATATAAATCTAACCTAAAAGTCCAATTATACTCGGCAAGACATGGTTCAGGTCCTGTACAGTTGGCACATCCAGGAGCACATTCGAAGCAGCGAAAAATTTGCTGAAAATTGGTACCATTACGTTCTGATTCCAGCCATGCCACTGCAAAATGTCAAATACATTTATTATTTAGAGAATTCTCATTTATATTTAAATAATTCAAAATTAAATGAGAAAAATTAATAAATAAATTTAAAGAAAATCTGTAGCTTTACAAGACTCGGTATGCTGGGTGCTAAAATTAAGGAATTCGTGCACTTTTTAAGGCCATTTTAATTATGAAAGAAACATTTTTTCAATATTTATTTTTGTATATATATACGCTTGAAGTTTATCTTTTGGATATAGTTCTCTTGTTTGTTCCCGGACTTCCTCCACCCAAATCCTGAGATATTTGTATATATACATGAATACTAACGTTTGAGTTTTTTATATTTTAATTTTAAAAAGGAATGGAAATTTTTAAAAAAATTCTTGCTGAAGCATTTAATCGCCTCATTATTTTTGAATGCCAACATTTGTAGAGAAAGATTCCCTTCAACTTTAATACTACGATTTGCCAGAAAGCTTTCTAACCATTTGCGAAGTTGAAGGAGACAATAAAAGAGTGTGTCTTCTGCTGGAATTATAAATTTTATTTATTTATAACGAGACTATAGTTTCGAGGGCTTTGCCCTCTTCATCAGTCTATTACAATAATTATAGGAATTAATTTATGAATGAAAGTTTTACACAAATGTAAAACTTTCATTCATAAATTAATTCCTGTGAATACATTGTAATAGACAAAGAGAAACAAAGAGGTTGTCCTCTGCTTGATGCAAACAAACATACGGTACATATATACTCAAGATGATGTATATCTGTATATATATTATTTATTTGTTTGAGACTATAGTTCGAAGACTTGTCATCAGTCTTTCTTCACTATAAATGTTTTTCATGGAGTCAATATCATATGGATATTGAAAACTTGGTAGTCTTGTCACTGCTGGAGGGCTAGGAACTTAGTTCCTAGCCCTCCAGCAGTGACGAAAGAACACCAAGTTTTCAATATCCATATGATATTGACTCCATGGAAAACATTTATAATTGAAGAAAGACTGATGATGAAGACCAAGTCTTCGAAACTATAGTCTCAAACAAATAAATAATATATATACAGATATATCATCTTGAGATATATGTGTATATGTTTATTTGCATCAAGCAGAGGACAACCTCTTTGTTTCTCTTTGTGAATCAACAACTCTGCTACTCTCGGCAAAACAAAACTTTTCAATTACATTGTAATAGACTGATGAAGAGGGCAAAGCCCTCGAAACTATAGTCTCGTTATAAATAAATAAAATTTATAATTCCAGCAGAAGACACACTCTTTATTGTCTCCTTCAATATATAAAATTCTGCTACTCTCGGCAAAAACTTTCAATTTGACATTTGCGAAGTGGTGGAGTGAAGCCAAAGGCTGGCAGTTTGGCAAGAAGATTTTTGTGCCATACTTGGTCAAAAGCCTTTGAAATATCTAGGGCTAATGCGAGGGTGTCTTTCCTGGTCTCTAGAGTTTTGTTCCAGGTATGAGTTACATTACGATAAGATGTCGCTTATGAACCGTTACCGTCTAAATCCATATTGCCTATCGTGAATTATTTTGTTAGTTTCTAAGTCACGGAAGAGATGTTGGCTAATAATCATTTACATTATTTTAGAGAAAACTGAGCTGCTCGCGATAGGTCTGTAATTGGAATGTGATGGGCCACCTTTTTTAGGAATAGGTGTAACTCAGGTTATTTTTCAACTTTATGCCTGAATCATTGGAGAGTTGGAATAGCTTAGATAAAATAAGTCCAAGTTCGGGGGCGCATTTTTAAATATAAATCGGCGGGATCTCATCGAGTCCAGGGGAGGAATCAGAGTTTAATTTTTTTAATAGATCTTTAATTAGTTGGCGCTTGAAAATTATTTTGGTAATGAGGTAAGTTTGGGAGAAATAAGATGCTGGGTTAAGCCTTTTGTCATCTAAAGAGAAGGGGCGAATGATTCGGCTTTTTCAGGGGCACTCGTGGCTACGGATTTGGGTGGAATAGGGGGGGGGGGGAGATGAAGGGGGGCCTGACATTTCGATCTATTATCTTGTACAAAGAATACAAATCCCAATTTCCATTGGGATAAGATGCAAGACGGTGTGCCATCCTCTGATCGAATCATTTTTTTTCATAGTGATATTGATACAAGAACATTTTCGAAACAAAAATAATACCTAACCAGTGGAAGAAAGCAAATATAATGATAATGTTAAAGAAGGGAAATTCGAAGGATATAAATAGTTATAGACCACTGACTATATCAAGCAACGTAGGAAAAATATTTTCAAAAATAGTCCAAAACAGAATTAGACAAACCATAGATTTTAATCAGCCGATAGACCAGGCAGGGTTCAGATCGGGATTCTCCACAATTGTCCATCTGCATGTGGTAAACTAACTGATCGAAAAGGCAAACGAACATCAAATACAAATCTATCTGGCATTCATTGACTTCTCTAAGGCCTTCGATTCACTGTGACATAAATTTATATTTGAGGCACTAAAGAAACAGGGAATAAACCGAAATTATATACAAATAATAGAAAATATGTACAAAGAAAACCAAGCAAGAATTCTAATGGATAATCCTTGTCCATTCTTCCCGGTGAAGAGGGGAGTGAGACAGGGAGATCCCCTCTCACCCCTTCTTTTTAATTGCGTCTTGGAAAGTATGTTTAAGGAGCTCGATTGGGATAAAAAAGGTTTAAATATAAACGGCAATTATCTAAATAACTTACGCTTCGCAGATGATATAATTATAATAGCACCAACAAAAGATCAACTAATTCAAATGTATGAAGAGCTACTGCTTAGAAGCAAAGAGATAGGCCTCGAAATTAATACAAAAAAATCAATAATTATGACAAACGAGAATCTTTTATCACAAATAACCAACCCTCCCATTCCATTAAAGGAGAAAACGATATACCTAGGCCAAACAATGAGCTTTCAGAACAGATCAAAGGAAGAAATTGAGAGAAGAATCAGCTTGAGCTGGAATAAATTTTGGCAACTAAAATTCATTTTAAAAAATGAAAATATCAATTCAACATCAAAGATAAAAGTACTAAATAAATGCGTAATACCAACAATGATCTACGGAGCCCAAACTTGGGCTTTAACAACAAAACTAGAAAAGAAAATAGAAACTACCCATAGAGCGATGCTGCGTAGTATAATGAAAATAAGAAAAATCGATAGAATATCTAACGAAAAACTATATAAACTATCTAAGTCTGAAAATATATTAAAAACAATCAGACTATCCAAATGGAAATGGGCGGGACACATTTGCAGAATGAAGGACAGATGGACAAAAAGAATTACAGAATGGCACCCCCACCAAAAAAGAAAAAGAGGACGTCAATCAAGAAGATGGGCGGACGAGATAACGAATTTCACAGGAATGACATGGTCAAGAATAGCTCGTGACAGAAATGAATGGAAGAGGCTGGGAGAGGCCTTCGCCCTAAGGGGTCTGGTTCCACAGTTAAACTAACCAACTAGTTAGTACTTATTATAAATGTTAAAATTTAAATTGTAAAAGTTGATAAAAAAAAAAAATAATTAAAATAAAATATGTATGTATGTATATGCAGATGTAAATATTTATTATAAAAACTTTTGTAAACTACTGTAGATAAAATTATAAAATTAATAATAGAAACTTGTATACTAAGAAATGTATAACTTGGAACCAATAAAGGCTATAATATAACATAATATAATAATTGATACAAGAAGAAGTTGCACCAAAACGGTACAACCTCTGTAGTCCGCGGTGAATCCTTATATCATGAAGATAAGAAAAGATTTGGAGATTGGGTAGGAGTCGAAGGTATTTGTGGATGCGGGTCTTGAAAGATTGAAGGTTATAAGTTGCTGGGAAGAAGGTCAGAGAAAGAAAGTTCCAGTCTCTAGATATAGGGATAAACGAATTGCCGAATACGTTTGTTCGATTAGCATCCAATTTAACCAAGTGGTGTTGAATGTTAGAAAATCGCGTATTTCGCGCAAATGAAGCCTTTGAAGGGATTATTGATTTTTATCTCGTCAGAACAAAAGCCATGGTAATATCTATCAAAAAGAGAAAGGAGGCAGATCTACGATGGGCTAGGGAGTCGAGAGTGTCAGTTAATGCAGGATCTCCTATCAGTCTGATAGCACACCTCTGAATTGCATCTAATGTATTAAGGGAATGCTTGGAAGGCAAAGACTTCGAGATTTGCTGGATTGCTATGGGCCAGGGAGTCGAGAGTGTCAGTTAATGCAGGATCTCCTATCAGTCTGATAGCACATCTCTGAATTGCATCCAATGTATTAAGGGAATGCTTGGAAGGCAAAGACTTCAGAGATTTGCTGGATTGCTATGGCACTCGAATAGGTGGTTAAAAAATTGAGGGTATCTGGAATTTTTGGGGGTAAATATTCTATACAGAAAATGTTGGTGCTTTAGATTCAAAATTGGTTAAACGCCTACTGAGAATCTCCTGCATAATAGAACAGCAAGCGTCCCCTTTTTTCCGAATTTTAAATAAACTATATATTTAGGAAATTGAGGGTCGGGAGCTTTTGATTTATTCGCATCAATTATTATCCCGTATAAGACTAGAAGGACTAGTTTTTGCTTTAATTTTTCAGTTAAGGGTTAAAATGGCTAATCTCGGCGTTTTTAGCTGAAATTTATTTTTTGAAACAAAAGTGACCCACCAAAAAATCAAATCTGCAATTTTTTTAGAAATAAAGATTCCTTACATTCGACAAGACTCCCTTCAAAAACGCCTCCATGTTTTTTGGAGTAGAAGCCATCCCGGCAATGGCATCGGTACCTGCCTCTTGCCCAGGCCTGACCCGGTTGCGCTTCGCATCGCATACTCCGTTTTTCACACTTATGCGTGTTGTGAAAAGCAGCCACGTGATTAATAGCCTCTGCTGAAGACTCTGGCTTTTCACATTGATTCACCTCGAGACGGGAAACGTCCACATCTATGGAGAAGAATCCACGCAACCTGCACAGATAACAATATGATGACATTTTCCAAGCTAGATACGATTAGGAGCTTAAACCTCCCCCAAGGCCCAGAAATCAGTATTTCATATCACTATTTGAATTTAGCAAACGTCGTGCGTTCTAATGAGTAGGGATATCTCATTACAAACCTGTAATCTTGGTGGTTAAGCCTAAACCTCTCTTTTTCTATAATCAATTCAAACACCAAATCACCAAATCTACAACAGTTGTGTAGTATTGTTTTAATATTTAATTAATTATTTTTGTAATTTAATTAGTGTAAGTTTTCATGCTATAAATATATTATTCAAAAATATATGAAATACCTTTCTTTTAACTTACCCTCACCCTTCATAAACAAAGAAACCAAATTTCTTACCCCTTTCAATTACTACCTCTATTCATATTAATGTACTTAAAATAATTTACCTGAATTTATATCGAACTGATAAAAGCTCAGTTGCTTCTATAGTAGTATCTCCTGAAGATGGGTCAATAGCCCGATATATATACCGGGTGAGTTTTTTATCTTGAGACAGTCTTATAATTCAAATTATTTTTAACAATCATTCAACTTAATTATCAAATAAATAATTTAATAATTTTGCGACACTGTTCTGAGACATTCTAGAGTGTATGAGTGTATCTATCGCAAGTCTTCTGGATTAATTCCAGTTCCAATTTCGCTATTTTGTCTTGTTTCAGTTTCTTCGTAGCCTTTACATTTCTTGTTTTTAACAGATTTACAACACGATAAAATGAAGCTCGTGAGGTATTTACCTGTCAGGCATCCATTTCACTGGGAGCCCCATAACAATTCTTCCACATTCACCATAAATTAGGACCATTTCAATTCTGTTTTCAACAAAAAATGCTCCATTTTTATTATGGTATTATAATATAACTATCTACTGGATTGACCGAGAAATAAACTTTTTTAAACTCAAGAATTTTAAATAGTTGTATTATTAGTTGTATTAATAAATAAGAAAATAATCTCTTAAATCTAAGTATAATGAAGTTTTAATATCATTATAAACACTTATTTTCATTGTTGTGACTTTTCGATTTAATAAATATTTATTTAATAATTATTATTTGATAATTAAGTTGAATAATTGTTAAAAATAATTATTAGAATTTTTTTTTGAGATCTAATCGATTTAATATTTTTTTTTTATTTGACGTCCTATAAAAAATTGTTTGAATAAAAGCTGCTCAGTTTTTTTTGTAGATTCAAAAAATGTACAGAAACATATAGGTTTCCATTTATAAAACAGAACTTAACTTCGAAATACCCTTGAAAGCTTGGTCTAGGTCGACAAACAATACCATAGTTTAGTTTCCCCCCTGATATAAATAAACTTTTATTTGAAACTTTTTTCATATAATGCACTGTTTTTGAGTTATAAGACTGTCTCAAGATAAAAAAAACTCACCCGGTATATCGAGATAAAACTCATAACATATATTTGTTTTATTTATCTGAAATCTACCTCGCATTTTAATTTAATTCACTCCTATAAATGAAATAAGTTAAATACGGGTGTTACTAACTACTCTTTACCAGGACCAAATTTTTAAAGGGAAATTTCTTTATTAAAACAGTAGTGTTTCACAAGAATCAACATACTATACTCTTGAACTTGTCTTGGGATCATGTGTGGAATTGAAATATTATTTTCATATCAAAATGTTTATAAGGAGAACCCCTAATAGGAGTATTGTTTATAAAGGTTAATATATTTATATTGAGGGGATATTGATGAGGAAGTCCAAAAAAGAAGAATAATTTAGACTATCTTTTTATTCATAAACTGACTTTTCGGAAGCTTATTCTCTCCTTCTTCAGCTTTATGAATAAAAAGATAGTCTAAATTATCCTATTTTTGGACTGCCTGATCCACTCAATTCACTTATCAGTCCGTCTCCAAAAATATATATATTTCAATTTTGATAGGAAAATAACATTTCATTTCCACATTAATTATATTCTAATATTCAAACAAATATTTATATGAGAAATCTCAAAAAAAAATTGCGCCTCCTTGTTAATTTTATATAGACCTACCTATCTTGAATAAAAATCACCACATCGTGATTTTCAACAATTTTAGCTAAAATCGTTACAACAAAAAGGTGTAACTTATTTTACTATTTTTACCCGTGTCTTCTCGGAGCAGGAATTGCTAAGGAGTACGAGATGAGCCAACGACGTACGGTACAAGAAAAATAAGGATAAGTCCACCATCCTCGAAACGAAACATTTACAGGGCTTTCAATGAATTTAGGAGATCGTAATCCTGGACTCGTGTGTGCGTCTTCATACCTGAAATAATAGCAATTTCAAAATGAAAAATAATAATTTGAATTAGTAATTCAGAATATATATATATTCCGATCTAACAAAAATATATATATTAGTTGAATAAAAGATTTCACTGTCGATGGTAACAGAATTGTTTTTATTTTAGGTTAAAAATAAAATGAGAGAGTCTTCTGTTTTTTAAATAAAATAATTTTTAATTATTTCTAGAGACTATAGTTTCGAAGGCATTGCCTTCATCATCAGTCTATCACAAATATTTCAAATTAGTTACAAATTAAGATTTATACATTGAAAATTTTTGAAAAATATATAATGTCTTTTTCTTCATGTTTCTTCTTCTATATTCTAATCTCCCAAGAGGAAACATGAAGAAAAGACATTATATATTTTTCAAAATTTTCAATGTATAAATCTTAATTTGTAACTAATTTGAAATATTTGTTAGACTGATGATGAAGGCAATGCCTTCGAAACTATAGTCTCTAGAAATAATTAAAAATTATTTTATTTAAAAATAGAGAGACTCTCTCATTTTATTTTTAACCTAAAAAAATATATATAGTTGCTGAGAGTTGGAGAGCTGTTGATTTTTAGGAGAAACACAAATGTGGTGTCGACACCCACATTTGTGTTTCTCTAAAAATCCTCCTGAAGATCTTCTGTTTGATATAGGTACTTAACGATTTCCTCTTAAAAATCAACAACTCTAATTATCTCTCCAATAAAATCTGTTAAATTTGAAAATTAAGTAAGTTATGAACTCGAGATACCACATCAAGATTTTGACCCAAATCAGCTAACAATGTATATAATTTTTCTCAAATAAGGCTATAAAGTTTATATAAAAATTACAAATATTTATTTATTTGTAAGAAGTTTTTATGAATAGTAACAAATAAATGATTAAATAGTAAATACATACTTCCTACATAAATTTTAGATAGTAACAAAATTTAGAAAAATTATAAATTTTAGAAATGATGGAAATGTTAAACAAAAATTCAATTAACTAAAGGTCAGACATATTTTTATTTTTCGTAAAATTAATATTTTTTATTTTGATTCAAGGTAGTTTAATTTACAAGGCAATTTGTAGGATCGTCTATTTTCAAAATATTTATTTGTTTATCATTCCTTTTCAAAGCAACTTTTTTTCAAATTTTCCAAAATTCTCTTGATAAAGGGGGAATTTCGTTTGAAAGGTATGGATTTTAAGGTAGTTCTTTCACAAATGCAAAAATTCAAGAATTCTTAGAAACTCATTAAAAGCATTATAAAACACACCGTTAAAATTTGAAGACAATTTACCACACCAAACATGAAAATATTGCAATTAAAAATGAATTTTTTTACATATGGTAGATTGGGAAAGGGTGGGGAAAATGATCATTATTTTATTTTTTTCATTGAAGGACTTTCACCATCTTGATGAAAAATTAATATTTGTTAGAATAATATATTAGGAGTAACGTTAAAAAAAAATTGAAATTATTTACCTTGTAGTTTTGATAAAAAATAAAAAAAACATATTTGGCCGATTATTTTTAGTGGAGGGGATATAATATCAATGGCTTGGAAACAATCCATTCATAAAGAGAATATAGTAGTGTAAAAAGTACAGTCACGTTAAAAAACATAATCTAAAATTTTAGCACCGTTCATATGTATAGAGTGGTTACGAGGCTAAAACTTTTTGTGTGGATTATCGCGAAAGAACTACCTTAATAAACCTTTCTAAATTGTTTTACAAAATATTTACTCTTCGAATATATATAAGTATGTATATGTTTATTTTCATCAAGCAGAGGACAACCTCATTGATTTCTCATTATGAATCAACAACGTTGATAACTATTGAGTTGAAAAACTATTTGATTTTTTATAAGCCGAAAGCGAGCTGATGATTTATTGAAAAGAAATATTAATAATTATAAAAGGGCACTTTTATAATAATCGCATGCTGATTCCAGCCAAGTTCGGACCAGAACAGTCATGTATATATTTACATGAACCATTTTCAGCTACTTTCGGACCCCTTGAGTTATTAATGTTGATTTCTTCTTACAATAGTATAATTGTTCGGTCATTAAATTAATTTTAGATGACCAACATCGTCAATTTTTAATAAAAGATTTTTTCCTAAAATACCTCTCATAAAAACTTACTATAAACATACATATATATTGCTAAGACTAATCAATACATATTTTGTTTCATAAAATGTTATACTTGTTTCCGGTTATATTTTCATGCTAATTCAAAAATTATCAGTAGTTTTCCTCTAGCAGCTCTAGTTTTTGAGATACATTTGGTAAAATCTGATTTGAATATAAAAGTTTAATTATTATTGTTCATAACATTTAGGCAAAGCAGTGTTGTTTATAGTGAAACATATTAAACACAGGAGGTTTTTGACGGATTATAGTGGTGTTTCACAAAAGAGGAAATAAAAATTAAAAAAAATTTTAATTATATTTTGGAGATTATTTTTTATTTATCTCTATACATATTTCGGGTGACGAGCCCTTCCTCAGGAGGTTTAACAAAAGACTGAGCTGAAATTTTTAATTTTTTTAATTTTTATTTCCTCTTTGTGAGACACCACTATAACCCGTCAAAAAACTCCTGTATTATTGTTCAGTTCCATTATCAGTTTAGATGTGACAAATCAAAGGAAAAAATTAACAATATTAAACACTGTGTTAAAACATGCGACCAATTGCAACGTTTCGCCAATTTATTCTGGCTTCATCAGGGTCTTGATAAAATTTTTAAAACACTTCGTCATTCAATTATTTTCTTGCTAACTCGAATATATATATATATATATATATATATATATATATATATATATATATATATATATATATATATATATATATATATATAACAACATGAACACATTTATTTATACAAACACCATTAATTGTTTAGAGTGGCAATCGATTCAAACAGACCAACTGCCCCGTATGGAAATAAATAGATTTTCGAAATATGTTTTTTATATATTTTTGAAAATATATTAAAATTTTTGTGTTAAATTTATATAAAGTTTATGTTTTGTATATATTCTTAAAATAAAATTATTTTTATGTCGCTCTAGTATAAATTTTATATAAATTCTAACATAAAAATTTTATATTTTTAATATATTTTCAAAAAATATATAAAAAACATATTTCGAAAATCTATTTATTTCCATACGGGATGTACACCTTCGACTTATTCAAAAAGCATGTGTTCATGTTGTTATATATATATTATATATATTCAATAGGGCAGTGACCGGATAAAAGTTTTAACTTTCGCTTTCATTTAATGTTAACATATAAACATTCTAAATAAAATTTATTATTGAATATCTGAACAATATTCATCTGTTTCAATTCCCCAAAGAATCAGACAGATGGAAATTGTAGTAAATTTATAAGAACCATACTATTAGTAAAATAGAAGAAAACGCGACTGAACTAGAGAGTTGAATATATCTAAAATTTGATTATAGGATCTAGTCAGGGGGTCCATCGCCTAAATGGAGGCTTAACGCGGAAGATGTCGGATCATACCCGGCTGGGTCCTGTATCTTTTTTTCCACTCTTGGTTCACTATCAAAACGAGTCTGGTCCCAATTGCACCAAAATAGGGCAGTGACCGGATAAAAGTTTTAACTTTCGCTTTCATTTAATGTTAACATATATATATATATATCTTCGAATGCCATACAGGAAACGGGTGTAGGCGCTCTCTCCACATATACCTGTGCTGAGTGTGTTTAGTTGTTTTACACAGATATACGGGACCTAGTTTTTAAAGCCGGTTCTGAACGGCTAATTTGGAGAGGTCACTTGGCAATTATACTCTTGGTAGGTTGCCATTACTTTCCAAGAGGAGTCGACTGCAAATATCTATCTGCCGAGACTCGGTCTCGAACCAGCGATCTCCGAGTCAGCGACCCAACACTCTATCCACTGACCCACAGTCGCCTCTATAACTCACATATATAATATATATATTATATGTTATATATATATTCTAATTAGCGAAAAGAATTGAATGGCGAAGTGTTTTGAAAATTTGATCAAGAACCTGATGAAGCAGAATAAATTGGCGAAACGTTGCGATTGGTCGCATGTTTAAACACCGTGTTTAATTGTTCTTTTTTCCTCTGATTTGTCACATCTAATAAAAGTTAAAATTGCCGATAATAGCAGAGTTAAGATTTCTAAGGAAAACACGAGAGATTTTTTAATTAATTAGCAAATTACCAAGGATAGAAAGCATCAGGGCGGGCGCCTTTTCGTAATCCTTCATCGTCCACTTTCCGTGGAGTAAGATGCTCAAGCATTGAAGAAGAGTCGCTGGATAATGTCATGGCAGAAGGATGTCTACGCCAGGAGACCATGTTGTCCATGTGGCCCGTAGTTTCATTCAGAGCCAAAATTCGAGAAGCCAAAATTTGTCGATCTGACTCGAGAAGACTTCGAGCCAATGTATCCATAAAACCTGAAAGAAAAATTTTAAATTATTCATTTATTAAATAATTAATTGTCTATTATAGTAAATTATTAGTAATTTAACATTTTCAATTAAAAAAATTACTTTATAGCAAGCAATTTTCTACAAACGTATATAATGTGCTACACATTATTTAATTTGAATAAGTATACGGAGAATCAATATTTAAATTACATAAAAATATATCAGAAAATAAAGTATAGATTTGCACGAAATTTTTCTGAGGAGAGAGACGGACTGGTAGAAATCTCAATTGAAAGTATTGGAAGGCAGCCCAGGGGTAGTGAGAAAAGAAAAAATTAACACAGAAAGACAGACAGTACTACAGATACTATCACAGTGTCTGTTCAGTCGAGCTGAAATCAATTATCCCCCATAATGCCCTCTTTACGAGAAACACGCGGTTTTCTAACGCTCAGCACCCCTTCGCTGTCAAATTGGATAAAAGTCGAACAAGCGCTTTCGCCAACTCTTTTATCCCTATGACCTCCAGAGACTGGAACTCGCTCCCTGCCACCATCTTTCCCGCGACTTATAACCTTCAGCTATTTAAGACCCGTATCCACAGATACCTTCGACTCCCGCCCAACCCATAAAATTCTTTCTTCTTCTTTTCACGATGGAAGGGCCAACCCAGGCCTTTAGGGTTGCACCTTTTTGGTGTAACTCCTCTCATTATTATCATCATAAAAAAAAAACATTCAAATAAGGTGTAATTCATTGGATTCCTTCCTCCTTTCCCTTCAAACCGACGTTTCGGAGGATTCTTCCCTCCTTCTTCAGGGTTTCAAGGGGTCACTGAAGGAAACAAATAAAATGCTTCCTTCTTCTCTCCAAAGAAGTGTTTAATACTTTTTTCTTCCTTAACAGAAGCATAGAAAACCCTGAAGAAGGAGGGAAGAATCCTCCGAAACGTCGGTTTGAAGAGAAAGGAGAAAGGAATACAATGAATTACACCTTATTTGATTATGTGCTGGGCTGCCCTCCATTACTTTCAAATGATAAAATATAGAACATGACGACAAAACATATTTTCACAAATATATGAGGAAATCTACGTCAAATCGGACGGTATGAAATTTTTAATTTTTGATTTCCTTCATTTTTTTGACATTTTTTAGTAGCCATCAAAAAACTTTTCTTGGTAAATTTTGAAAATTTTTTTGATCACTGGCTTAAAAGATATCGAATTTCGGTTTTTCTCTCATAACTTAAAACAAATTTTTTTTTTGAAATTTTTCTTTTTTTACTTACAAACTTTTTAGAAAAAAATACCAAAGAATTTTTCAAAGTGTTTTTATATGCGATTTTTGAGTTTGAAAATTTTAATCTTGTTTTTGAAACTGTACTCTTCGATTTTTTTGATAATTTTTTCTTTTAAACTTCTATTCATTCTACAAATCTTAAGACCGAGTTAATAGTCGTCCTATGATAGTTACTATTTTGTTTCGATTTTTGAAAATTTCTAAAAAAATTTATTCGTTATTTACCATTATTAAAATCACTTTTTGGTAATGATTTGTCTTTTTTTAGTTATTTTGAATTGATTTTTATCGTTAACAGGTGTTTAAAACAAATAATTAGTATTTTAATTTGTTGAAAGAAAATCAAAATCAAAAATCGAAAATCTAAAAAAAAATAGTAATTTTCATAGGACCACGGTCAACCCGTTCCTAAAATTTGTAGAATGAATAGAAGTTTAAAATAAAAAATTATCAATAAAATCGAAGAGTACATCAGTTTGAAAAAAAAGATTAAAATTTTCAAACTCAAAAATCGCATATAAAAACACTTTAAATAATTTTTTGTATTTTTTTCTAAAAACTATGTAAAAAAACAAAAATTAAAAAAAAATTGAATTTGGACAATTTTTAAAAAACTTATGATCAAAAAACCGAAATTCGATATCTTTTAAGAAGGTGATCAAAAAAATTTCAAAATTTACCAGGAAGGGTTTTTTGATGGGTACTAAAAAATGTCAAAAAAATGAAATTAAAAATTTTCAAACAGTCTGATTTGGCGTGGAATGCCCCAATATATCATATGGATATCATATATATTCTAAAATTCATACATATAAAAATAAACACTTCACTCATACTTTAGCACATAAGAGTCAACAAATCTCTCAATATCACAAATATTTAAATTAAACAAGTCAATGTCATAATCGGGTCTGTGTTATACATTCTAGCCATTCGATCGTTGGCTGTATAATTACTTTTGTAAATAGACCTGGCGAAAGTTGGTCTCTGACTAAGTGCTTTAGTAGGAACCCTAAAATTTAACTGATGTAACCGTTACATAATTTAAAAATAAACTCAAGATCATTTGATTTCCGCGCAGGTTTAAGAGAAGGAAATTTCAAGATTTAATTGAAGCCATTTATTTTGAAAGTGGCGTAAGTCCATTTATGTTTGAATCGAGATATTGAAGGGTTTGCGTTGGAATAAATTTAAAAATATGGGTAAGAGATAAAATAGTAAAATGATGTTTTGGGGTTTTTATTGGTTTCAAATTTATCATTCCAATTAGCATAATTAACATTATTTAAGAAATTTATAATATGTTTTTGATGGCTATGAATGGACTTAAGCCACTTTCAATATCAATGAAATGACGTTTTCAATTCTTATGAAAGCACAAGTCCATAGGAAAAGTAAATTTCCCATTGAAATAAAAATAAATAAAAGTATACACTTTTATGTTATAAAATCAAAATAATATTCAGCTTTTATTCTTTGTTAAACAATTTTTACATTAAAATTAATATTGTTTTATTAATTATTATTCAGTCTAATCCAGTTTGTGTATGCGGGAGGGATTTAAAATAACTATGGGTTGCAGGTGCTATTTTCTAGGCAGATCAAAAAGTCTGGAATAGGTGAAAGAAGAAAACATTTTTTGGCCATTTTCTGTTTTATTTTTCAACATACATTCCTTTTAAGTCAATACAGCGAGTCCAACTTTTTTCTATTTTTTTTATCCCGTCCGAAAAGTAATATTTCGGAAACTCTCCAAAACAGGCCTCAGTTTCAGCCATGACTTCCTCATTTGACTGAAATTGCTTACCGGTGAACCATCTCTTCAGGTTTGTAAACAGGAAAAAGTCGCTGGGGGCCAGGTCTGGCTTAGTAACCAGTTAAAATCCGATTTCGTGCAATTTCGCTTATGCAACTAACGATGAATGAGCAGCCGCATTGTCGTGACGATAGAGGATTTTTTTCTTCTTCAAATGCGTCCTTTTTTCTGTGATTTCAATTTTCAAACGATCCAATAATGATGAATAATATGCGCCAGTTATGGTTTTACCTTTTTCAAGATAGTCGATGAATATTATTCCACCCGCATTCTAAAATACGGAGGCCATAATAACCTTTCCGGTCCATTGCTGAGTTTTTGGACGCTTCGGAGCACTTTCGCCCGAAGAAACCCATTGTTTTGACTCTGGTGTGTAGAAATGGATCCAGGTTTCATCCATGGTTATGAACCGGTTCAAAAACTTCTTTGAATTTCGCTTAAACATTGCCAAATTCTACTAGGAAGTCGTAATACGAATTCATTTTTGCTCCACTGTGAGCAAATGCGGCACACATCGCGCGCAGAGCTTTTTCATACCCAAAATATCATGTATGATATTGAACACACTGACATACGACATCTTTGTGGTCTCAGCTAGCTCCCTCAATTTCACTTTGGGGTCGTTCAACATAATATCATGGATTTTTCGGCGTTTTCTGGTGTCAGACCACTTTTGGGCGTCCAGATTGTTCAGCATCACTTGTGCTTGTTCGGCCGCAACGAAAATCAAAAAAACCACTTTTGAATCATCTTCATCGACGGTACAGAGTCCGGATAATACTTATCTAGCTTGGCTTTGGTCTCGGTTATCGTTTTCTTGCGTAAATAATAGTGTTTAATCAGAACACTAAACTCAGATTTTTTCATTTTTAAAAAAACACGGAGGTTGGTTGCTTCTCATGACTGTAACTTGTAAATGCGAAAACATAAATGGCTGAAATTTTGACAGACGTCTAATGAAGAATTAAGTTAGTTATGAATGGTTCACATTAGTGCATACTAGCCCCATTTCATAGGATTATTCGAGACTTTTTGATCTGCCTAGTAATGTAACAAATTTAAGAAAACTGTAGAAACAAGTAAAAATATTGAGCAAGTAAAACAAAACTTGCTCACAAATAACTGTCGATCATATTAAATAAATTATGTTCATCATTTTATTTTATCTTCAGTCAATGTTCTCCTGACGATGAGTTAAGAGCTCGAAATATATAGAGTAAACTTAAAAAATCTTTCTATTTTAATTTTTTTCTCCCTGTGAAACACCACCAACTCCAACCTAATTTAATTTTAACAATGTTTCACTATAAACCGACACCGCGTTCCCTAAATTTGATTGAAACAAAACTGTTCATGACTGATTTTGACGCAGACTGCGCGAGAACAACATGCTTCTTTCTGTGGACAGGCGCTGTTCTGTTGTTTATAACAAATTCATTGCACATTGATAATTCAACTGCTACATTGATAATTAACCATAAATCTGGGATTTCATAAAATTTTATTTCATAATATTTTCCATATCCATTTGAAACTCTCACAATGGGACTTACGCCACTTTCAAAATGAACTTTTTCATCACTTCATTAACCAGCAAATTTTCATATTACAAAATCTTAATGATTTTAAATATATTAGTAACAAATTGCTTCAGAATGAAAAGATGATTTAAAATAATCATAATAATATCATAAATAATCGGGTATTAAATTTTTTTGTGCCGTTTCCCTTATTTCAGTTATAATATCTTTAGTAGAGCGTCCATCAGAAAGATTTTCTTCCAACTGTGCCTGAAGATCTCGTTTTGCTTCTTGGCTCGCCTGAGCTTTATGTAATTTAACAATATCAGCCAATCCCTTTTCTTCGAAAGCTGCTCTAAAATTCTCTTCACTCCTTCTATTCAAGGGAACAAATTCCATGAGCCTGCTTTCGATGCCTCCTCGTTTTAATGCTGACATGAGACTTTGTAATCCTTTTTCTTGTTTCCAGGTCACAAATACTTCCATTAAGAAATCAAGAGCAAGATTATCTTTAATAAGATGTTCATTTATAAGAACTAGAAGTGTAGCGGGTGGTACGGAACCATTTGAAATCCATAATGCTGTCATTCTAGCAAGTTTGATGCGTTCAGAATCAGAAAAGCCTTTTATAAAAACCAAAATTTTTTTCATTTCATCTTCAAACATTTTTTCTAAATACTTGTAGCGGCGCATCAATTTTATGAATACTTGTTCGTAATTATGCAGAGAATCCATGTCCTCTGGGGCTTCAAAGACGCAAGCATTGGTTTTACAAATCTTGTCACCCTCTTGAGCAATAGATCCTCCAGGTACCAAAAGACCACCAGCTATGAGAATATCAAATAACGCTTCTCCATATCGTCTATAATCCAGTTTGGAACCTGCATTATCCAAAAATTTGTAGACAGCATCTAGGTCGGTTCCTGCTTTATCGAGTCCCTGCACAACAAATAAAATAATAATAATTATGTAACTATTAAGGTAGATAACTCGATTTTTTTGGAAAATGGACTTATCCCACTTTCAAAATAAATGGCTCAATTATAATTAAATATGATCAATAAAAGGGCAAGGTAAATTCAGGGTATACTATTATCGGCATTTTGAATTTTTCTAGAGAAATATTTATTACAGAATGAAGAGCTTCTTGGAGAGTCAATCCTGACTTAAGCCAATTTCCCATGCTTCACTCAAAAGTCCAAAAACGAGTGAGCAAATCACCTTGCTAAAGCTAAGAGCCTACTTCCGCAGGAAGACAGGCCTGTTAACTACTCAGCAATTTGCAGTCCTATCTGTTGGGAAAAGATCGTTAAATCAAGTACTATCCCTGCTAAGGGACGTCGCGATCGCCATCGTTAGAATGGCTACTGTCCATGATATCCTCCATAGCTATCTGCACCGCATTAAACTTATGTGTAGCTATTCATTTTTCTCGAAATAAAAAAAAAATCTGTCCTTTTCTGGCAGTGTGTGTGTCTGCGTCTGTACTCAGATATCTACTAAAACTTAAGAACGAAAATTTGTAGAAAGTTCTTTCATGTGCTAAAATGCTTCTATTTTCAATGCGGAGAATTAATTAGATTTTGGATGTTCTAACTATAGAACATCTTGTTCAAAAATGAAGAAAACGTAATTTTTGAATGATTTTATTGAAATTTTAAAGCGATGTATTTATAATCTAGGCATAAATGAACAATTTATATTTAAGTTTATTATTAATTATATATAACAGCAGTTTCTAGGGTAAATAACTTTTTACTTTTTTTATTATAATATTTATTTAATAAATGTACGGGTGGCGATTCTTTCATTAGAAATGAGTAAAAAGAGGAGCGGATATAACTAATGATCTTTCTTCATTTAGAGCTAAAACATTGCAAGGATGCCAATTACAAGTACAGACCAGTTTCCACTAGGTGTGACGCTATAGGTAAGAAAATATTAAATCGAAATGAATATCAGATTTGGATATTTATCATTTAAGATTTTTAATTCACCAAAATTGTAAACAGATTATCTAGTCTTGGAAAAAATTTCAATTTTTCTTCCAATTAATATTAGGTATCTGATCTTTACGCGAAAAAAATTATTCTAAAGTATTTCGTATAAAGAGACGCCTCAAACGCCAGAATAGTTCGCTCCGGTTCTAGTTCAAGGAAACGGGTCTTTCTAGAATAACAAAAATTAATTAATAATTTATTTGCGGACAAAATCATGTCAAGACGTGTCTTTTTAATCTTGCAGTTTCTTAGATGTCAATCGATAACAGAAAAATAGACAGTCATTAATATCCCTGGGTCTTTTAGAAAACAAATTCTTATTTCTCAAATCTTTCTTTAATCAAATTCGATTTAATATGGAATCTATTTCAACCCGCATACATTAGACGATAACAAACAATTACTATTATTTCAAAAGTGTAATCGAAGTATTGATTCCACTAGATTTTTTTGTTTATTCGAGTACAGAAATGTCTAAATTGTGGACGAAAGGTTGATTTTTTCTATCACTCTGTCTATCTGTTTGGATTGCGATACCCACGATAACTCAAAAATATAGAAGGTGGTGGAAAGTTCATTCTGGTGCCAAAAAAGTTTAAATCTCATATGCGGAGAACTGATTATAGATATAGGACTCTCTAGGTTCAAAACTATTGTGTTTAAGTATCTATGAGAGGTTATTATTCCACTCTCTTAGAATGCTAAATAATAATAAAAATATTAAATAATTGGATTGTTTGCTTGGACAGGTATGAATGTTAAAAAAATGTATTAAAGGTATATATATATATATACGTATTATGAAATCATAATGTGTTTTTGGAATAGATCATTCAGATCAGAACAGATCAGAAGGTTTATATGTCCTGTTGTTTTGGGGTTTTTGCTATCAAGATTTTCATTGTTTTGAGTGTTCGAAATATAGAACAAAGAAATTCAATTCCAACTGAAAAAAATTATAAAATTTATAGAGCTGATTTGTATAATAGTTCTCTATGTAAGATGCCGCAGGAGAATGTTGTGTTTTTTGATACTACTCTGTCTTGCTAGAGACTGAAGATGGCATGAAAATATCGGCCGAAGCTAACTCCAGGGTGGGAATTATTAAAATCTTATGAAAAGAAGATATGTGTTATAATTGACCTTTCTCCTGTCCATAAGGGAACGACCAACGTTTTCCATGTGTTTTTAAAAAAGCCTCATTTTGATTTTTATAATAAAATAAACAATCATAATAACTTTATCTATTTATAAATTTATCTGTTAGAGACTTGTAGTTTCGAAGGCTTGACCTTCATCTACAGACTTTTTTTAAATATTTAATCTCTGTTCTTTTTCATGGGCATATATACCCGGTTGAATAGAGGGAGATAATTTTGTTTGTCAGTTTTAGATCATACTATTTTTGATTATATTATTTATGATAATTTATGATTTAATACTTAGCTATTTTTGTTATAGGGAAAATATGAAAACCTTTAACTGAAATTTACTTAAAATCATCAAATATTGTTTTAACTTCTTTTTGAAAGACGTAAGAGAAAAATACCGATATTGTTTTTTGTTTGACATTTTACAATAAAAAAACAAAAACAAAAAATGAAATAAGCAATAGATTTTAGAAGTAAAGGCTTGAATTTGATCGATCGAAAATAAAAAAATATTCTAAAAATATTTTAAGACAACAGCAACATTAGAGGTTTATTTTGATTTCCAGATTATATGTAAAATAGCTTCACCTAATAGTAATATTTTAGTGGAAAAGTTGACTTAAGTTTAAAATGAAATGAAAATATTAGATTTACAGGAAGGGCTTAGAAATGTCAAAAATTCACGAATCGTAGTCGTCTTCAGAGAGTAAATTATTTAGTCACGAATCATAGGTAAAAATAAAAATTCAGTAACATTTAATTTAAATAATCTATCAATGTATTTTTATCATTAAAAGGCTTTAAAAAATTTAAAAATACCTTGATTTTTGTCAGATTTTCCTTTTTATTGTACATTTTTTAATTTACCGAAAAAAGTGCTTATTTTTCGAAATATTTCAAAAACTGCTGAAACAATTTTGATTAAAAAAAATTGGACAAAACCATAGCATTTCGGTCTACAAAATTAGTAGAAGATAAAAACGTGATAAAGTGGCTTAAATTAGGCCCTACAGTGCGGAGGGAGGCAAATGACAAAATCAAAAAATATAAAATATAGAGGTTTATAGAAGGAATCCATTCAAAAGAGACCTCATCACGTCTCTGCGAAGTGAGCAAAAATAGATTTTTTTTTTAATATTTTAACGAAATTATATTTTTCCATAAATAGACAGTTTTAATGAAAATGGAATTTTATTTTCCTGTCAAAATCAAAAAATTACTAACACGGGGGAAGGGCTACATTTTATTGTAAAATGCTCTCTCTTGTCAAAGGGTGGAAAAATAAATTTTATATGCTGTATTTTAATGAAATAATAATTGTTTTTTCATCTCTATATTAAAAATTCCAATTTATAAATATAAATATAATTTCCTAGAAATGAATGTTTTTTCATATTTCTATCAAAATGAAAAAATTTTTAGAAAGAAGAATACCATTCGTATTATTTTCTCTCTTGACTAAGAGTGAAAAAATAGATTTTTTCATTAATTTATATTTTTTCATCTTTATATTATAAAATACTCATGTAAGTACATGTTGAATATTTTAAAATAGAGGAGTTTGGGACCCAGCCCAAGTTGGGGTCTCAGGTGAACTAGTTACGTCACTATTTTGTTATATGAGGCCTACCTGTTATTTATAAAATAGACAAGTATTTATTCTATCCATGACATTTTGTATACATATATGACAGGTTCAAAATATGAGCCCCGATATTCAACACCCCATACATATATAGGGTTTTAACTTATAAATGGGACTTTTCCATTTCAAATTCAGGATTTTAAAAATCAAAATCAGACTTTTTCAAATCAAATTCAGAATTTATTAATAAACAGTTGAAAAAATAGAAAAAAGTTATAGTTAAGAAAAAGTTTTAATTTAATTTGAAAAGTTTTCAGTTAAAAAAACTAAAATTTTGTCCATTCTAAAATATTTGCGTACCAATATTCAGCTCATTAACTAAAACCTTTCAAGATTAGCTTTTAGTACTGTCAGGAAACGTTTACAGATAAATTTGGTGCATTGTAAGATTTTTGCGAACCAATTTTCAGCTCATTATCTAATCAAGATTAGCATTTTGTACTCTCAAGAAACGTTTTCAGGTAAAAAGCTATAATGTAAAATATGCATGGTTTTATAGAAATTCTGAATTTCATTTGAAAAAGTCTGATTTTGATTTTTTAAATCCTGAATTTGGTTTGAAACATCCTGAATTTGATATGGAAAAGACCACACTTGATTTTTAAAATCCTGAATTTGATATGGAAAAATCCAAATTTGAAATTAAAAACCTATATGTTGATGGAAATGTGTGAAGTACATATGTGGAGTTTGTGACCTGAATGGAATCCCATTTGTCTTAATCACTTGCATACATCCACTGTTTATCTTTGAAATATTCTTCAATTATTTCGACTATTTGAGATAAAAACATTCGAGATTGATTAGTTAATTTCATTTGAACTTGAGAACAAAATAGAATGAGTCTTAACTAAATTGAAAGATCCGATAGAGAAGCACTGGTAAGGAATCTCTAATAACAAAACTTTCCAAGCAAAAATTAATATCTACAATCAAATCAAATAAGAGATCTCAAGGATTAGGCTAAAAAGAATTCGAGTTAATTCATAATTATGTGTAACTCAAACTTTTGGGAAATATGGTTGGGTTTTGAAGAGATATTCATTAATTCCGTAAGAAAATTATGAGACGGTGACACGCACTATTGAATTGACTCGGTTTTGTTAGAATTAAGGTTTCTTCGACATTAAGGCAATGTTGGAATAAAAATCTGAATTTTTAATATGTTATTAATCGATAACAAATACGTATAAAATAATTTTTTGAAAAAGATCTGACCAAGTGTTTTCGTATAATTAATTATTAAAAATCGGATTTTTAACACGTAGTGAATGGGGAATGTTGGCTGATAGCATACTATATATTTCGATATATCTACCCAAATCGTATGATGAGAAAAAAACAAAAAACTTTTATTTATATAGATAAATTATCGTAGGTAAGTTAAAAAAAAAAACTTTCTGACCCAGGGTTTTGTAAATATTCAAATCTAAATGATCGAAAATATCAGTCCGCTTCACTTAAAAATAAATAAATCACGTGACTCCATACAAAAGACATTTATTTTTTATATTTATTAATTAAATTATTTCATATATCCGATTAAAAATGATGTTAGCTAACATCTAAATTAAAATAATTAGTTTATGTGTTAAAATTTTTAATTTTAGTCGAAAAAAAATTATTAATTTTATTTTGACTTGAGGGGTACTGTCCGAGCAACCTTAATCGTGTTTTGAAATATCCTATACTTGGAGAAAAATCAGTTTCTTTTCTTGTACTCGTATACTCTTATCTTATATATAAAAGCCCTTGTCAGACAGTATCCGTGGCGCTGTCAGGAGAACATGTGGGAGAAAAAGCTACTAATATTCAATGATAGTTGTTAGATTGTCAAATTTTTCAAATAAAACATCTCTATTCTCTATATTATTATAATATCTCTATATATTAATATATTCCTCTATATAGCTTAGAATATTAGATTTATGGCTTGTCTCATTTGAAATTTTAGTAGACAAATTTATTAATTTTAAAATATATTATATATTAATATATATTTAATTTTTGGAAATAATTCATATAGCGATTTTTTTTTTTTTTTTTTTTGAATTTAAGAAAAATATAAATTCTTGAAATTTTAGTAGACAAATTAATTCAAAAATATATAGATAAATTAATTTTAAAATTATTATATTTATTTAATTTAGAGACACTTTTTAGATAAATTGAAATATTGAAATGTATTATTAAAAAAGCCGAAAAATATTAGTAGACAAATATATAAATTCTTTAAATTTTAGTAGATAAATTAATTTTAAAATATATATTATATAATATTTAATTTAAACACTAAATTCTCTATTCTCACAAACAATCAATGCACTGTTAAAAACAATATATAGACTGCTATCTTATCTTAATATAATAATGAAATAGGTTTCCAACCGATCGGGAACTTCGAGAGAAATAGTTGCATGCTCTAATAAAGTATTTATAAAGCATTTACTGATATTTTTTATCTTTTTTTGATCAATATTCATTATCAAAAAAATATTTTTTTCAAAACATATAATTACAGACAGCTAATAATCACATCTCGAGACGCTGCACGCCAGGGCCACCAGCCCGGAGAGCCGAGCTGTGCCGGGCGTGCCGTAGGCACGACGGGTACTGCTCGTCTTATTATATTAAACGAGCAATTCTTGTATATAAGAATCGGTTTCTCGAAAACGGCTCTAACGAATTGGATGAAATTCTCAGGTCAAGGGGTTGATATTTCGATCTGTCACGATCTCATCTTCGGCTAAGTTGTTTTTGATGGGTTTTTTGTTAATTGAAATAATTATTCATAGGTGGCTGTTTAAATAAAAATTTATAATTACATTTTTTTCAATTTTCTTTTAATAAAATTAATTGGTTTTTACTTTATCCAATGCGAAGCATGGGAGAAAGTATTGTAATCGCTCTCGCGGCAAGCGCGACTTCAAAGGGTCCTTAGGTAAAGACTACGGAACCCATAGACTCAATTAAGGTCACAAATTGAAGTATTCAATGAGATTGAATTTTAGCACGTAACGGTTTTCCCAAAAATTACCTGGAATCTCGTCGAGAGGCCAAAAAGTGCCATTTTTTTTTGGAAGTGCGTGGGGATGGATGGATATATGTTATCGTTTTTTTCGTCCACGAATTTTTCCACACCTTTGCGCCGATTGAAATGAAATTGAAAACCTACCATTATTTTAACGAAACGAAGCGCTGATTAGTTTTTGGTACATATCGGTCCACAAACATTAGTACTTTATTTCAGTACTTTTTTTAGTTTTTTCTAAATATCTTGAAAATGACTTAACCAATTATGATGAAATTTAATATCCCAATTAAGTACCTTGGGGACCACAAAAATGTTAAATAAAGTTTTTAGTAAAATTTGGATAAAGTTTAGCAACGATCCGTTGCAGTTTATTTTATTTGAAATTCCACTAATAGATAATTACAAATTTTATTATATATTAGAACGTGCCAATTTAATTAATTAAAGGTATTTTCTTTTATAAAATAATTTATTAGAATATCAATTTCATTCACTTAAGGATCGTCCCTCCTTCTTCAGAATTTAAAAGGGTCAACGAAAGAACCTCGGTGTAAATTAATATTATTTTTAATTGCAATTACCTTCAAAACATTGTGGCCAGTCTTGATGATGGCCATATCGGGTGTAAACTTTAGTAAAAATATAAATTAAGTTTTATTTCAATTTTATTTTATTTTGGCTTCGATTAAAAATCAAACTTGTTACCTGAATTTAAAATTAAAAATAAAATTAATATATCGCTTTTAACTGAATCAAAAAATAACCGCTCTGTGTTCCAAGTACCTACTATACTGTTAAATGTCAAGAATGTCAAGATGAAATCTTTAATTTCAAATAATAATTAGTGTTAGTAATAGTAGTGAATAGAGGAATCGACTAACAAAATGGACGAATTCTTAGTGCAAAAGCTTATCTACGTCACTGATATAGATTGTCATGAATTATTCTTAAAAAACTAAAAACATATTTTCAATAATATCCTTTTAAGTATTTTATATTTTTCAACGTTATTATCTAACTTCAGTTATTCATTTTTCTGAACGTGAATTTTTCTGAGTTAAGAAAATGGAATTCTCTTTCAATCTCCGCTTTTACGCAGAAGCTTCTTCGGAAATTTAAGGGGGATGTGACGCAACACACACTTTATAGTCCGGATTTAACGCCTTGTCATTACCACTTGTTCCCTGGGAATTAAGAAGGGGACCCTGGATAAGCAATACTTAAGTTTTGTAATTAATATTAGAAACAAAATAGAATTAATCTTTTATGATAGAAATTTAAACTGAAAGTAATGGAAGGCAGCCCAGGGGTAATGAAGAAAGAAAAAATTAACACATATCCAAATAAGGTGTAATTTATTGGATTCTTTTCTCTTTTCCTTTCGAACCGACGTTACGGAGGATACTTTCTTTCTTTCTTCAGGGTTTCAATTGATAATTAAGAAAAATTATAAAAATTGATATTATTTTTTATATACTTTATTTTATTCGATATACGGGAGTTATCGCAGTTACAATAAGCCCACACTAAAAGGTAATATAGAAGAAAATCTATTGGAATATTGTCTAATAAAAAATTGATATTATTTTCTAATTTTATTTAATGTTTTATTTTATTCCATATACGAGAGTTATCTCAGTTTATTTTTTCATTTTATTTGTATGTTTTATTTTATTCCATATACGAGAGTTATCCCAGTTACAATTTACATTTTTATACAATAAATAGACAAAACTAAAAAGAGTGAGTTAGATATGGCCGGTATATCTTATTAGTTTAATTGTTATCTTCTGGATTGCATCTAGCGTTGTAAGAAAGTGTTTGGAAGGTTCCTATTTAAGCGCTTAGTAACATAATCAAAAGAGGAGCTAATTACATTTTTTAAAAATAAATTACATAATTGAAAGTAATGGAAAGCAGCCCAGGGGTAGTGAAGAAAAAAAACAATTAACACATATCCAAATAAGGTGTAATTTATTAGAATGCTTCCTCCTTTCCCTTCAAACCGACGTTTCGGAGGATTCTTCCCTCCTTCTTCAGGGTTTCAAGTGGTCAATGAAGGAAACAAATAAAATGCTTCCTTGCTCTCTCCACAGCAGTGATTAAAACTTTTTTTTCCTTAGCAGAATCATAGAAAAAAAAATTTCTTTCGCTTCTTTTTCTTAATTCTTAATAGGGAAAAAAAGTGTTTTTTTTCTTTTCTTTCCCTTCTATTTCTTAATTCTTAATAGAGAAAGAAAAAAAAATGTTTTTTTTATTCTTCTGCTAAGGAAGAAGAAAGTTTTAAATACTGCTGTGAGAAGCATTTTGTTTATTTTCTTCATTGACCCTTTGAAACCCTGTAGAAGGAGGGAAGAATCCTCCGAAACGTCGTTTTGAAAAGAAGGGGGTTAATAATTCAATAAATTACATCTTATTTGGATTTGTGTTAATTTTTGCTTTCTTGACTACCCCTGGGCTGTCTTCCATTACTTTCCGTTTTAATTATTAGAACTTGTTGAATTAGTAAACCACTTAGGCAATTATGCACTGTTCAATATATTTATTAAAGAAACACCAACTAAAATTAAAAATAATTAGTTTGCCGAGAGTAGCAGAGTTGTTCATCCTTATAGAGAAATCATTGAGGCTATCCTCTGCATGATCCAAATAATTAATTATTTGTTAGAGGCTATAGTTTCGAAGGTTTGAACTTCATCATCAACCTTTTTAATTAGAAATATTTGATCTGCTATTGCTATTTTTCATGGGTTGAAATGTTAGATATTATTACAACAAAACGAATTTAATTATCTACATCCAATCTGGTATTTGAATCTATAAGAGATAAAATATTTATAAATAAAAAAACGGTTGATTAAGGCCAAACCTTTGAAACTATAGTCTCTAAAAATTGAATTATATACCATATATAATTAAATATTCTAAATATATAGATTAGAGTGGCTTTAGAGTATATGGGGAATTTCAAATTATGCGAAAATCAACGGGACAACCCGGAAACGTGTTCGTATAAATAATAAAACTAATAGCTGTAAATTTTGAGCAATATCGAACATCGCGTAACCGAGCCCTATCCCTCTTAAGTTTGAAAAGTCGGTTTTTTGCTTATTTTTCATTTTGGTTCAGCCTAATATTAAACGGTCTTCCCAAATGACCATATTATATATTATCTCGATAGAGGGCGTTAATGGGAATCCAAAACATGTTTATTTATTGAAATCGTACTAAAATTGACAAAGTTATGAATTTAACTGCTTAATATTAGGGTGAACCAAAATGAAAAATAAGGGAATAAACCGACTTTTCCAAACTTTAGAGGGCTAGGGCTCGATATGGCTCAAAATCTACAGTTATTAGTTTTTCATCTACACGAACCAGTTTCCGGGTTGTCCCGTTGATTTCCACATACTTCAAAAATAAGAACCACTCTAATATATATTCATATCTTTATTTAAGTTAAGCAGAGGCCAACCTAAGTTTCACTTGGGGGATCGATTTGTCATTAAATAAAAATAATTCAGCCAAATTTTTAGCTCTTTATCTCAAACGATTTTCGAGATTTTCCAAAAAAAAAACTCTTTTTGCGATTTTTTTTTTCAATAGTAAAATTCACAATTATGAATGGTGATTTTTTTCAATTCTAAGGAGTAAAAGGGATGAAAAAACACTTTCATTATGAATCTCAGGTGGAAAGCCGATTTTCAAGAACACAAATAAAAATATAATAATTTTTTTTACTCTGTAATTTAAAAGTGTCCACCGCCAAACTTTGGCAGAAAATGTCTTCTATACTCCTTTACACTCAGGAATTTTTTTCATTTATTTGAAGTGGTGGAACATTATGAAAAAAATAAAAACTAATTTTTTTTCAAAATCTTGTGTTTGAACGCATTAAAATTCTTACCCCAGTCGACCACTGGAGATGAAAAATGATTTTCTATATATTTCTCTAGCAGTATAAGAGTTTTAATCCGTTGAAACGAAAGATTTTGAAAAAAAATAGTTTTTATTTTATTTCATTATATTCCACCACTTCAAAAAAAAATAAAAAATTTCTGAGGGTAGAGCAGAGATGTTGCGAATATTCGCATCCGCATCCAAAAATGCGGAGCTTCCGCATAGATTTGGACATCTGCATCCGCATCCGTATCCGCAATAATCAATGCGGATGTGAATGTAATACAAGTTGAGACAAGAAAGAAATTGGGCGGGTTTTCTGTTCTCTTAATGCCAATTCCGAAGGGGCTAAAATAATGAGAATAACTGATTCCACGGAAAAGGATATGGAACAACTAGGAGCAGGGACATCAAGTTTCGTCAGAAAACCATGCTTAAAAAACGACCTTGCTATGATGTTAGATTCGTCAAGTGAAGATGAGAGTCAAGAAATACCAGAAAATGGCAGCGTTGAAGCTGTACTCAAAAAGGAATTACTTTCTTACTGCACTAAAAAAAGAGTCAATGTGGATGAAAATCCTGTTAAATGGTGGAGTGTTTATCGAGAGAAATTTAAGTTATTATCACCGATAGCAGGAAGATTTTTACCCACTCTACCAGGCAGTGTTCCTAGAGAACAATTATTTAGTAGCGCGGGTTTAATTTACGAACCTCTGCGTAACCGCCTTGAATCAGAAAAGCCGGCAATATTACTCTTTATTAAGTATAATGCTCCTATTTTTAACTTCACTTACTAATATGAAAATTAGTAAGAGAAGTTAAAAATAGGACCATTATACTTAATAAAAATGTTAATAATTACTTTATCATTGTTTTAATTCTTCATTCATATACTATATTTATTTAAGATCTTAAACATCCGCATCCGCATTCACATCCGCGGATGTGAAAAAATCGGCATCCGCAACATCCCTGGTGTAAAGGACTATAGAACACATTTTCTGACTAAGTTTGGCGGTGGACACTTTTAAATAACACGGTAAAAAAAAATTATAGTTTTATTTCTGTTCTTAAAAATCAGCTTTCCATCTGAGATTCATAATGAAAGTGTTTTTTTATTCCTTTTACTCCCAAGAATTGGAAAAAAATCACCATTCATTAATTTTGAATTTTACTATTGACAAAAAAATAAAATCGAAAAAAGATGTTTTTTTGAAAATATCGAAAATTGTTTGATATAAAGAGCCAAAAATTTAGCTCAATTATTTTTATTTAATGACAAATCGATCCCCTTAAGTGCAAATCGAAAAAGCCACGGGGGCAGATTTCCCATACAAACCCGGCTATACTCTTTCTAATAAACTGTTTAATCATCAAAGCTTTAATCAGTTTGTAAAATTAATTATATGGACAAATGAAAACTCATTTTCAGCCATGATTTTATTTTTGTATGTGTGTCTCTATTTCAAAAAATATAGTATTATATAGCCAGGCTCTCAATTTTAGTGAAAAATTTTTGATAGATTTTTTAATGAAGTAATTAATAACAGGAGATTGACAAAAAATGAATCATGTGGTTGAATCAAAACAAGTGAACAAATAATCAATAATTAGGGGGATTTCGGGACAGCTTATCTATCTGGTTTATCTTTGAAAAAATATTTTGTATTTCTACAGAGTGACAACGTTTGCCTACTAAAATTTTTAATAAAAAAAATTGTTAATAATGAGGTTAATTTCGAATAAAAATCTTTGTTTTGATAATATTAATAAAAATAATATTGAGATAAATTTTTTCTCATTTAACACAAAAACAAGAGTTGGAATTCTACACTAGTGCTTTTGTTATATTCTGTTGGCCGCAACTTTTTATTTTTACATTTGTGAATAACTAATTAACTAGACTGTCAAATCTATTGAAAAATGTATCATTCGATTCATAAAAGTGGCAATTAAGAATTATTGATCTGTATAAATTTGTTGAAAATGGTATAATTTGTATAGAACTTATAGCCCTTTTAAAAGCTCGGTCCATTTACTTCCATTTAAAAGGACAATTTTCAATTATTTATTTCTCGGATGAAACAGACGATCAACTTCAAATTTCGGGAATAAATATTTAATAGATCAATGATTCGATGGTAAAAATTTGAGAATTTTCTTATAAAAATGATAAACAGTCCTGAACCCCCTTAATAACAAAAAAAATATCCAGCGAATCTCAGTCCTCAGTAATTATAGGTAAAGAACTTGAAAAATAATAATTGCCCAGATCTGTGAAAGAGCTAGATCGGTCGCTTTCATTTTCGTTCATTATTGTATTATGAAGGTGGTTTCCAAAAAGGACCATAGCGACTCCGTAATGAGGCAAAAGGACTGAAGTGAAAGAGAGAGAGAGAGATCGTTTATCCAACTGGTAGATTCCATTGTCAGGCGAAATGTTAATAAACTTTGGTATGAATAAGAAAATGCTCGTGCACTTGTTGCTATGCGCGACGCCCTCCATTCAGACCATCAGCCAACGCAACGGCTCCTTTAGGGCTTTAGTTAGTATTCAGCCGATAGTCAAGCTCAAGCCATTCTTAGAATTATATTTACACCATGACTTTTGCATTTTTTTGTTTTAGGAAATCCTTTATTTTGATTGATATATTCACAGTATTTGTCAAAGATTTCAAAATGATTCAAAACAGTGCATTTAAAGAGGGCCTTTCGCTCCAGTTGAGTCAAAAGAAGTGTAGCATCTAATCTCTCTCTATATATATAATTAAGGTTTTGTCTGTACATTGCTCCAAATCACGCCAAATTTTGGTTGCACACCTTTCAAGCAAAGTTATGAACGAAAATATCCTCAACAAAATTCCTGTCTGTATGTCTGTCTGTTTGTGTGTTTCCGTCGTTTCCGAAAAGTTGCTCACGATTCACGTAAAAACGGCTGAAGGGATTATTATGAAATTTCATATTTACATCAGATATCTTCTAACTTACGTTTTTAGCTATATAACGTTTTGATATTTTGACCCCAGAAGGGGGTTTGGGGGGCGCACTAACGAAAATTATCAAATAACTCCTAAACTATTAACTCTACGGCAAATTTTATTATTAGCAAAGTTGTAGGGGATGTGCTTTCTGACAACTTTTGTTTAAAAAAACTCCCCCAAAAAACCACCCAAAAAGAGGGTGAGGGTCAAAATATGAAAATTCTTACTCTTGGACCAAACTCAACCAAATTTTGTATACATAATCTGTGGATCACTAGAAGGATAGAAATGCAAAAACTAATCACCAAAAATGGGGGGGGGGTCAAAAAATGAAAATTCTTACCCTTATAGCCAACTTAATCAAATTTTGTATTCATAATCTGTGGGTCACTAGAAGGCTAGAAATGCAAAAACTGGGTGCGGAGGTGGAGTCATGGTGCGGGATTGGGGTGCTGGGTGGGTTTCGGGGGTGTGGTGGGTGGGAGTGGGGTGTGAGGGTAGAGTTTGTGGATTGGGGGTCCAGAGGCCGTGTCCCCTGGCTAGCAAAAGGGCCGCCGAAGCCGGGCCTTGCAGCTAATATTTAATAAAATAAGTTAAAATACAAATGAAAAATAATAAAAATAAGAAGCTGGAAAAATAATAGAATTAAAAAATAAATAGTATGAAAGCCGTTAATGTTTGAAAAAAAAACAATTATGAAAAAAATAATTAAATACAAAAGTTTGATTTATTCAAATCAGCTGATAATAACTCTTGTATGATTTGGCAATGCGTTGTATTAATACTGTTATATTTACATCCAAACATAGCATTTATGTGATTTTTTAAAGTAAATATCTAAGTAAATTTGTCGGTCAATCATATATTTTATTTCGAAAAAAGAAACCGGAATGTTCCAAAAAGTTAATTTTTAGTTTTTTTTAATTTTATATAATCAACTATATAGTAGTATAATTCAAGAGAAAGTGTCAAGATCTTGATTTTTCATAAGACTCTAAGAAAATGTTTACATTTTAAAAAAATTTATTTTCAAAAATTTGTTCGCTAATGTGGGATCCAAACTTCACCAAAGCAAAGACGGAGACTTAAACTATTATAAAAAATTAAGTTATAGTTATAATCTAATATTTTTTATTTAACATTGGCGGAGAAAGGATCTCCTTAATATAAAATGAGGGTGGGGGGGGGGGGGGAGTGAAAACTGAAAAGATTTTGTTTTTCCGAGTGTAAAAGAGTTGTTGATTCATAAAGAGAAATCAATGAGGTTGTCCGCTGTATGATGCAAATAAACACACACACATCAGTGGCGGTTGGTGACTTTTCAACCAGCGGATGCTGTCCAAAAAAGTATCCTTCATTTTTTGAAATTTTACTCTCATTTTAATCTTCGATTTTTTTTTTTTTTACAAATTTCATCGAATACGGCATCATTTTTGTTATTTTTCAAATTTAACATTAGATTTTTAAAAAATATATTTTGGGACCTTCGCCCCAAACGGATACTGCTTTGGGTTAGTGAGGATAGGAGTTAGAAATTAATTCTTGAAACTTAAAGTCCACACTCCCTGAGATGGAAATCGACCATCTTCCACAATGAATCAGTATTAGAAGCCCTATTAGAAAATCTTAAATTTCTCATAATTCTATTGCTATAAACAATCTATGACTTGTCTCTAGCACTCTTAGGGCCGGTTGTATGTCGCAAAGTAAATGCTTTTTACCACTAACCCAGGGTAGATGGTAAATGGAGGGACTGGGATGGCCAATCAGATGACAGGAACTTTCAGTGCCTGTCATCTGATTGGCCATCCCAGTCCCTCCATTTACCATCTACCTGGGTTAGTGGTAAAAAGCATTTACTCTGTGACATACAACGCCCTTAGTTATTTCCGATCTTATATATTGAGAGTTCTGAGAAATGGATTATTCCAAAAATTCCCGAATCATCTTTATTTATTCGTTTTTTGTATTATTTCTATTTTAATAGTTCCTCAGCGAGAACAATTTTTATTCGACTAAAACCCGTCTGGACTTGTCTGTGACATGCTTGAACTAGATGATATACCTACCAGGGAGGAATTTCAAACCTTCTAACAGCACCCTTTTCGGAAAAATCATTCATTTTAATTGCCCCTTGAAACTACGCAACAATTTTATTTCATTTCAAGAACCAATATACTACATACTTTTCAAAACAAAAAAATGTTTTTTCATAGAAATATTTGAAATAACGGATAATAATTTGAAAATTTAAAAATCCTCTTGAAATTATAAAAATACTCTAAATGTTTGAAATTTTAGGAATGCAGCGCATCCACATCATCCATGGACCACACGTCACTGATATATATATATGAATGTGTATGCTTATTTGCATCAAGCAAAGAACAACCTCATTGATTTCTTTTAAAAATTGAAATCATTTTTCATGACTTGGTAAGCTCAAGAGAGAGTACTCAGCTTTTTGGTTAGGGAGGGGGGGGACTAGATCAAACATATTTTATAGCACTCACAATTTTTAAAATGGTCTAAGACCTTTATAAAGTTAGAATTATTTTCTAGAAAAATGCAATTTTTAAGCACAATCTAGTCTGGGAAAATTGAAATTACATTTTTTTTTACAACTCAAGTTCTAGAGGTCCAAGAATGATTCAAAAAATTGTGAGCAATAGAAAAATGTTTGGCCTACATAAATATTGTATAAGTTTTAAAAAAAACCTTAGCGTCTTTAATTAAATTAATAGTGCCTGGCGCACCGAGCATCGCTAGAAGATTTTTATTATTATTTTAATGCTACTAACTAATGGCATCCTAATAAATTATAATTTTGGCAAACCAAGTAATTTTCAAAAATGTGTATTGATCGCATCCATCAAGTAAAGATTTTTTAAAGCAATTTGAACCGCGAAGGTTAAATAATATGATCAATAATTTCTTATGTTAATTCTACATTTAGAAAATTATTTTATTATTTTTTTTATTTTATTGAAAAGGAAAAATAAATAGAGCATCCGACGGGTTTCTAACCCGTGTCTCTCTCCTTTACGCGAAGAGCGGCTTAACCAACTAGCCCACAGATTCTCCCGCCGAATAAGCTCTTAAGATTTAATGTCATTTTTCCTTTTCGCAGCATTTTCTATTTATAGTATACCCATGTGGCAAGACTGAGACCAAACGGACATGAGCGTATCGGTCCGATATCCGACTGTTATCAATTATGAGACACATGGGTTTTAGGATCAGTCGGAGACTGGCATTAATATCAGATTGGTGTCAGAATGGTCAACTATCTGAGTCTATGTATTTCGACCGACATTCAATCGGATGGAGACTGGCATTAATATCAGATTGGTGTCAGAATGGTCAACTATCTGAGTCTCGGTATTTCGACCGACATTCAATCGGATGGAGACTGGCATTAATATCAGATTGGTGTCAGAATGGTGAACTATCCGAGTCCCTTTTTGAAATGTATGTGGTGAGGGGAAAGTAGGGGGAAGAGGAGAAATTGTACTAAGAATTAATATTTTCAACAAATGGAACAATTGAGTTTTTAACCAGCTGATGGTAAACTATACCTGCTATTATATGTATGAATGGGAAAGTGACTGAAAGGGTACAATAACCCTAATATCAATATTCAATGTGCGAACAATAGAAGGAATGTTTACTTAATTTATTATAATATATAATCAATAATTGTATTTTCATAAAGTAACCGGAATGGGTCCTGACCACTAAAAAAATATATGGAATTTCGAAAATGACTTTTTTTAATATAGATAAATAAATTAATGTAATTGGAATAAAAATGAGGCACCTGGAAACTTATTCAATGTAAATAAAAAATTAAGTAACTATAGTTACTTAATTTTTTGACAAATTGGGCTATTTGGTTAAGCCGCTCTTCGTGTAAAGGAGAGAGACGCGGGTTCGAAACCCGTCGGATGCTCAATTTATTTTTCCTTTTCAATAAAATCAAAAAAAATAATGAATAATTTTCTAAATGTAGAATTAACATAAGAAATTATTGGTCATATTGTTTAACCTTCGCGGTTCAAATTACTTTAAAAAAGAAAAATTAAAACTTTGAATGATTAATGCAAAGATTTAAGCATCTTTTTTGAGTTTCTTTTTTGAAAAAATATGGAATTTTTTCAAAAATCAACCCAATTATTTAATATTAAGAAGTAAATTTAATTTTATTTAGGAAACAAATCAAAGATGTTAGTAGAAATATTTTTACATTGCGATTGCATTCAGAGGGTTTCGTCCACTTGGGAATCGAACCTAAGCGCTAGCTAACTTTCCGGGCCGTTAGCCAAAACCTAAAGACGAATCTCTCTCCGATATGCAACATATATAAGAAATACCTCTGATATTCAATGTAAATATATTTCTACAAACATCTTTGATTTGTTTCATAAATAAAATTAAATTTACTTCTTAAAACTTTAAGTTTAAAAATCAATTTCTCTAAAAAGTAAAGATTTAATTGGGATTTTTACTTTCATATATCGTCACCCTTATGGCAAAATCATGAATGTGTAAATTTTGTTGATTTTTCATTAATCATTTTTCAATCCAATTTTTGAGAAACTTTCTATGCCAAAGAAACAAATCTGATAGAATAACATAGGTCTGCGAAAAAAAAAATTTGTCAGCTGCATGAGATATTTTTACTGAATTATATGTTTTAAAGTGCGCTGATTTCAAAAGTGATGGCCATTTTTTTCTATCACATAAGGATTTTTTCAAATTCAAACACAAAAAATTGGTTAAAGCACTCCTTTATTCAAAATTTTCAAACAATAAATATTTTTTTAAAGCAAACGAAACATTATTTTGATACATATACTTATTCATGTTCTTTATGAAACCTCTTCTTCTTTTTCTTGATACTTTGACGAGTCCTTTTCCGATTTCCATCTTCAGTTTCTCGCTTAAGCAGCCAACAGTAGTCAGCAAGCATAGTGACATCCCATCGCCCTTGGTACCTTCTCTCGATATCACGGACATCCTGGTGAAATCGCTCCCCCTGCTCTTCCCTGTAAGCTCCCAGGTTTTCAGGAAAATAGTCTATGTGAGAGTGTAAAAAATGGACCTTCAAGCTCATCTTGCAGCCTTGAGCTTCGTATGCTGCTAGCATCCGTTGCACAATGGTTTTATAGTTAGGATCCTTAGTATTTCCTAAAAACTTTCGCACTACGTCCTTGAACGATACCCAAGCTTCTTTTTCCTTCTCATTCATAGTTTCCACAAATGAAGGGTCCTTTAAAAGTTTTCTTGTCGGGGCCGGTGAAAACTCCCTCTTTCAACTTTGCTTCTGACAGCTTCGGGAATTTTGTACATATATATTTGAAACAGTCTCCATCCTTTTGCAGCGATTTTACAAATTGTTTCATCAACCCCAATTTGATATGGAGAGGGGCAACAAAACCTTTTGTGGTGGTACCAAGGTAGTGTTTATAACATTTTTCTCTCCAGGTTTTAAAGTTTCTCGGGATGGCCAATCACTTTTTTTCCAGTGCTGTTCTCTGGCTCTACTATCCCACAAGCATAAGAAGCATGGGTATTCGGTATAGCCTGCCTGCTGACCCAAAAGCATTGTCAGTATTTTTTAGTCCCCACAAATCATCCATTGATGGTCTTGATACTTGATTTTTTCCAGGATAATGGCCAAATCGTTATAATCTTCTTTCATATGCACAGAATGTCCAATCGGAATCGAGGCAAATTTATTTCCATTGTGCAATAATACTGCTTTAAGGCTAGTCTTAGATGAGTCAATGAATAGGCGCCATTATTACCAATGAACATAGATACTGCAATATACATAAAAACTTATGTGATATAATAATTTGAATATTTTTTCTGTTTTGGGAGGTCAAAATCTGTAAGAAAATGTAAAAAAATCCTATGCAGTTTTTTGGTCGCAGACCTGTGTAATTAAATGAACCTCAAACTTCAGGTTTATTTTCACAAAAGTAAGTAGGTATTGTGTGCGTTATAGAAAATTTTCAAAGAGCAATAACTCAAAACAAAGTTTTTGCACATTATAGGTTTTCGCATAAGGGTGACGATATGTATAAAGAATAAGTAATGGATTGAAATAGTCAAATAGCCTAATTAGAATTTCAATTTTAAAAGTCTTCTATGCCAGTTTATAATAGCTAATTTCGTAGAAGTAAACTATAGCTTTTATATATAGTTGTGTTCTCTGTAAACAACTTTAAATATATTTCATTTTAACCCTCCCTGTATAATAAACTAGGGCCTGGAGAACCTAGCGATGCTCGGTAACTTTTTGCCTCTAAATAATTTAAGTTTCAAATTTCGAGGTTCTGCGACTTACCGAAGACGAGATATGAACGATTAAAATATTTATTTTGCGACATGACTAATTTACATCCCCTTCCTTTATTTCAATTCGATTAAAATTTATACACAACTAATAACTCATGACACTTGATAAGTACACCAATTTTTAGCGAAATCGTTAGAGCCCTTTTCGATAAACCGATTCTATATATATAAGAAGTTCAAGTTTAATATAATAAGATAAAGCCCCAAAAACAGCCAAAATTGACATATTCATTATTTTGGTCTTAATTAATTTAAAACCCTGAGACGTGATAGAAAATATAGCCTTCGATTTTTGAAATCAGCGATTCAAAGTGTGAGATCATTGAAGAAATAAAATTTAAATTTGTTGTAATTTGTTATTGAACCCAGGCCTGGTCATCCCAAATTTCACCACGGGCCGCATTGACGAGTTAAACATTTCCAAGGTCCTCACATAAAAAAATAATAATTTTTTTTTTCAAATCTTGCTTTACAACGAATTTCGGACTTATTTTATTTTATTAATTTGAAGTCAACTATACATTGAACATGGTCAATCAGTGTAAATGTGAAAGAAAAATCAACCAGATATGAAAAGTAAACACGCATTGAACCAACGAAATCTATTTGTATGGTATTAAATTCTGCTATTTTGAAGAACCTTTAAAATAAATTTATCATATATCACACCAGTCTTTATTTTATTTATTTTTAGAAGGTTCCAGGGGAGAAGAGCCCCTTTGGCCACACATACCGATGCCCATGGATAAGGGAATGCCAAATAGGGTGCACCAAATAAGCAGAAAATTTCCTTTATTATACTATATGTACATAGCTTAAGCATATATATATGTAACTTGCTAATTACATTGGCTACGGAATTCTCGTAAGGATGCTCGAGATTTCAGGGTATTGTATTAATGTTTCACTATAAAGCCTGAGGTATTTTCCGAGAATACTCGTTCCAGGTTAGCTGTATTAATTTGAATTAAAGGGCTATAATTTACAGATATTGTCTGGTCAACTTGAAAATAGACAAAGAAAAATGAACAGAGAAATTTTAAAAATATTACAAAATGAGGGTTTGGAATATCTGTATTATATGTAATACCTATAAGTAAATCAAAGATTGCTTGATCTACGATTTTACAGATAATTTTGTTTACATGTCGGCTGTCGCATCCCCTCCGGAATCGAACTCAAGGGCCTAGTTTCATTCAACGGGATAGTAATTCATTTTTTTTCTCTCTCTCCTCTTAATGACTTCGGAATGAATTCCATTGTAGCCAGTCTATCATGAATCTAACTATATGCAATCGATAAACAACAATAATCATACAATCAACGACAATTAATTCAACAACAGCAATAATAAAATAATATCACAGATAATGAAGCAGAAGAAATGTCACAAATAATAAAATTTTCACAGTCAAATATAAATTACTTTAGGAATAACAATTATAAAATTGTGTACAATCAAATACACAATAATCAACAAATAAACAATAAATAAATAAATAAATAATTACAAACAATTAAATAGTATCATTTATAATGAAATATTGTCATAATGAAAATAATAATAAATAAATAAATAAATAGCAGAGTTGTTGATTCACAAAGAGAAACAAAGATGTTGTCCTCTGCTTGATGCAAATAAACATGCACGCATATATATCGAAATTATATATCTGTATATATATATTTTTTCTTTGAGAATATAATTTCAAAGACTTGGTCTTCATCATCAGTCTTTTAATTATAAATATTATTTTTCATGGGGTCAATACCGTATGGATATTGAAAATTTTCGATCTTTACTTACCTGGGAGCCAGTTAATATTCTATTGTTTCTAGATAAACATAACACATATATATCGAAATTAAAATTCTATTTTTTCTAGATTTTAACTGGCTTCCAGCTAAGTAAAGATCGAAAAATTTCAATATTTATACGGTATTGACCCATGAAAAATAATATATTATATATATAAAAATGAATTTCTGTTTCTTTGTAAGCGCAGATCTCTCAAATGCCTGGACGGATTTGGCTAATTTTTTTTTAAATGTTCATAATAGTCCAATTCAGGTTAATACGTAAAAAAAAATTGGAAAAGTTGCCTGGAAAATTGGAAAATTCAGGAAAAAGTAAAAAAATTCAGGTTAGCCAACATAGCTTGCCAAACAATAAAAGAACTAAACTAGCAAAAAAAACAAGTGTTGGCGGACCTGTTTCTAAGAATTTTGAGTGTCATTCATTCTCAATAATTCTAACCACATTATCATTGAAGAATAATTTAATACTGCAACAAAGATTTAAAAAAACTATCTATTTTTTTAAAGTACATTTAAAACGAAAAAATCAAAAAAAAATCGTCATGATAACTAAATTTTTGAAAAAGTTATGGTTTATTTAAAAAAAGCTATTTTTTTCAAATTCCTAACTTCTTTTGGGTTGGGTGAAAAAATTTGAAAAAAATTCTAAAAACCGTCTTTAATAGGGTAGAAAAAATAAAAAAGTTTCACGCCAAGCTTTTGATTTTATATATATAGATGAAAAATATTTAATTTAAAATAAAATATGTATTTAAAAATTATTTTTCTTAAAATACTCTTGGGAATCTCACCTCATCTTTTTTCTATTGTATTTAAGACAGTCAGCCATTTCAAAAGAACTAAGCCTTTTGGCTTTTGTATTCCAGCTCATTCATTAATTTCAATAAAATTTATTTATTTCAATGTTAATTATAAAGGATTATTGAAACTATACTAACTAAACTAACTGAAAGAAATTAATTAGCTTTTGGAATTTCTTTAAAAATATATTTTAAAGATTAAAACCAAAATTCAATTAGCCCGTAGAATTCTTTAAAGAAAACAAAATCATTTGAAAACCCATTGTTATATTGTTTTGAAATCTAGGAAATTTCAGCCTATTGAAATTATTAAAAACCTATTTTGAGCCTAATTAAACCTAAATTTTCTACTAATCTAATAATAAACTTTAAAAGTTTATTATTTTTCATTTTTAATTGGATAATTCTCCCCAAATGACGATTTTTACCTTATTTATTGAATTTCTACAAGACAAAAACTTTATTTTATTTTACGTTGAAAGTTTCTTTTTGCCGAATAATTGAGTAGCAGAAGCGGACAATAAAATATTGTCTTTCTGCTGGAAAAATAAATTTTTAAATTCATTCATAAAGAGATATACTTTGGCCTCTTCATCAATCTATTACAATTAATTCACAAGAGTTGATATATGATAGGGTTCTTTACTCGTGTATAAAACATGAAGCTCTCTGGTTAGCAAAAGGCCCGCCGAAGGCGCGCCATGAACTAGTAAATAATAAATAAATAAACAAAACAATAAAATAATAAATAAATAATGAAAAAAATGTCACAAATAATAAAATTTTCACAGCCAAATATAAATTAGGTATAATAACTATATATGTAGTTGTCAATTGTAGTATAGCTTGATCTTATTTGCTATGATAAACCTAATCAATGATTTATATATATCCGCTCTCTCGAAAGACAAAAGATGCGCCAAATTCCATGGCCTTTGCACATCGGGGCAATCAATTCACTCTCTAATCTGTCTCTAAATCTAAATTTTGGACAACTAAATATCATATGATTGAGATATCCCCATGATATACCATCACATGAACATTCTCCCTCATCATACAGTCCTATTTTAAAAAGATGAGCCGGATACAGAGCATGGTTTAGTCTCATTCTATTTATAGTAGAATAAAATATTCTAGGTCCAATTATTTCATGATATCATGGGATTCTGCCAACCTTACTTCTCAACAAATAAATATTGAAACCTTTAAGTCTTGAAGATTCTATCCATTGTCTTTGCCATTCTTTATTATTATTCATTTTAATTGTTGTCATTATATCGTTCACTGGGATTACTTTTGTTGGAAAATTTATGCTAGCATTTTTGGCCATTGCATCTGCTTTCTCATTCGCACAAATTCCAGATTGACTTTTAATCCACATTAGTTCTATTTCTTTGCCCATTTGTCCAACTTGGTATATTTCTTGTTTAATTTTCAATAGAAAAAAATTTAATTTGGCAAATTCTATTGTTTTCAGTGTTGTTAGTACTGATAGGGAGTCTGAACAGATTATAAACTTTTTACAATTGATTTTTTTTATATAATTTATTGCTTCATAGATGGCCATTGCTTCTGCTGTGAAAAAGGCATTCATTTGCAGTCGAATTTTTAAAAAATTAAAATTTTAACACTCATCATTTCTATTTAAACAAATGGTTTGAATTTACCTTTAAATTTTAAATCATTGATTTGCAAAACTAAAAATACAGGGTGGGGCATAAAGATCTACCACATTTTGAAGGGTATAAAAAATGAAAAATATTAACTAGAAAAAAGTCAATATATTTTTGAAAAGAACATAAAATATTTTTCTAATGTGGTTTAAACATTATCAGACAAAAAAAGGGGGGGGGGCAAAAATCAAAATTCTAGCCCTTTCAACCAAACTCAACAAAATTTTGTATACATATTCTGTGGACCCTCAGAAGGCTAGAAATGAAAAAAACTAACTAAATTTTATATACATATTTAAGCACTATAATACTCTGAGGTATATGAGTCAAACCATTGACTAGAATGTAGTTGTCAGTTTGCCACAGTGTACTTCTCCCATAAGAATATACCTCAGAGTATTATGGTGCTTAAATATTTAAACGAGTCATTATCAGTTTAGTACAATTTTATCATACTGTAAAATAAATTTATATACATAGTTTTGTCGAAAGGTCTAGAATTTTCATTTTTGTCCTTTTTTCATTTTGGGTTGTTAGTTTTTTCATTTCTAGCCTTCTGAGGGCCCACAACATACAATATACAACATTTGGTTGAGTTTGGTCGAAAGATCTTGAATTTTCATTTTTGACCTCCGCCCTCCTTTTTTTGTCTGATATAATGTTTAAAAACGTTTTTTAAAAAAATTATTTTATAAAAATAAATTCAGTTTTTTTTCTAGCTAATTTTTTTCATTTTTTTATACCTTTTCAAAATGTGGTAGATCTTAATGCCCCACCCTGTATTTAAATCTTAGCTGAAATTATCTGACTAATTGAATATCCCAGATTGGTTTGTCAAGAAGGTTGGTCCCGGTTAATTTTTTTGATACGTCCCCGACTCAACCCTGGCCAATAAAATTAGTTATGACATCTCAAATCAAGAAGTGGTCACTCCGTTAGTATTTTAATGAGTTTGTTGTGCATCTCAACAAATTTAATCACTTTTAGTATTAGCTTAATTTTAGGCCGAGCCTAAAAATTTCCTAGGGGCTCCAGGCTGAATTGTTATGCCTTCACTTCCTGGACTAATCAAGTATAGAGATTTTATATAATATAAAAAGATTAAGTAACCTTTTCAAAACCAGAAACCCTTATAAATTACCTAAAATGGGAGAGGAAATAAATTATCTAAATATCAGAGAAAGATTTATAGTTATTGGTAGTAGTAGTATCTTTCAAAAATCACTTTTTTGTTGTGCAAAAAAATTTCGCATGTTTTCACATTATGTGACTTTTACATCTGCCCCAGGGGACAGAGCTATAGTAAAGACACGTCGTGTGTTCAAGACTCGCCAAATTTTTTAATTTACTTTCTCCAATCTGCTTATTGCCATTTTAGGTGTAGTGTTTAAAAATATTCTCCTATATGAATATTTTTCAATCGACTCCTAAAGCCATGGTTCGATATCGACTACTTTGGTATTTCCTCTTTTTTACTTTTATTTAACTATATATGGAAGATATACATAGTAAAAATGGAAGTATTGCGATCGACTAAAAATGTGAATTCGAGTTTTCAACGGAAATACCTACACGTTTTAAGGTCTCCTGAGTCCGAAAAATAAACTTGAACTTGATTTATGACGTTGGTGCGCCTGTATTTAGGCAACATATGAGCGGAGAAGAATGAAAGCTGCGTATGTTCTAGGCGAGTCCAGTCGTTGATGGAATGCCCCAGAGCTTATGGCATGGAAGTCATCAAGTATGTAGGAAAGGATAATTTTTACATAAGCTTTAAATAGGTAGAGAATAGGAAAGGAAGAAATTTACCATATCGTTGCCTTAGAGTGTAAACCTGCTAAATTCATTTTTCATCATATATGACATATTAATACCGTTCGAAAGAAAAAGGAATGCAGCATCAAACTGCTACTTAAAATTACGATCGTACGTTGTAGAAAAAAATGTGAAAAATAGTTTCTTTCCATAACAACAATATTAAATGTTGTTAGTTTTTTCTCTGTCCTGTAAAATGACGATATAAACTTTCGAGTCTTCCCGATTTACTGCCTCAGTTCCATTTTATTAATGTGATTTTGCTTTTTACTTTATATCCAATGCGAAGCAGATAAAGTATTGGAAGCGTCTCGAGCCAAGCGTGACTTCAAAGGGTCCCCAGGTAAAGACTACGGAACCCATGGTTCCAATCAAAGTCACATATTGTAGTATTCAATCAGGTTGAATTTTAGGACCTGACGGTTTTTTCAAAAATTACATGGGGTGTCGACCAGAGGCCAAAAGTGCAATTTTGATTGGCATGAACTACACTAAATTGTTGCTTTCATGTTCCATCCTAGACTTATTTTGTGAAAAAATGAAATGAGTGGCTGAGATATGGGCTTTTGGCCCATGAAGAAAGCAACTACGTCCCATTTCGTCACGTAAGCCCCTTTAGTTTATGCTAATAGTGAAATTAAAGAGAGTCAAATCAGTTTTCGGGCAGGCTACTATTCAGACATATACTATAGATATTTACTTTAATGAATAATCTGTTGGTAATAATAAATTTGAAATAAATGTAAAATATTCATGGTGATCATTGAGATTTTCCCATCTGACCATTTCGAATTAATAAATGTTAGGGTCAAAAACAAGATGTTCAAAAAAGTAGTTGTTATGGGTTGAAAACCAAGAAAAGATAAAAATTTAAATTAGCGTTGTTGTAATTTTCTTGCTATAATTATTAAATTGTTATAAAGAGAAACAAAGAGGTTGTCCTCTGCTTGATACAAATAAACATACATATAGTTTTTAGAATTCTAACTGGCTTTCGGCTAAGTAAAGAACAAAAAAATAATTCAATATCCACGCTATAATGACCCCAAGAAAAATAATATTTTTAATTAAAAAAGACTGATGATGAAGGCCAAGCCTTCGAAACTATAGTCTCAAACAAATAAATAATATATATACTTGTTCTAACAGGAGAAAAATATGCCTAGTTTTGAAAAAGTTTTCACTTTTGAGTCTAAATTTTATTTTATAAAAACATATGGCATTAGTGTTGGAAAAATTTTCTTTATAATCAAATGGGTTACTGGTTTTGAAATGGATTATGGAATTTTTTGATATAAAATCTATAATTAGCTTAAGATTACATTAGTGAAATGTGGAAAGTTTTATTTAACTTAATAATCAAATTAATTCATTGAACGGGAATAACTCATAATCTCTATATATATTAAATTATTACTTTATGAGTCCATAAAAAAGTGTAATGAATGAGAACCGACTAATGTTAGAATATGTCAAAAAAATGTGCGGGTGAGCGATTCTTTCATTAGAATCCAATCGAGGAAAATAACTAAAAAGGGCGTTGATAGAATTATCTAACTTCTTCCTTTATAGCGAAGGAAATGAAAGTATGCAAAATACAAGCTCAGGCCTGTTCAGACTATTAAAGATTCAATTGTTAATTTATATTATTCTAAGAATGGCCTTTTCTCTTGGATCAAAACTTAGACCATGAAATATATAGACACGCCCTCTGCTACTCTCCACACAGAGTGAAGTGAGGCCAAAATTGCCTACAGATGACGTCACGTTCTCTCATAAATATTTTGGTAATATTAATATATTATTAATTTACGATTATTGGTATCCAAAATAAATAATCTAAACTACGATAAATTTATTTCAATGTATAATAATTCTTATAGTGGCCATGCTATTTCTGAGTGTTCCTACCTACAGATGAGGTCATATTCTCTAGTTGATGTTGGCCTCACTAAATCGACACCAGGGCGTGTCTATATATTTCATGGTCTAAGGATCAAAATTATATTCGTTAGAGAGAGAGCAAATATTTAATTGAACTTGAATAAAATTCAGATAATAATATGAAAAAAATATTTGTTCTAACTGGCTAACGTACTGGGTCGTGAAAAATCTTTTACTTTTTTCTTTATTTTTATCATTCAATAGAAAAATTAAATTCATAAAAAGAATTCAATGAGGTTGATCTTTATTTCATATAAATAATATATATATATAGTGAGTTTTTTTATTTTGAGACAGTCTTATATATAACTCAAAAACAGTGCATTATATGGAAAAAAGTTTCAAATAAAAGTTTACTAGTGAACTAAACTAAAATTATTGGATAAAAATACTTGGTAGGTTTCACATTAAGATATAAAAAAATAAAACGAATTTATTTTTATTTTTTATATCTTAATGTGAAACCTACCAAGTATTTTTATCCAATAATTTAAAAAAAAACGTTTCACCAAGTACCAACACCAAATTCCTTAAAAACTATGGAACTAAACTACGATATTGTTTGTCGGCGTAGATCAAGCTTTCAAGGGTATTTCAAGGTCAAATTCTGTTTTTTAAATGGAACCCTATATTTTTATTTACATCATCTTATTTTACAAAAAAAAAACTGAACAACTTTCATAAGAACTATTTTTTTTACGACCTTAAATAAACAAAATACATGAATCAATTAGATCTCAAAAAAATCTTAATAATTATTTTTAACAATTATTTAACTTAATTATCAAATAATAATGATTAAATAAATAATTATTTAATTGAAAAGTCACAACAATGAAAATAAGAGTTTATAATGATATTAAAACTTCGTTATACTCAGATTTAAGAGATTATTTTCTACTTAATTGAACTACTTAAAATTCTTGAGCTTAAAAAAAGTTTATTTTTCGTGTCAATCCAGTAGATAGTTATATTGTATTGCTATAATAAAAATTGAGTATTTTTTTTTTTTGAAGACAGAATTGAAATTGCCTTAATTTATGATGAATGTGTAAGAAGTGTTATGGGGCTGACATATTTAAATGGATGCCGAGCGTTTTCCTGATAGGAATATACCCTCACAAGCTTCATTTTATCGTGTTGTAAATCTGCTAAAAAAAATAATGAAATTGGAACTGGAATTCATCCAGAAGACTTACGATACACTCTGGAATGTCACAGAACATAGTCGGAAAATTATTAAATTATTTATTTAATAATTAAATATTTGATCATTAAGTTGAATGATTGTTAAGAATAATTATTATTTGGATTTTTTTGAGATCTAAATGATTTGAAAATTGTTTTATTTGATGTCGTATAAAAAAATAGTTCTAATGAAAGTTGTTCAGTTTTTTTTTTGTAAATTTAGACAATATAAAAAAATATAGGTTTTTATTTAAAAAACAGAAGTTTGAAATACCCTTGAAAGCTTGTTCTAGGTCAACAAACAATAGCTTAGTTTACTTTCCCCCCTGATATAAATAAACTTTTATTTGAATATTTTTTCATATAATGCACTGTTTTTGAGATATTAGACTGTCTCAAGATAAAAGAAAACACCCGGTATATATATATATATATATATATATATATAATTTATTTGTTTGAGACTATAGTTTCGAAGGTTTGAACTTTATCATCAGTATTTTCAATTATAAATATTTTATCTGTTATTTCCCAAAAGAATAGTGATCAGTGACCTGCTTACTATTGCTTACTATTAGGACAAAGCGAATTTATATAAATCCAATCGGATATTTGAAGCCATGAGAAATATCAAATCAAATATGACATGATTATAGAAAAATTACTTACTTTAATTTTTTACATAATATTGTGTCTTGTATAGAACAAAAAATAAATTTATCGGTATAAGTTCTGGACACTTTATTCGATCTGTTCCGAATTTCTTTTAGGTATGCTCTAAGACCTTACGAGAATGACTATCCATGATATCCAGGAAAAATTGATAGTATTCCGAAATTGGGAAAGGTGGGGGAGGGGGGAGATTAAAAAATAAATAAAAGTATAAAATCACTGATAGTTTGAAAATTATAATTAAAATAAAACATAAAATTGTGTAAATAAATTATTAACTATTTAAATGAAAATACAAATCTGTAGGTAGGTATATCAAAAAATATATGAAGTTGTTGTGAAGCTTACCTTCAGAGGCTAATGTTGAAATCAGATTCTCAGGCTCTCGTAGAAAATAAGAACACTCAACTAGCACTCGAATTTATTCATGATTTAATTTTTTACTTCATTTACAAATGGTTTTTGAGAAATAGAAAAACTATTATGCATGAAATTAAAGGAACATGATGATATAAAATCTCATATTTAAATTTTCTCATAGAATATTAAGAGATGAAAGCCAGCAAGCAAAAAACAAATTGCTTTATTATTTCAATTAAGGGCTATAACTTGATCAATTTTTAATAACGACAAAATGGAAAATTTTTGAAAATTAAGGATTTTTAATAAAAAGTCATTTCATTTTATTCGAAACATTGTTAAGATAATTTAAAAAAATGCTGTTTACGATTTTTAATGAAAACCCATTTAATTCGATTCACAACGGGTAAGAGAATGTTAGGGGTTGATTCTGGAGCAATAATTAATTGAATCCATCTCTACACGGTCTTAAAAAATTTCTCACAAAGTTTCTAAAAGTCACAAGTGAACTGATTCATTGTCATGTTCCTACTCTTGCCTGGGTAAGAGTCGAACGACAAATGATTCTCTTGTCATGTTCTCTCACTATATAAGAAGGAAATCTATGGAGGGAGAAATTTCAAATATTTTAAAAATTGTGGATTTCTAGATATTCAACCATATTTTCTATTCAACCATTTACTTATTTTGCCATTTTTCAGGCCTTAGTCAAGACTAAGAGGGTTCAAAGGGAGCCCAGCACCCTCAACTAATTCGATTGAAAAAAAGCTTTTTAAACGCTTATAGTGAACCTTATTATAATTAATAAACTAATAGAACTCTTGAGAATTAGTGGTCAATACCTTTTTATTATCAGCGGTAATAATATATGTGAAAAAGTTTCCTCATAGGACGATTTCTTCTGACATCTAAAAAGATATTTGATTTTCAGCTTTTAAGTTCTTTGTAATAATTTTGCCACAATATATCCACTAGTAAGGGGAGTCGAGTTAGCCGAGCCGGCTAACGCGCTGGCCTCGCTTCGGCATCGATCGATTATGATGATGTTGGAGCGGGAAGCCGGGGTTCGATCCTAGCTGGCAAATAAAAATTTCTACCGGCTAAAAACTCGGGTCCCTCACTAACCCTACTAACACTTTAGTTATGTGTTGTCTAAATGGCCTTTGTTCTCGGTGACAATAAATAAAAAAAAAAAATCCACTATTAATTTTAGATTTAAAAAAATAAACACAATCTTATTTAAAAAAATTGAAAAACTAATTCACTGCTAATTAAAATATTTTGATTCATACTTTTTGATAACACAAATATTTTGGAAGTTATCAAGTATCGTTATGAGGTCCGAATCGAACGTATTTATCTTTTTTAATGAAAAATTGATAATAAAATGATTTCTTAATTTATCCTTGTGAGCCTTTCTAATCTGACTTCTAGGGCCGATTTGTTTTTCAGTGCAGCATTGTATAGCATAACATAGCGTAGCTTTATGGTATAAAAGGTTACTCGGTAGTGATAGGCTATACCTGTCAGGGCCTACTATTGAAATCAATTAATAATATATATATATATATATATATATATATATATATATATATATATATATATATATATATATATATATATTCTTATTGTCCTAAAAAATGTAAAAACGTAAAGAAAAATAATTTCAACCATGTTTCTTTCTTCGTCTGTCTGTTTGTCTATGTGCCCGGATTACGATAGGTACACACGATAACACAAAAACAAAAATTCTTAGAAAGTTTGTTCTGTAGCAATTTTTTTTCAATTCAGAGAGCTTTTTCGATTTTAGGCTCTCTAAGGTCTATACTTTATACCATTTCAATTTCGAAATGAGATTAGTTAATTTCAAAATAGAGAATCAATACCAAATAGAGAATAATTATTTTCCAAAAGAATTAAACAATTTCAAATTGGAAAAATTAAGCAATAAAATCAAATTGAATTTATTATATTTTGAAATTATTCAATTCTAATTTGGTATTGAATGTTCCCATTTTGATATTAACTAATCTCAATTTGAAATGGAAACTTTTTAAAAATAAATTTTTACTCAGTACACCCGAAAGGAAAACGAAGCATATGGTAAATGTCTAAAAATGAGAAGAAATATCATTTTCAACTAGGATTTCTTCTGTATGTGTTTGTATTATAGATGTTACGGAGATTCGACTCCGACGCCGAAAGTTCGGAATTTCCGATTGATTTTACACCTCCGGCTCCGACTTTGGCTCCGATAATTTTGAATCGGAGGTTATAGTAATGAAGATCGAAAGATTCGACCGTGGCCATTCAGAGCGCGCACTTACATGTTTTGACTTGTCAGCCGGAGAATCCCCTCACGCCAGCATATTTTTCAATTGTTGCATGTTACTAACGTTTGTCTCTTATTATTAATATTTCACTGATTAAAGAGACTGATTACTGAATTATATTTCTATTATTTCATTAGGCCTGCCCTAAACAGTTAGTTCAATACATCTCTCTTCTACTCCGGCTCTGACTCCGATAAATAAAAATTTTAAATCTCCTGTTCCGACTCCAGTTTTGGTAAGCCCACCTCGGTAACATCTCTTGTTTATATGTCTCTCTGGATTCAAACACTATAACTCAAAAACGGAAAGACGTAGAAAATATTATTATGTGGCCAAACTGTTTGTATTACAGAAAGTTGGTTAAATTTTAGACTACCTAACTTTAGAAATTCTGGTTAAAAAATGCAGAAAATATAATTTTTTTCAAGATAATTAAAATAAAAAAACGAGGGGTGAACCGCGATTGGAATTAGGTGTAGACGTCTTTGTAATTATTTTGGAATTCATTAGATAATGTCCCTTCATCTATTGTCTTCTACTTGCAAAATGAAAGTGGAAGTTCAGGATATTAGGTCGCGGTTCACCCCTCGATAACAAATAAATTCCTAATTGTTTATTATATTTAATTTATTTTAGGAATTCTTTGTATCTGTAGTTTTATTAATTTAGTAAGGGTTTAAATAAGAGACGTGGAGCTTTCATGTATTTCCCCTTATTTATGAACTCCCGCTAACGTTTCGGCCATTGGTTGCAGCCATCTTCAGAGATTTTTATATTACCCATTGCGTCCATAATTGTTAGAGATGTGGGTCATAAAACCCGACTCGATGTTTTGTATCTCCATTATTCTTCAAGTTGGTGTGTATCCTGAGATCATCTAGAATGATTTTATTTATTTTAGGAATTCTTTATAGCTGTAGCTAAATCTCTGAAGATGGCTACAACCAATAGCGGGAGTTCATAAATAAAAAGAAATAAATGGAAGCTGCACATCTCTTATTTAAACAAAAGAGAAACAAAGAGGTTGTCCTCTGCTTGATGCAAATAAACATACACACATATATATCGAGATGATATATCTGTATATATATTATTTATTTGTTTAAAACTATAGTTTCGAAGACTTGGTCTTCATCATCAGTCTTTTTTAATTATAAATATTGTTTTTCATGGAATTCCTAAAATAAATAAAATCATCCTAGAAGAGCTCTGGATACACACCAACTTGAAGACAAGAATACTTGAAGAATAATGAAGATACAAAACTTCGAGTCGGGTTTTATGAGCCACATCTCTAACAATTATGGACGCAATTCACTGGCTGACATTAAAATCTCTGAAGATGGCTACAACCAATAGCCGAAACGCTAACGGGAGTTCATAAATAAAAACAAATAAATGAAAGCTCCACGTCTTTTATTTAAACCCTTACTAAATTATTATATTTTAGTTTATTATTAGAGCGACTTTAGCTGGCGATCGAGCGAACCGCTTTTAATTTTTCCTCACCTGGTGGCGCAAATGACCATAGTAGTCGACGCGCCGATAAACAAAATAATAATAATCATAATTTTTCCTCCATTTTATTATATCCCTGGATTTTATGAAGCCTATTGGATTTTTGATAGAAGAGAAAACTTGTTTGACTCAAACGGGAATCGATCGCAATTGGAAATTTATCCACTATATGGTACATCTTAAATTTAAATGTGAATAATCACAATGGCTCTCCAAATTATAAATCAATTATTTCCATTTTAAAATTGATTTTCCGATTTGAAGTTGATTGTTTAAAATTAGAAGAGGTTAGCTAAAGGGGAAGCAATTCTATCGACTCTTATGTGAGAATAGTTTTATTCCAGCAAAAACTATCTGTCAATAGATATCAAAACAGGTGCTTGATTTTAAAATATAAAAATAATTGTTATAAAAAAATAAATAAAACAGACTTCAAAAAAAATTAAATGCAACAAATAAAATAATAATAACTTAAAAATAAAATAAAATACACTAAAAGGTATAAAATAATTATCTAATTTAGTTACAACTATACGACGAAATATTTAGATGAAATCACTTTTTGAAGTCGGTGCCAAACAAACTATATAAGCGAGCGTACCCGCCATACTTACTAAGTAAGATCCGTCGAGTGCGATTCATAAAATGTATATTTTGTAATATTTCGTGGTTTAGTTGTAACTATGTAAATTAGATAATTATTTTATATCTATTAGTGCATTTTATTTTATTTTTGAGTTTTATTATTTTATTTGTTGAATTTAATTTTTTGAAGTCGGTTTTATTTTTTTTTTTATAAAAATTATTTTTATTTTTCTCTTTTTAATGATGTTATTAATAGTAACTTAATATAATACCTCGCATGCATTTCGTAAAAGAAAGGGTCAGGCAAATGAATCAGAAAATGATAATAGAATTAAATTCATAAATATAGAAATTCTCTCGAAACGTTTGCGGGTTTTAAATGAATGTTTTTAAGATTTTTTTTATAAAAGACTTTATTTATTATAATTTCGATTATTTGGCCATAAGAATTAGAGATTTACGTTATTTCGTCATTGATCATATCTTCAGAACTTGACGAAATTAATATGGTCCCACCCCTAAGGTACCCTCTTTCCAATAAAAAATAATCATTAAAATCGGTTCATAAACAAAGAAGTTATGTCTGAACAAACATATCAAAAAAAGGCCCAATAGCAATGGAAAAAAACGGGACCTATCGGAAACTAGACTGAACCCAATACAAAAAAAAATCATCAAAATCTGTTCACAATTGACGAAGATATGAGGTAACATAGACACAAAAAAAAATTCAGTCGAATTGAGAACCTACTCCTTTTTTGAAGTCGGTTAATTATTAATTCTATATATCTCAAAGAGATGACAATTATCCTTTAATACATACTTGATGGCTTACATGCCATATATAAGCTCCGGAGCATTCCATCCAAGACTGGACTCGCCTAGCTCATACGCAGCTATCATTCTACTATGCGCACTGGTTGCCTAAATACAGGCGCACCAACGTCATAAATCAAGTTCAAATTCAGACCACATTTTGAGTATTTTAATTAGTACAGTTATTTATTTTTCGGACTCAGCAGACCTTAACTCGTGTATTTTCGAATTCAAATTTTCATTTTTAATATGTACCTATATCTTTCATCATATATTTAAGTGAAAGTAAAAAAGAGGAAACACCAGTTGTTGCCAAAGTGATCGATATCGAACCAATGGCTTTAGAAGTCGATTGAAAAATATTGATATAGGAGTATATTTTTATACACATCATTATAAAAATACACCTTGAGATATGGAGGATTACTAATGGATATTTTAAAGAGCATATTGGAAAATAAAAAGTGAAAGAGAAGACCTAGATTGGAGAATTTTCTCCAGATAATTAAATACATATATTGAACTTAGGGAAGTGAAGATAAATTTGAGTGGATGCGTTTAACTTGTCTAAGAACTGCTATACTTGATGATGATGATGATATGTTATTAAAATCCATTGGATAATATTATTTTTTTCTCATTTTAATGAAATACTCTGTATAGTTTTCTATTTAATGAAATAAAAATGTCAAGCACGTATGCTTTACCTCATACAACTTTCTTAATTGGAGCGTTTTCCAAGAATTATTGATAAATTTGAGATCTTATTTTTACATGAAGTGAATAGGTAATAGATACTAAATAAATTTATCCGTCAGTATATCGTAAATAATAATTTAAAAAAACAGAAGTAAAGTTCGAAAATTGTTTAGAGTCTTATTTATTTAGGAAATGCATTGTTCAGATTCTAAATATTTTGACCTTGAAAATATTTATTGTTTTGACATGTTTTTTATCTGGGAGCACGACAGAGACCTAGTCAACTTCGAGTGGGCCTGCACTATCAGACTATCTTTTAGAGCAGGAGTGGGCAATTGCCGGCCCGCGGGCCTAATCCGGCCCGTTACGATGTTAAATCGGCCCGCAGAATAAATGAAAATCTACTCTTATTAAACGAGCAAAAATTGTATATATATATATTTATATATTTATTTAAATATTTGTATCTTTGATCTATTTTGAAAACGGCTCTACTGATTTTGATGAAACAAAATCTATTAATAAAGTTTTGAGGATGAAAAAACGATCTGGTTAGGTCTGGACCTCGACAAATTTACATCTTAATTGATCTTTTCTTAATTAAAGTAATTATTTATAGATGAAAATCTCAATAAAAAAGTTTGTTTAAATTTTTTTATATTATCTTTTATATTTAATTGTTTTTTTAATTTTAAAACCCACTAATAGGTTATAAGAAATATTAGATATTATATTATATTAAAATTTTTAATTAACAGGTGTCTAAATCATAACAAGACAGGTGTGTTTACAAATAAAGTGGTTGAAGTGGCTTTTTTTTATATAACTTGGAAACAAATCTTATTTAATTTTACGTTTTTATTTCAGATCCTATACGATTATTTTTTTTATTATTATTTTACTATTTATTTTTTTATAATCTTTATCAATATGAACGAATGTGGGCAAATTGGTGTACGAGTAAACAAACATACACATAATATGTGGACCATTAGAAAGCTAGAAATGCAAAAACTGGGTGCGGCGTGGGGTGAATGTGGGAGGTGCAGGAGGTGGGTTTCGGTTGTAGGGGATCTGGGGGTGGGGTGGGGCGGAGTGTGGGTTGAGGTGGGGTGAAGTGGTGGGGGCGAGGTGCGTGGTTTCGGGGGGGGGGTCCAGGAGGCGTGTACTATATATTGTATTTTTTTAATTTTGTTACCGTCCATCGCTCGGTGTCTCCAGGTACTAGCTAGCGAGACGAAAGCCGCTAGAGAACGAGCAAAAGGCAACGATGCTTATCTCTACACTGGGCCGTCTCTGGGAGTAACACCACCTCCGCGTGGTCTAGCTGGATATCCGCACCTTTCGGAGAACTAAGAGTGTTACCCTTGGCGAAGAACGCAGTTGCCATTGGCATATATAGAAATATTTCTATGTCCTTAGTAAATCTGGAAAATGCACTGGATATGCTATATTATGTCATTAGACATATATAGTCCTAATGGATCCTATGGATGACCCAACATTACGGACTATCCTTTTAGTATATTCAGTGGGCCAAGAGGTGCTATGTTATGCCGGCAACAGATGCAGCAGCTGCTGCATCAAAACTAACTATGGTGAATAAATCTCTTGAATTTATCTAATAAATTCTAAAAGAGTTAAAATGCTATGATATTACAATAGAAATATCATAAACACGATTGTTTCTACAAATCCTACTACATCGACTCTGTCGATTATTGAACACACAAATTTATGAATATATCACTATCAAAATGATGATGATATCATGTTGCATAAACAATTATGCAAGAATGCATGTATTGGAATGGTGACCTACACATTTCGGCATATATAGAATTTCTTCTATCTTTTTAGTATATTTCGGTTGATCCTGCCAGGATATGCTATTTTATGTCTATGACATATATAGTAAGAAATACTCTATCCTTTTAGTATATTCAGATGCGCTGCTCTGGATATGCTTCATTATGCCGAGATGTTGGTGGCTTGAACCAAATACGCCGACACTGCGGGCTTTGGCCTGGTTGAGTGGTGTGTGCGGCCGGGCTGATCAATGGCACAGCAGTAAGCCAATAATTCACGGCGCATGGTTTGATGGTGGCCATGCAGATTGATAAGCATAAATAAGCTGTCATTCTTTGATGATAATTATAACTATTTCATAAGACAGTAAACAGTAATAACTGTAACCAGCAGTTGAGGGCGCTGCTGGAAATTGCTTATCAATATGAATAATTCATAACGGCCGATGAAAATCACCAGTATATGGTGATGGCTACAAAAGCTGGCCATGATTGATTCCGTGACTAGCTCATCGGCTTCCACGCTCGGAGCACCGCGATGTCCACGTATCCAGGAAGTGACAAACCTGCAAGCCGAAATTGGTGTTGCTCTGGCATTATGCTTGCTAATCAGTGCGAGCGGGGGACGTACGTGTATTGTACCCGCTCGCATGCCATGGCCGTAGTCATGACAAGGGAGTTGACTAGCCCTCTGATTTGAAATGGTCCAGCGGCACATCTGACGGTGGTTCAGATTGGGCTTGGCGAGCCCACGCTGAGTGCAAGCCAATCAGTGCGAGCGGGGGACGTACGTGTATTGTACCCGCTCGCTTGCCATGGCCGTGGTCATGACAAGGGAGATGACTTGCCCTCTGATTTGAAATGGTCCAGCGGCACATCTGACGGTGGTTCAGATTGGGCTTGGCGAGCCCACGCTGAGTGCAAGCCAAAACGGTAAACACACCTAAAGTAGTCTGCGGCTGCCATTTAATTGGTGTCTTACAGGTTCCTTTAGAATGAAAGACTGGCGCCTTTTACCGTAGTGAATGCCAATCTGTGTCACTTGACTGTGGCATGCATGGTTGATACCATGAAGTCCGATAAGCTGCATGGTTATATATCATGTAGAAGAGGTTGTCGACTTCCAGATTTAAAAGACAAGCCTGGGTTGGCACAAAAGGTGACGAACCGCTGGCCAAGCGAACAATCGGTTCACGAACTTAGGCTGGAGATTTTTAATCTTACACCCTGAAAGCTGCAACACAGTGGGTTTGCTTTGTACACATAACAAATAGAGGTATAGGCAGAAAGCCGCCTGGAATGGAGGGTGGCGAGTCGTTTGCCAGACGACAATTGGTCGCGGACCTGGGCTGAAGATTCTGAATCTTCAAATCCTACTGGTTGTTTTTACAGCGGGCGTGAACCACATTGGACGCCTTGTAAGTGCTCGACTACCATTGTTTCGGAGCTTGCTTGGCGAACAATACTCCTGATTATGTAAAAACGAAGCATTCGTACTTGGCTGTTTGCAGCAGGTGTGGGCCGGCTTGGGCGATTTGCAAGCGGTTTGTCAGGTGTATGTGATGTTGCAATCACATCAGGTTAACCAACCGCACATGCAGTCGATCACGTACTGGGACTGTGGGAAGAGAGTCCGAATCTGAAGAGGTGGAGCATGGAAAGTCATGTGCAAGAGAAACCTCGAACAACCATACCAAAGGTTGTTGAAAACAAATGGTGCCATGGGGAATGGAGAAAGCCCTAGGGACGAAAGTTCCTAGCTCCATTCGACTGAGGTTGGTCTCGTGGTGGCACAAGGTTTTGTCTAGATAGCTGTTGTTAACTCGCCAGCTGTTGATAGCTTCAACACTAGCGAGGGTGGAATATACGCCCGCTATATTTCACGTGTACCTCTGCGTACACACCTATACCCTGATCGATGCCATTCAACGGCGTTTTTCGGATCTTTCGGGGTAAACATATGATGCGAGAGTATTGTATGCGCTGGTTGCGAGTGCGTGTGAAGGCCCGCGGGCTATAGACACCACTTTAAACAATTCAGTGCGTCAATTGCGCTGTCGAATCTTTGTCTCCAGGTACTATCTTATCTTATTATATTAAACGAGCAATGCTTGTATATATATAGAATCGGGTTCTCGAAAACGGCTCTAACGATTTCTCTAAAAATCGGTGTACTTACAAAGTGAGTTATTAGTAGTGTATACATTTTAATCCGATTGAAATAAAGGAAGGCGATGTAAATCAGTCATGTAGCAAAATAAATATTTTAAACGTTCATATCTCGTCTTCGGTAAGTCGCAGAGTCTTGAAATTTGAAACTTAAGCTATTTAGAGACCAAAGTTACCGAGCACCGCTCGGTGCTCAGGGACTTATTTATTATATTATATTTATTTATGTTTCTAAAGAGGAATAAGTAAAAAAAAATGCTAATTTTCGAGTGAATTGAATATTTCGGCCCACCTGACAGAAGAAGCACGCCGATTATATTAGTAATGATTTTTGTGATTATGATTATTAAATAGAGATCATGGTTAGGTTAATTGCCAGGAGAGAGAGAGTCAATTAAAGTTGCTAGTTTAAAAATCATGAAAATACAATATAAATGAGGCAAATTATACAGTCGGAGTAATTAAACATTTTAAATATTTAAACAGTATTTGTTTTCTATTCATAGCTTTAATTCTTTTTCCAATACTATTCTTAATAATGAACAAATCTATTCATGAATGATAATTAAGTTTTTAATTTTAAATGAATATGATATATAAAATTTTCAAAAAGGAACCTATATTATATCAGTTCAGTCGATCTGAAATCAATTATCCCCCTAAAACCCTTTTTACGAGAAACACGCGGTTTTCGAAAGCTCAGCACCCCTTCGCTGTCAAATTAGATAAAAATCGAGCCAACGCTTTCACCAACTCTTTTCCCTATGACCTCCAGAGACTAGAACTCGCTCCCATCCCCCGTCTTCCCCGCGACTTATTCTTAAGCTGTTTAAGACCCGTATCCACAGATATCTCGACCCCTACCCAGTCCATAAAATCCACTCTTCTTCTTCTTTTTTTTTACGATGGAGATGCCAATTCAGGCCTTTAAGGGATGCACCTATTTGGTGTAACTCCTCTTATCATTTTCATTAAAAAAAAATATTACGTTGTTGTCCATCGGTCTGTTAGCCCCAACACAGCTGTAGCATCTAAAATATTAAAGTTTTATTATTATATTAAAATGTTTCACCTAGAACCAACACCTAACTCCTTAAAATTTATTAAAGTTTGAAACAAGTTTGAATTATATAATCTATAGATAGGTAGCTAATCGTCAAAATTAGAAAGAAAAATATCAAGCTCCCTCACAAACATGAAAGTGTTATGAAGAAATTATTTTGAATAGGATATCGTTGAATGGATTTTTTAAAATCCTTTTAAACATGTAGTCTTGTAATCTTTATTTTGAGGTCCCAGTCGCCAACAAAGACGCATGACAGTTCCCCCTATCTTTTCAGGGAAAGAGGAAGTTGTATTGCAAAAATGTATAATACCCTCATATTTGAATAATAATAAGCTGAATAATATTAAAGTTTTAAAATAAAGTACTGTATCGGCTAGAAGGAGGGTTTTGATTAAAATTGGTTCACCCTAAAGTACTAAATATACAATAGAGGTTTTTGGTTTCCGGTATACCAACTTGAAGGGGAAATATTCAAAGAAGGAAAGTTATAAGAGAAAGTCATGTAGTGCACCCATCATATGTTTTATTGGGGTGGCGCCCGAAATCCCGACATGTGAAAATTCAAAATTTATTTTAATATTTTTAATATTTACAAAAATATATATATATAGATTATATATTTGACAATATTAACCTAATTAACACAAAAAGTACATAATTGAAATATCATAAATAATAAATAAATTTTATAAAAATACAAATTTACTTAGAAAATCATAAGATGGTGTCATCTATTACTAAATCCAATGGAATGGATTATTTTTTTTTGTTAAGGGAGAATGGTGTAGGTTCTTGGTGAAACATATTAAATAAAGTAAAGAAAAAAATTCTTTGAAAAATATTTTTTGGAACTTTTTTTAAATTTAAAAAAAAATTCATTTTTTTTTAATATAAAAATACTAGGTAGGTTTCACATAAATAAAAGATCAGATGATTCTTTAGCACGATTCAATATATATTTCGGGCTGTAAGCCCATCTTCAGGAGTTCACAAAGGACATTGAATGAAAAAAATCAAAAAATTTACTTTACTTTCTTCCGATTTTTCATTCAGTGTCCTTTGTGTACTCCTGAAGATGGACTTACACCCCGAAATATATATTGAGTCGTGCTAAACAAGTATCTGATCTTTTATTTATGTGAAACCTACCTAGTATTTTATATTTAAAAAAATTTTAAGTAATGGATTATTTTTAATTATATGTCAGAGCGGTTCGCACCTCACAGGTGAGTCAGAAGGCCCGGATTGCTATTACTGGCACTGGGGTTCGATTCCTGAGGGGGTGAAAAACAACCCATCTGACATATATTTAAAAACAATCCATTCCATCGGATTTATTAGATGAAATCATCTTATGATTTTCTAAGAAAATTTGAATCTATTACCATTGGCAAATTGAAATCTTTCAAATACAAATTTCGTCGAGATTAGAATAATTATTTGAGAAGTAACTAGTTATAGGTTCGGTTGTAAAAAAAGTTAGTTGAGATTTGAAAAATTATTTGAAAAGTAATTTTGATCGTGGCCAGCCAATGCGCAAAAGTTGAAAAGCAACAGTTGATCGAGAAAACAGAATAATAACTATTGTTAACGATCGCATAGAACTCTCATGGAATACCTTCGTGGTATTGCACACAATGTTTCTTTCTAAATTATGTACTTTTTGTGTTAATTACGATAATCAAATATACTTATATATTTTTTTGAATATTAAAAAGATTGATAAAATTTATATTAATTATTATTTAAGTCCATAGCATCCATATTATTTAATTAATTAAGTACGGTTGCAGGTACTTGGACAGGAAGGTGTTGCTACACAACATTTTAGATTGTTTCAAGAGTGAAATGTGATCGGTAAAGTAGTTGTAAGTTTTGAATATTTGGTGGGAAATTGACGTCACGCTCTAATTGCGTGAAATATATTTATAATAATTATTGTTATCTTCACATCTATTTATTTAAGTAAAGTACTATAATTAGTCTTGTCATATGAATCATTCTTTTTTGATATAAATTGACCATTGTTCTAAACAAAAAAAGAGAAATAATTACAATTGATTTTATTACTAAATATGTGCACATCTGTTATATATTAATATTTATCATAATTATTGAAGTATGTAACATGTAATATTGTTTGTTGATTTAATCATAGAAAAATAAATGATGGGACTTGTTGATTTCTCTGTAACTCTGTTTTTTGTATATTTTTTAGAAGCCCGATGAAGCCAGAATAAAGTTGGCGAAACGTCGCAAAAATCAATGACAATTTTTTGAATTACACCTTCCTGTCCAAATACCTGCAAAAGTACTTATTTTTATTTATATTATTAATTTATTATTTTGATATTTCAATTATGTAATTTTTGTGATAATATACTAGGTATATATTTTTTAAATATTGAAAAGGTTAATAAAATATTAAAATAACGTCTTAATTTTCACATTTCGGGATTTTTTGGTGGAGCCGTTTTACTGTACATCTCTTAAGTATATATTTATTCTTGTTAAGGTAGTTCTTTCGCGACAACCCACACAAAAAGTTTTAGCCTCGTAACCACTTTATACATATGAACCGTGCTAAAATTTTAGGTTATGTTTTTTAACATGACTGTACTTCTCACACTATTATATCCTCTTTATGAATGGATCGTTTCCAAGCGATTGTTCTTATATCCCCTCCACTAAAAATAATCATCCAAATATGTTTTTTTTTTTATTTTTTATCAAAATTACGAGGTAAATATTTTGAAGTTTTTTTTAAGTTACTCCGAATATATTATTCTAATAAATATTAGTTTTTCATCAAGATGGTGAAAGTCCTTCAATGAAAAAAAATAAAATACTGATCATTTTCCCACCCTTTCCCAATCTACCATATGTAAAATATTTCATTTTTAATTTCAATTCTTTCATGTTTGGTGTGGTAAATCGTCTTTAAATTTTAACAGTGTGCTTATTATGCTTTTAATGACTTATATTCCAAGTTTCGAAGACTTCTTGAATTTTTTCATTTGTGATAGAACTACCTTAATTAAATTTTTTGATTACTAACCAACATTTCGTTATGAAGCATTTTCAAAACAAAATGGATTATTTCTTTAGTACGTCACTAGCTAATTATCTGTAGATATTTTCCCAGAAATCAATCTTTTTTCTATGTGTAGCGCCTTTAAGTCAAGATTAATCTTTGCAACTTAGAAAGAGAGATCTTTAAGTAGATACATTCAAGTGGTTACAAGATTGAAGTGTAAGCGGTTGTGGAGTTTGCAAAAAGAACTTGGTAAGATTTGGAGAAGATGAAAGTAGAAAAGAAATTTTAATCTCTCGAACTAATAGAGATAAATCCTTTTGTTATAATCGTTTTTTAATTTCAACAATGTTTAAAAGCTCATTTGAAATGGCCTCTCTACACTATGGGCCAGCATGGGCCACTGATATAATGGCAACCAATAAAAGTTGGCTTGCACAGTGATCCAATAGATGGGCCAATGTCGATGGACATGTGGGAAAAACCACCTGGCCACTGCGCACTTTCGTTGCTCACATTCTTAGGGTTATTTTTGAATAAAATAAAAAAAACTAAAAGTATGGTAAACAGTTAGTAGGTTGGTTGATTAAATTGTAGTCCCTGGAGAACCGAGTGATGCTCGGTAAATTTTTGTTTCAGTTAAAAGTATATCTTCTTCTTAGAGTGCCATGCCCAAAAAGGGCGTCGGCGCCTCTCCACATATACCTGTGCTGAGTGTGTTTAGTTGTTTTACACAGATAAACTAGATCTACGTTTTAACACCGGTTCCGAACGGCTAGTTTGGAGAGGTTTACTAGGCAATTAAACTCTTGGTAGGTTGCCATTGCAAATATCTGCCGAGACTCAGTCTCAAACCAGCATACTTCAGGTCACTCGACACTCTAACCACTGTCCCACAGTCGCGTATATATTAATATTATTTTTAATTTAAAATTCTGATAAAAAGGTCGATTTTTATTTGGATTCAGAATTAAATAAAAAAAAATGTGTGCCCGACAAAAGTGTAACTTTTTTCTTTTGATATTATATACTTTCTAATGGGTAGAGGTCTACAAATTGTATCGAATTTCATAGCTCTGTGATTTACGGTTTCGAAACGCAGGGGGGGTGTACATTCTTACGTACGTAAACATCAACTTCCGGTTCTTCTATTTTAGCAAGAATTTTATGTTATACTTCTTGTAGACTCTCGATAGCTTAAGTTTCAAATTTCAAGTCTCTTCGACTTACCGAAGACGAGAAATGAACGATTAAAATATTTATTTAGCGACATGACTAATTTACACCTCCTTCCTTTATTTCAATCGGATTAAAATTTTTACACGACTAATAACTCATGACACTTGATAAGTACATCAATTTTTAGCGAAATCGCTCGAGCAACCACAACTTCTCACCATCTACAAGGCCCAAATCCGCCCCTGTCTCGAATACGGCTCTCATCTGTGGAGAGGAGCCTCAAAATATTCTCTTGCTACCCTTGATGCAATTCAGAAACGAGCCGTCAGGCTAATTGACGATTCTACCCTCACCGACTCCTCGACTCGCTGGCTCATCGAAGAGATGTCTCTGCCCTTTCCCTTTTCTATAGATACTATCACGGCAGGTGCTCTGATGAGATAAAATCAATAATTCCCCCCAAAGCATGCTTTGCACGCAGCACACGTTTTGCCGACTCCCAACACTCTTTCGAGGTCAAATTGGAAAAGTGCCGGACCACTTCATTCGCGAATACATATATCCCCATGACTTCAAGGAACTGGAACTCTCTCCCAGCCTCTATCTTTCCCAGCACCTATGATCTTCAAACCTTCAAAACCAGGGTGCATAGACACCTACGTCTACACCCTCTCACTTAATCAACTTTCCCTTCTCTTCGGTAATTCAAGGGTCTTTCGAGATCCATAGGGGCTACATCTTTACTGGTGCACCCCTTCTTGCATTCGATTGCATTAAAAAAAAAGAGCCGTTTTCGAGAAACTGGTTCTATATTTATACAAGAATTGCTCACTTAATAATATAAGATTTCTCTTAAGTATTATTGGTGAAATATAATTTACTTTAAAAGCTGGCTTAAGGTTAATTTAAGTGCCACATTAGTTTAACAAAGAGAAACAAAGAGATTGTCTTCTGCTTGATGCAAATAAACATACACACATATATATTGAAATGAAATATCTGTATATATATATATATATATATATATATATATATATATATATATATATATATATATATATATTATTTATTTGTTTGAGACTATAGTTTCGAAGACTTGGTCTTCATCATCAGTCTTTTTTAATTATAAATATTGTTTTTCATGGAGTCAATATCGTATGGATATTGAAAATTTTTGATGTTTTCTTAGCTGGGAGCCAATGGAATGTGTGAATCAACAACTCTGCTACTCTCGGCAAAACAAAAACTTTTCAATTGGATTAGTTTAAATTAGTTTGGTGAAATGGGCCGTAAATTTTATATAATTAAATAATTTGGATGAATCTATATTGTAGCGACAGGAGACGGTAGGTAACTAAATTAAATTAAATTAAATTTCCTATTGATAGTAGAGAACAGAAAAAATTACACAGTTCTATTGATTGTTTGCCTAATTTATTTCCTTGTAAGAATCCCTATGAAAATTTAAATTATCTAAATTTTAAATTTCATGTTCTAAATCCTAACTTCCATTAATATCAAATTTATATTATTGGAATTAGACGTAATAAAAAGTATATTTTTTACGCTATGTCATCCCAGTACTTGACTCATTTTGTATAATTAGTAGAGATTGTGGTGTTGGTGCAAGGTGAAACATCTTAATAAAGATAAAAGTAAATAAATATTATATGCAATATTCATTTACTATGAGTTAAGGATTCTCGGTCACTTGTTTCACATTAAAATTAAAAAAATAAAAGATATAAATTTTTTTCAATATATATATTTCGAGCTGTAAGCCCATCTTCAGGAAAGTACAGAATTATATTATAGTATATTAGAATAAAACGCAGATTCCTTTTTATATATTTATTAATTAATACAATTATATTACAGCGATACTAAGATACACACGTTATTAACCTCTACACAACTCAGAAGATGAGCGTTAGAACACCTCTCACTCAGTCATAACAACTTAACAAAACTAATCTTATAATTCTGTACTTTACTGAAGATGTGCTTACAGCTCGAAATATATATATTGAAATAATTTACATCTTTTATTTTTTTAATTTTAATGTGAAACAAGTGACCGAGAATCCTTAACTCATAGTAAATGAATATTTCATTTAATATTTATTTACTTTTATCTTTATTTTGTATAAATGAAATTAAGAAACTAATTTGTCAGAAAATTGGTGCTGTCCTGCTTGTTCTAATCTTTAATATAAATACTAATTTGAATATTAGATTTAAAGCTGAAAAGATGTAATTCGTCCTGGATGATAGGTTTGATGGGATGAGATGGATGGACGACTCACAAAGAGACAAAATGAGTGTTTATGAAAATAGATACCTCATCCCTAAAGACAAATCAATATGGAGCCGCTATAAATATACCCCTGCGGCTCTTTTCAACTTATCAGTTAATCAATTTGCAGCCAATGTACTCAATGTAGAGAATAACAAGAGAATGAAAGAGAAAGAGAAAAAGCTCTAGGGAAGGGAAAGGATACTAAGCCAAAATCAATTATTCCCATCAACCAGAAAACAAATGAATACTATAAAACAAACCATTTTCAATCCAAGAACCAGTTAAAATTCTAAAAAGATTTTTTGAATTATTAAGGATGTCGAGTGGTGATATACTATTCAATGTTGGAGTATGAAAAGTCATTTAACAAAACAAAGTCTGACAATTGCAAGTCGGACTCGCATACCGAAGATTCAATAACTAAATAACATACGTTATAATTAATAAGTTGTTTTAGGGAAATAAGGACACAGCTTATGCAAATATTTTTTATTTTATGCCAACGTTTCGTCAACTTTGTTGACTTCCTCAGGGCCCATACAAATTATCTTCTTTGCATATTTGTCAATTTATAAATATTCATTCTTAGCAAACACATATAGGCCAGTCATTGAACAGATTGAAAATATTTCCTATTTAATTAGGAAATATATACATAATTGTATATATATATATATGCTAACGTTAGGTGAAGGCGAAAGTTAAAACTTTTTTTTTATCAGGTCACTGCCCTATTTTGGTGCAATTGGGACTTGATTCGTTTTGATACTGAACTAAGAGTTGAGGACCCAGCCAGGTATGATCCGGCATCCTCTGCGTTAAGCCCGCAAATGCCTTCTCCATTTAATGGATCCCCGAATAGGTCATATAATCAAATTTTATATATATTCAACTCCTCAGTTCAAGCGCGTCTTTAACTATTTTCCTAATAGTATGGTTCTTATAAATTTGCTATAAAGTCCATCTGTCTGATTCTTTGGGGAATCGAAACAGATGAATTTTGTTCGAATATTCAATAATAAATTTTATTTGGAATGTTTAATGTTAACGTTAGTTGAAGGCGAAAGTTAAAACTTTTTTTTTTTTTTGTTTTATATATATATATATATATATATTATATATATATAATTTACTTATACTTAATTATATAGCTTGGTTGTGTAGTAATGAAAATTATATTATATACGAGAGGGCAGTTGCATAAATAGGTCTATTAATTAATATTTATTTATTTATTTAACGGGCAGTCACATCCTTTTTTACAAAATCATTAAATGTATGTATATCAAGAGTAATTGAGGAGAAAGAAAAAATAAAATAAAACTTAAAGTAAAAATGACAAAGACAATAATACAAGGGGAAATGATAAATAATAACATTAACATATTATAATTAGAGAACAAAGACCAATAATAAATGATTAGGCAAAAACTTATAAATTATTTAGACACACTTCAACAGAATTACCTATATAAATGAACAAGGGATGTCATATTAAGACAAAACCTAAGATAAATATACATATAAGCAGTATATATAATTAATTACAATTTATACCCCAAAATAGTCCATATGAATCTTTTAAATCATCCATAGCGAAAACAGAATTAACAGCAATTAAGATTTGATTTGATTTGTAAACAAATTATCTACACTATAGTGTACTTGGCTCTAAAAGAACTCAGACTATCACTGAAGAAGTCAACCTGGCAACTAACTTTGGTTCCCAGTCGTTCAAGTCTGTTAATAGGTGAATTATACATATAATTTGTAATAGAGGTTGGGGTGTAAAATAATGGAAAGAAGCGGGTTTATTTGCTTGGTACATGAAAATTGATCAATTCTAGTTCGTTTGCCATCTTCATCAGTCTATTACAATGGATTCACAGGAATTAATTTATGAATGAAAGGTTAAAATTTTTCATGTGGTTAGGTTAAGAATTTATTGTTCAGGGTGGCCAAGTTAAGAATTGAAATGTATACTTGTTTTATTGTGGCTGTAGGTGGCTTTCATGAAGTTTTTATTTGAGCGGCTATTTTTAAAATAAAGCTTTCGGGAATTTCTATTTTTCGATTTAAGAATTTTTTTGGTGAATTATTGTATGATTTTAAATTTCTATCGATTGTAAAATACTAATTTTTAAGGGATCTAATTCTGATCTAATTAATTTAATATTTGATTCATCTGGAAAACAATGTTTCTCGGAGATTAAATGGTCTGCAAATGCACTATGGCCCGAACCCCCTTTAAAAACTCTTTTGTGTTCCGAAATGCGTGTGTTTAAATTTCGTTCTGTTTTTCCTATATAGGTCGAATCACATTCTCCACATGTTATGGAATAGACACCTTTTTTGTCCATTTTTTGAATTTTGTCTTTCTTATTATTGCTAATATCAGATCCCAATGTTCTAGAGGATTTGAAAATAGTTTCATATCCTAAAGTTTTGAATTTTAATTTTAAAGTTTCCGAAATTTTTCCATAGTATGGGATTATTAATTTTGGTTTTGATTCTGGCTCGGATAGTTGGGAATAAGAGAGATCCAGAGTTGACTTTTCAATTTTCTTTTTTAATAGTTTGTCAATATGGGTTCTTTCATAACCGTTTTTAGCGACTATTTGTTTTATTATTTCTAATTCTTTATTGAAATTTGTTTTATCTAAAGGGATGTTGGTTAATCTATGAATCATTGAGTGGAATCCTGCTAATTTGTGTGTGATAGGTCTGCAGGAATTATTATTTATAGCTGTGTCTGTGGTCGTGGGTATCCTAAATATTCCAAAAGTATGTTTTTATTTGAAATTTTGATTTCTACATCTAAATAATTTAGTGATTTATCTTTTTTGATTTCGCTGGTAAATTTAATTTTGTCATGGATAGAATTTATATTGTTAATAAAATCACCCAGAACGCGCTTTGTACCTGTCCAGAGTAAAATAATATCATCTACATAACGGTAGTAATAGTGTATGTATTTGAAATATTTGTATTCTAGTTTAAGAAATTTTGTTTCGAAATTGTCTAAAAATATTTCCGCGAGTAGGGGTGATATGGGGCTACCCATTGCTAATCCATTCTTTTGTTTATATATTTTATTGTTAAATTGAAAGAAATTGTGATTTATACAGAGGTTCATCAATTCGCTTAAATTTTGTTTTTCTCTGGCTTGTAAATTAGGGGATATAAAAATGATTTGGTTAACTAATTCTTGAGTTTCTTCTGGTGTAATATTTGTAAAAAGGCTAGTGATGTCTAAATAGATTAATTTACCATTATCGGGAATTTCAACATCTTTGATTTTATTTATTAATTCAAGTGAGTTTTTGGGGATGAATTTAGTTTTTCCTTTAAATATTTTGTTTAAATGTTTAGCTAGTTTTGTAATTGATGAATTTGTATAACTAACTACAGGTCTAATTGGAATATCTTCCAATTTTTCAGACTTGTGAATTTTTGGAAGAGAATATAATCGTGGACATTGTGGGTTCTTTTCTGGGAGTGAGTATTTTTGTTTGTCTATTAATATAATCGAATTTTTTATTTTTTATTTAACTATTTTATCAAAACATTTAACTGGATTTTTAATTTCTTCAAAATTATTTGACTTTAGAAAATTCTCGGTTTTTTCTTTGTAAATTTCATTGTCTAATATGCAAACTGTATTTCTTTTATCATTTTTTATCACTTGTAAGTCATTTTCCCTGATTTCTGATTTTAATAGTTTTAAAGTTTTATTTTCTTTGAAATTTATTTTATTATGATTTGACTGGATTGTTTTTTCAAAAATGTTTGCAGATATAGTTTTATTCATATAATTTTCTTGGTTTCTAATCAATTAAGATTCTATGTTTACCGCGATGTTTTCTAATTCATTTTTATTTATTGGTGAATATATGCAATGATTTAGGCCTTTATTCAATAAATCTTACAATAATTTAATAAAATGATTTAATAAAAATTTCATTTCTTTATATTCTAATCTTCTAATCAATTAATGACATCTATTGATAATTATATCCACTATCGAAATATGATTTTTTAATAAATATTAGGGTGGGCCCCCAAAAAACGAATATTTTTTTATTTTTGATAACGCATGAAAATATTATGTAGTATGTTAATTTAACAGGTTTTTAAAATGCTCACCAAAAACCAACTTGATTAAACTTCCAGCGGGCGCGCTGTCGTAAAATTTACGACACATGCGCCTTATCGCTTCCCCTACTTTTAAAACTTAGTCGCAAGAATTGAGCTCTGAGCTATTCAAGGGTCAGAGTTTTTCTAAGCTACAGGTGTGCTTAGATGTTTTTGTTATTCATTGCTATTTGGGAATTTTCGCTCAACGTTAATTTTACGACACGCGCCTTAAAGTATAAGTATATTAAATAAACTAATTTTTTCATTTTTTTTTCTCCTTTTTTCTCATTTTATATCGTTTCTCTTTATAGCTAAATGTATTTTTTGGTTTTAGACTAGTTCCATTATAGGTCGTAGCCCGCTCACACAAAAAGAGCTAAAAAAGAAATATTTAGTGATGTTTTGTTTTTTGATTAAGAAAGTCAAATATATTTTTTTAAAAGTACTGTCATTTATCATTTTTCATAACCTTACAGCAATTCTCTAACATTTATATTAAGAAAACACCCTTTACATGGAGAAAACTTGATGACGTAAAATTTACGACAAGCGCCCGCTCAAGGAGAATTACACAGCGCGCCCGCTGGAAGGTTAAAAAATGTTAAGAGGTCAATCAAGATTTTTAAAAATTTCCAAAATGGTAGAAAATTTATTTATTTATTTCTCGTCTTGTTATTTTGCGTACGTTGAAAATTATAATTATTCTGAAAATTTCAAGTCGATATACCTATCAATTTATAGATAAATATTTGTCAATGATCGTGCAGTAATAATATTATTTTTATCTTTTTTCTTCGTGTCTCGTGCTTTATTTCTATTCGGTAAGATGTCGATGTCAACTTCAAGATATTTACAGGTCACTCGAAAACATCTAAAGTACACTACTTTAAAAATTAAAAATTTCTTGAGCGACTTGGCTGGTTAGTTCGGGATCTTTAAATGGATGTTATTCTAATTCGGGAAATAAAATGACCAAAAAAATTTCAAAAAAAAGATAAATTAACCAATATCGAGAATGAGAGTTTGTAGCTTAAAATGCAGGGAATGTGGTGCGATTTTCTTGGGAAAACCAAAATAAATTAAAAAATTCTTGAACATTTTGGGGATTTAAAAAACCAGAAAAAAAATTCTTTAGATAAATATCTGAGATTAAAAAAATAAAGGTTTTCATCTGACCCAAATATCAAATTAATCTAGAGTAAACGTGACCAAATATTATAGTAATTAGTGCGATCGAATACTTAATACTCGGAATATTCGGAATACTCGGAAACTTAAAAGTCGTATAATAAAAATCCTGATCTTTGTCTAAATGGAAAGATTGAATCATCAACGAGTTATTTGTTAAAACTGTTTTCAGAAATTTAAGAAACCGGAAGAGACAAGAAAAAAAGCACAGTTTCCCCTTAAGAAGCCCGGGGATACACAGGTTCAGGCTAAAGTGCGGGAATTACATAGGAAAACACACACGTTATGAACTGCGCTAACATATACTTTGGATAAATCGTAAACTGAAGGGACTGGAGAATCTAAAAGAATGGTAAAAGGACGGTAAAAATAATGAAAAGGTACTTAATAGTATATGGAGAGGATCAAGGAGCACTTGAAAATAGACGATAAAATCTCTCTGGCTGCTCCAATTCATTGGTCAATCTACATAGATATGGGCTATAAACGGTAGAAACTCATTCGGGATAAGAATCCATGTGCTTGTCATTTTACGTTCGAAGGAATGCTATCTGTATAATTTACCTTCTCGACTAAATAAAAATGAACATTTCAGAAGGCAAATCGAAAAAATTAAATTAAAATTATAGAGCGAGGAGGAGCCAAAAAGAAATTAAATCACGAATTGCCCAAGGTAAAATGGGGTTTAATTAGGGAATGCAATCTCGAGCCGAGATCCCAAGTTCGAGATCTCGCGGGATTAGAAATTCCGATCTCGCGAGATCTCGGCGTTTTCGAGATCTCGGGTACTTTTTGAAAAAATTCTATTGTTTTTATTCGGAAAACTAAAACGTGATGAAAACTGCTTAACGTGTTATGTGATTAAGTAATACACAACATTAATTAAAAAAAAATGTTTATTCTTTATAATCATTTATTTATTATTACTAATGAACACAACAATTACCGGCTTTTTAATTTTTTTGGAAATTAACAAAAATAAAATAATACCTCTCAAGACTATTTATTGCCAAAATCACCCATTTATAATTCTAGCTCTAGAGGTGATTTTGGAAATAGCTCCTTAAAAAACAAAGAGTACTACTGATGGTGCCTTCTGACAAACGGCATCTTTTTTCAATTGCTATGTACCAAGCAGCTGAAAAGCCCTCTCAGACTCAACACTGGTTGGCACTATTATAATTTTATGCTTCGGGATTGATCTCGTAAAATAGCTCGAGATCTCGCAAAATCGAGATCCCGCGAGATCGGGGTTGCATTCCCTAGGTTTAATTCAAAACAAAAACTGTTATCATCCTCCTCAATCAGCTTAGAAAACTTAGAACATGCTATTGATAACTAATGTATTGAACATAGATAACCATGTATGGATGTGAAACCTGTACGATTGGAGAATAGGAGGGAAAGAGACCGGAGGCTTTCGAAATGTAGTTCTACAGATAAATGTTGAAAATCCAATGAATAGATAGAATTATAGATTCAGAAGTTCTTGAAAGAATCGGAGAAAGAAGAACCTTGTGGAATAATCTGAGGAAGAGAAGAGCCCAGATGATGGGACACACATTAAGACACCGTTGGTTGCTTAGAGCCGGGGTGTCCAACCTTTTGGCTTACACGGGACACATTTGAAGAAAGAAATTGTCTCAAACCGAGGATAAAATATTATAATTATATTGATATTTGTATTTCAAAAAAGATAGTTAATAATACTATATATATTTGTCTAGATTAATTTGCCGCAACTCTGACGTAATGCTGCTGAGAGAGAGCGCCATCGGTATATTTGCGGCAAATTTGAAATATAATCGTAATTTGGACTCAAATTTCGAAGTGAAAGACTCCAATTGATTTTAAATTAAGAAACATTAAATATATTGATAATTATTACCCCCCCCATTCACCACTCAAAAATTAAATATTCAATTCGCTTTTCTTTGCGCACAGAAAAAGAAATCAATCACATCTTATTTGATTTATATATTATTTGTTTATTTTTTAATAATTTGCCACTTTTTTATAATTTTTTAAAATCTAAATTTTGTTATTCTTATTTTTTGATTTTTACAAAATTAAACGACTTAAGACACGCATGCCCATATGAGTTTCTCATTGCAATACTGGAGCAGCCTGTCATACAAACAACACCTGATTTCTTTTAAATATTTGGAGCCTTATATCACAAATTTTAAAAAAATGATATAATATAATTCTCCTCTTTACACGATACCACTTAAATAAATCTATTTCCACACAAAAAATATCACAATGCTGTAGATTATAGGAAAAAAAATACTTACAGATTCATATCTAGAGCCTCATTTCTGTAGCTGTGTCAGGACGAAAATGAGGGGAAACTTTTAAGACTTTGTATTTTCGGGAGTTTACAGGTATACATTTGGAGTGTGGTTTTTTAAGAGGAATACAATTTTTGGACCGAGACGCCGCCCGCCAGGGCTTCCAGCCCGGAGGGCCGAGCTTCGAGGGCGTGCCGAAGGCACGCACTAAAAGCTCGTGTAGAAATAAAAACTTTATTATTTTTTTAGATCATATTGAGCTTGTAATTTTACTTTTCGTAAATTTTATACTTGGAAATACCTTCTCGTATATGTAAATACATATCTACATACTTTCAGAAAGTGATATTATGTATTAGTATTTAAAGATAAGAGTAAATAAATATTATATTTAATATGGATTTACTATGAGTTAAGGATACTAGGTCACTTATTTCACATTAATTAATTAATTCTTAACACTCTTTCGCGGTCAAATTGGAAAAGTGCCGGACCACTTCATTCGCGAATACATATATCCCCATGACTTCAAGGAACTGGAACTCTCTCCCAGCCTCTATCTTTCCCAGCACCTATGATCTTCAAACCTTCAAAACCAGGGTGCATAGACACCTACGTCTACACCCTCTCTCTTAATCAACTTTCCCTTCTCTTCGGTAATGCAAGGGTCTTTCGAGATCCATAGGGGCTACATCTTTACTGGTGCACCCCTTCTTGCATTCGATTGCATTAAAAAAAAAAAAAAAAAAAAATTAAAATTAAAAAATTAAAAGATATAAAAAATTTTTTCTTTTTTTTTCAATATATATATTTCGGGCTGTCAACCCATCTTCAGGAAATACAGAAAGTAACCAATTCAACTTATTGAATAACAGGTCATATATGTGTTTATTGAACAGAGGGAAAGAATTTTTAAATTATTTTAAAAGGACACTTTCTCTTAAGCTATTGTTAAGAAAGAATATCAGGTTGGCGTTTGTTGACATAGGATTGTTTGGGTGAAAGGAAAGTTAGTAAGTTCATTGACTTGTGTCTCTAGGTTGGGAATGATTTTTTAATTGACCTATGCCTCAATCAAAATTATTATGTCTTCAACAATGTTTATTATAAACAGAACACTGGTTTACCTAAGTTCGTTAAGTCCCCTACTCGCAGAAATTTACATGTCCAATTTTGAAAAAATGGTAATGACTTCTTTTAACCCCTCATATAATTATATCAAATTCTGGAGAAGATATGTTGATGATATTTTCGTTGTTTGGTCGGGTACCACTAGAGGGATTCAGTTACTTAGTAATTATCTAAATCAAATCCACAAAAATATTAAATTTACATCAGAAATAGGCAATAAAACTATTTCATTTTTAGATTTAACAATAACCATCACCAACCAAAAATTAGAATTTAATATTTTTAGAAAACCGACCTTTACTGACACGATTATCCCCTTTTCTTCTAACCATTCGACAAATACTAAATTTTCATCCTTTTATTCAATGATCAATAGATTAATCTTAACCCCTCTTAGCATTACACATTTTAATAATGAACTAGATACCATTTATGATATAGCATATAATAATGGATATAGTAAGGAAATTATTAAAAAAATATTTATCAAAATTAATAAAAAACACACGCTTTCGCAATTACATTCACTCACAATCGAATCTGAAAAAATCTATAAAAGAATCCCCTTTATTTCTAAACATATTACCTATCCAATAGCAAATATTCTCCAGAAGCATGGAATCACTCCAGCCCTTTATAATATAAATAATTTATCCTCCCAATGAATAAATAATAAACTTGACAAAATTGATAAAATAAATAGATCTGGTGTATACAAATTAAATTGCAACGATTGCGAGGCAATTTATATTGGACAAACTGGACGATCTTTTAAAAAACGGCATAAAGAACATTTAGCTTCCCACAGACAATTAATAAGAAACCAGCCCATAAATCCAGATTCCACTTCCGCATTTGCTAATCATCTATATTCTTTAGACCATTTACCTTCACCTACTAACCCCATCCCTATTCATTTCGAAAGAAAAGGATTAAGATTGGATCTTCTTGAATCCACGGAAATAAAATATGCCTTGTCGAACGATGAAAATATTATCAATAATCAACTGGATGTAAAACAAAATATAATAATTGATCTTTTAATATCCAAGCGGAAAAATCATTCCCAACCTAGAGACACAAGTCAATGAACTTACTAACTTTCCTTTCACCCAAACAATCCTATGTCAACAAACGCCAACCTGATATTCTTTCTTAACAATAGCTTAAGAGAAAGTGTCCTTTTAAAATAATTTAAAAATTCTTTCCCTCTGTTCAATAAACACATATATAACCTGTTATTCAATAAGTTGAATTAGTTACTTTCTGTATTTCCTGAAGATGGGTCGACAGCCCGAAATATATACATTGAAAAAAAAAAGAAAAAATTTTTTATATCTTTTAATTTTTTAATTTTAATGTGAAATAAGAGACCTAGCATCCCTAACTCATAGCAAATCCATATTAAATATAATATTTATTTACTCTTATCTTTATTAAAGATGTTTTACCTTGCACCAACACCACAATCTCTACTAATTATGTATTAGTATTTGTTTATATTTTTTTCCTGGCTAGATAATTAATATAAAATTATAATAAACAGACAATATTCAATTTTTCTTTCAGATCAGTATCTAATTGTTGTTCTAGAACATTCAATCAGAAAGTTTTCAAGTAGAAAATTTATTTCTAATGAAAATAGAGTCAAAAATAGATCAAAATGATGATTATTTTTTCGGAAATCTTGAAATCTAGTTCCAGATTCAAAATGTAAAATTAGCACTTTTATTTTTCAAAAACTTCAGTGTAGATTTTCAGATTTCATATTTTAGAGATAAAAAATTATCAGGCCGAATTGCTGTGTGTTTTCCAGTATCTATCTCAATGTTTTAATACATATCTACATACTTTCAGAAAGTGATATTATGTTTAAGGAAATTTATGACTTTATATCGGGGCACGGGTTCACAGCCCTAGTTTAAATCGAATGGGATTAAAGAAGGATATAAGGAATGATAATTTATTTTTTAAAATGGTCACGGAGATAATAATCCCTGACTATCCATTATCTATTGACATGTAAGAACGTGCAAAAATCTAAAAGACAATTCCTGACAAGTTTTAGTCCCCGAGAGAAATGATCAATTAATTGTGATTGTTCTAGAAAACCCCAATTCCTTGTCTCCTTGTACTAGAATGATATAACTATAGACTTGGTTAGTGTCATAGGATATAAATTACTGAAATAATAAATATTTTAGAAAATGAAAATATGAGAAAAAGAAGAATTTTTAAATATTCGAAACTTCATAATTTTTTTATCTTATATAGTTGAGCTTATAATTTTGCTTTTAGTGAATTTTATTCTTGAAAAAAGCTTCACGTATTGTATAATACAAATGTACATTCATTTTTTGCAAAAGGGAATAAATATATCTCTACATATAAATCTCAATGTTTTAAGAAAGTTTATAATATTATGTTGGGCCACACTCATTGCAGTGCTGGGCCGCATATGCAGCCCGCGGGCCACGGGTTGGACAGCCCTGGCTTAGAGATATCTTACAGGGGGAAATGAGAAAGAAAAGGGGAAGGCCTAGAATAGAATATTTCTCCCAAATAATTAAGGATATGGGATGTGAGTCTATTAGGGGGTCCAAAGAATTGGCATGGGACAGAGCCAAGTGGACACAGGTGATTGCGTCTAAGCAGTCTTAGGACTGCGTACTCAATGATGATGATGAGTGTATTATTTAATAGGAACTACTTTATATTAAAGAAAAACAAGATGTGAATGCGATTGATGGATTAGATATGTATTTTGGGTGAATAATCGAAATTGATTTCAAATTAATATTATACGAATGAAAATGAAATTCCCTAATGATCGTTTGGATCTTTAATCCAATCAACTTGAATGGTTGGCATTTGCTTAATTCAATATTGTTCTTCATAAGAATAAATCAAAGAGTGTTTTTTGGATCGAAATAAATACTTATAAACAATAAAAAAGCACAGGACACTCGGCAATTTACAAAATAAAATAATATAAATGAATTTTTTGAAGAAATGTTTCTCAATATATTGAATTGATGATTATGAAAAAATTTTAATAAAGTTTTATAATTAGAACAGGGCTGTGGAGTCGGACTCGGAGTCAGGAGGAATTTCTGGCCAGAGGAGTCGGAGTCGGGAAAAATGTGTCGACTCCGACTCCGACTCCGGCATTTCTCTTTTTTTCTGTTCAATACATTTTTTTTAATATTCGAAATTGGCATAATACTGTTTCTTGCTAGGAAGTCTTTCAAGCAAATGAACTGGAGTCTCAGATATATGAATAAGGGTTCATCATGTTTTCCAAATTTACCTGAAAAATTAAACTAGTTTAGTTTGGAAAAATGACAGAGATTTGTTTATTTGTATGAAGTTTCGCATGCTATTGAGTACATATTACACAAATACTTCTTTAGAATTATGGGGAGTTTATGTGGTATACCTAAAAAAAATAAAAAAATAAACTTTTGATAAAAATCATTTCGGGCTATTGACTCATGTTCAGGAGTACATAATACTGAATGACAAAAGTTCAAATTTGGTATTCAATATAATTATATAATATATTGAAGATGAGAAATATAATAAATGCATCCAGAGAAGACCAAGGAATTATTTAAATTTAACGAACGTTTTATTTTTATTTCGATTGAGATTATTTGACTTGTTATGACTATGAATTATATTTATCTAATAGGTGCGTGCAAAAGTTCGCGCGGAGTTTCAATAGATGGAGTTATGATCGTCGTAACATGTTGTCATTAATCCTTACTCCTACATATTATATAATATATCCTTAGAAAGGTGACGTCTTCAGCTTTCATTAAAAAAAATCATTTGTTTTCATACAAATTTCTTCGATAAATATCCCTTTAAAAATGAATATCGATAAAGTGCATTTACGGCATGTTATGCTTTACGAGTTTCGGAAGGGAATAAACGTTGCCGCAGCCGTGAAAAACATTCAAGATGTTTATCAGGATCAAGCACCAGCTAAACGAACTGTGGAAAAATGGTTTGCTAAATTTCGGCGCGGAGAATTTAACCTTGAAGACGATGAAGGTGATGCTCTCAGTTTGGTGGGATTGCAAGGGCATAATCTATCTTAAGCGTCTCCCTGCTGGCGAAACGATTGATTCGGACAAGTACTCTCGCCAATTAACCCATTTGAATCGAGAAATCAAAGAGAAACGTCCGATTTTGTCAAATCGCAAGGGAGTCATCTTTCATCATGACAACGCCAGACCACACGTTTCGAAAAAGACGCTGTGCAAGCTGAAGAGCCTGAAATGGGATGTCCTAACGCATCCACCGTATTCTCCTGATATCGCACCATCTGACTATCACTTGTTCCGGTCATTGCAAAATTATTTAAATGGAAAAAACTTTGACTCTTTGGAGGGCTTAAAAAACGGCGTGTCTTCGTTCTTCGAATCTAAACAGCGCAGTTTTTATGATCAAGGCATCCGTCTGCTGCCAGAACGTTGGAAAAAGATTATAGAAAACGATGGAGAATATATCATTGATTGAATAAAGATTTTTGTTTGCCTATTCGCTGTGTGACTTTTACTCACAAACTCCGCACGAACTTTCGCACGCACCCAATACATATTATTTTTAAGAGTTATACTTAATAATAAAAACTTAAATATTTTAATGACTTCTATAGTGTTTAATTTTGTGTTCCGAAGTCGGGAGTCGGAGTCGGCCTACTAAAATTATCAGGAGTCGGAGTCGAGTGTTTTTTACCGACTCCGCAGCCCTGAATTAGACACTCAAAATTTAATTAAATAAGCCATCAAGTGCAAATCGAACTCTCATATCTAAGGTGAAAAGGTGAAAAGAAGAAGGGATTATTTCTGGAATAATAAATACATATAACTTTATTTGGTTCATGTCCATTTTAATAGTAAATAAAAGATTCACGGGTTTTTGGACAATTTCTTTTTATTAATGTTAAATATCAATTTTCGTACGACGTTTCGTCCTTTTTCAGGACTTTTTCAAGTACTCAATTACTTAAAACATTAATCGTTGATAAAATAGTGAGACCATCGAGACAATAAATAGTGTATTCATAATATTCATTATTATTATAGGACCTTATACCCCTGGGGTCCTTCAGTCTATCATACATTTAGCTGGTATATTATGTTCATAGCCCTGAATAATGTTTTTTATGAAATTGTGGAGGAAAGGAAGTAAAATTCATAGGTAATTCAAAACTCATATTTGAATCAAGTTACGAGTTACAATTAAATGAATTAGCTTTTAAAAATCGCGCTACCTAAAATACCCAGAACTCCTTTAATTAATTTAAAATAATTGGAATTTACTTGCAAATTGATATTGAAAATAATAGAACGTGGTTAATGATTTCCCGTGATATATTATTATCATACATTTTAATTACATAATAATTTCCATCATTCGATTTAGAAATTTTTATATTCGATTTTGATTTAAATACCATGTATCAATCTGCATATTAAAATTTAAAATGTATTAAAATATTACGCCCGCCACCTTTTCTGGTCTTCCGCAGGCTGCAGGTTTCCTAAACTACAAGCCAAATCATCCAGCTGATTCATTAAACGAGTATTTTCGACGATCGCTATACGTGCCCTATTTGGACTCGTTATTATCCTCATTGGAAGCGAGGTTTAGCCTTTAGGCAAGTTCAATCGCCTGTGTTTGGTCGATCGTTGATACACCCTGCTCAGATGGCAAAAATTACAGCTCCAGATTTAAAAATTCGTATGGAAGAAATCTCCAAATTTTATGAATTAGAGGGGATTGAGTCAGAAGCCGAGCTGTCGCGGTTTATTTGGACAAACAAGAAGGAGAATTCCGAAACTTTGGAGATAACAGACGTGATTCAACACGCAGAAACTTTCTAACCAAACGTTAATACAGCCCTACATATTTTATTGGCAATTCCTTATTCTACAGCTACTATTGAAAGGGCGTTTAGTACTCTCAGACGCGTAAAAACCTGGCTGGGATCAACAATAAGTGAAGAAAGATTAAACGGGCTTTGAATGCTTAGCGTACATAGAAAACGTGTAAATAGTTTGGCTGATTCTTTCACAGAACTCGGTTTAAGTCGATTGAAGAAAATCCAAGAAAATTGCTTGCACCGTATACTTGTGTAAGATGAATAGTTTTCTTTTAAATAAATGTTTGAGTGCCAAGTCAGCTTTCCGGGCAGCTTGGATTGACCCTCTAGCGCCTAGATTCGATTCCTGGGGGGTCAAAACCTTCTAACATAAAAAAAATAAAAAAAATATACCTACCAACATCTAAGCTAATAGGGTATTCTATTCTTTGAATAAAATCATTAATTGGGGCGACAGATAAGAATGAGTATGTATAAAATTTAAAATTATTTTATCCATTTTATAAAAAATAAAATTGTTAAACACTCAATAGTATAAAGTAAACTGCAACGGATCGTTGCTAAACTTTATCCAAAGTCATTTTAAATATTAATATGTTTATTCCTTTATTATTAATCAGATATCACTGGGTATTTGCAGTTCATGTTTAAAATAAATGAATAAAGAATTTTTAAAAAGTATTATCTAACTCTAGAATAAAGTACCTACTTTAAAATATTATTATACTAAAAACTTTATATAACATTTTTAATAGTCCTCAAGGTACTTAATTACAATATTAAATTTCACTAAAATTGGTTAAGTCATTTTTAAGATATTTAGAAAAAACTAAAAAAGTACTAATGTTTGTTAATCGATATGTACCAAAAACTAATCAGCGATTCATTTTGTTAAAATAATGATAGGTTTTTAATTTCATTTCATTCGGTTCAAGGTGTGGAAAAAATCGTGGACGAAAAAAATGATCGCACACACACATACATACATACATACATCCGCACGCACACAATGAAAAAATCGCACGTTTTGGGTTCTGGACGAGACCCCATGTAATTTTTGTCAAAACCGTCACGTGCTAAAATTCAACCTAAATGAATACTACAATTTGTGACTTTAATTGAGACTATGGGTTCCGTTGTCTTTACCTGAGGATCCTTTGAAGTCGTGCTTGTCGCGAGACCGATTACAATACTTTACCCATGCTTCGCATTGGATAAAGTAAAAATAATCATCATAATATTGTTTTAATTAAAATTAGCACTAAATCAAAATTTGCAAAAGAAATTACATCAGAACCGGGGAGGAGGGGTCCCTTGACAGTATGTGATATAGGGAGAGGGGGGGTCAATAAAACATGAGATTTTCATGACGTAATTAAGGGATGGTCCTCATCGGGCTATCGGCTTGATTCGTTGAAAAAAAAAACTCAATTTCCGAATGAATAACATGGGTGAGAAATTTCACTAGAAAGATAACTCCTTGATCGTACAATTTTGCTGGCGAATAAATCAAATACCAAAATAAATAAAGCCTTATTTTATATATAGAAGCTTCTAGGTTATTATATTTTACTTTCAATCATTATCAAGTGGACTTCCATCAAATAAACAAACAAACAAAGAAAACAAACAAACAAACAAAAAACAACAACAAATTCATAAGCAAACTAAAAAAATTCAATTATTCAGTAAGGTAGTATTAAAGGTTGTTTAGTTAGTAAAGTTGATACTGCATTGTTGAAAATATAAAATTTTTCAAATACAGAGATGATAGCTATATATTCAAGGTCTGGTGCTGCTATGAGTGTGCAACAAATTTGTGGGCTCATAGAATGTGTTCGGTCTTCAAAATGAAAATTACAAGATCATATGTTTAACCAGCTGCGAAGCCCGGCTTCGACGGGCATCCTGCTGGCTAGGGGGCGTAGTTCAAACCTATCCATATGCATGTTCAAACATGCTATCACAGCGAGTATTATAGAAGCAGACCAAATTACAAAGAGCATGTATATATCAAATTAGAACCTGTAAATTGCTCATGTTTATACTCTTCACAGAAGCCTGTTCATCATACCCGTCGCTATCAACGCAATAGTTTTAATTATTTATTCATTGGGTTGGCGTTGGGGGGTCGCTAAACATTCAATACTAGCCGCAAGGCCCGCCTTCGGCGGCCCTCTTGCTGGCCAGGGGGGTTGAGTATGATCCAAGAGCAAGAATTTTCATTTTTTGACTCCCCCCTTTTTGGGTGGGTTTTTTTTTTGCATGTCTAGCTCTCTAGGGGCCCACAGATTATGTATACAAAATTTGGTTGAGTTTGGTCCAAGAGCAAGAATTTATATTTTTCACCCTCCTCCTCCCCTTTTTGGGTGGTTTTTTGGGGGAATTTTTTTAAACAAAAGTTGTCAGAAATCACATCCCTTACAACTTTGCTCATAACAAAATTTGCCTTAGAGTGAATAGTTTAGGAGTTATTTGATAATTTCCATTAGTGCGCCCCCACAACCCCCCTTTTGGGCTCAAAATATCAAAACGTTAAATAACAATAAAAGTAAGTTAGAAGACATCTGATTCAAATATGAAATTTCATAATAATCCCTTAAGTCGTTTTTACGTGAATCGTGAGCAACTTTTTTCGGAAACCACGCAAACATACAGACATACAAACCGGCATTTTGTTGAGGGTGTTTTCGTTCATAACTTTGCTTGAAACGTGTACAACCAATATTTGGCGTGATTTGGACCAATGTACAGACAAAACCTTAATTTTATATATATGTATAATGTATATAGATTATAGTATATATTATTTACATTTTGGGGTCGTGGAGCTAAAAAGGTTGGGAAACGCTGCCCTAGATGATTTCTATTGCCACTGGTGGCCTTCACTAGAAATCTAATTTAATTAAATTATTAATATCTAGTTCAAATGAATAAAACAAACGCTATTTGAATCCTTTAATGTTAAACAGTATATTTCTTAAATATATAATTTTTGTTCTCTTTTGAGAGTGATACAACTACTAGACTGTCTTAATTAGTTAAAATGAAATATATCAATAAAATCAATATAATTGATTGAAGAAATCAATTTTAATATAATTTTATTTTTATTTTTTTAGATAATATTCACTTATAATTGAGATTTCAATGCAGTGAAAGATTAATTTTATTATTTTCTCTAAATTATTCATACAACTGCAGACCCAATGACTATTTCAATCAATAAATTTTGAATAATAAGTAGAATTACCTTCTCATTTTTTGAATTTTTCAGATCAGCCCTATGATAGAAATCACATTTTCTTTTTCTCTCATTACTTTTTCAGAAAAAAAAAAAAATACTTAGAAATAAAAATAACATATGTTTGGAAGGATTCTTATTGATTTGTCTTATTTTACTTTCGAATTATAATGCATTGTCACGAATGTTATTTTTTCAGCTTGCTAATATTTGGATATATCTTGAGGCGAATATAAAGTCTTTAAAAATTTTTCATTTGAACTTTCTCACTAGTTAGTTCAGACAGAAATTGTTAAATTTTAGCCATTCCTAAATATAAAATAACTTTTTGAATAATTTATTTATAAAAGAAAAATCAATTTTCCCTTTAAAAGTGGTCATGTCTTTAAAAGAATTAAATATACATATAGCTTCCTAACACATACACCTCATGTACATACACATACGAATGTATATATATATATATATATATATTAAACGAGTAATAAAGAATATTTTCTAATTTTTAGGGGCGAGAATAAAATTTTTCCTGTCATCCTCTTTGGATCAAATACCTTAAAGATGTTTGATAGGTAGGCTATCCACATTGATCGTCTCTAAGAATGACCACATTTTCTCTGTCAGGAAATCTGAAGAAAAGAAGATTGGCTTCTTATTAAGGCCCAGGAGATTTTTCACGGTCCAGCAGCTTCTCGTCCTATACTTGGTCTAAATACACCCTTGTCTCGATTAAAGTTCGCATTTATTGGTATCTGTCAGTTGGTAAACAGCGCTGAGTGGTGGTCAAAATAAAAACTAACACATGCGGGTCATATTTATTTTTATTTTATAAAGAGAATTATTTAAAATATATATATTATTAATTTGTTTATTTTTAATAGATTGTTGTTTACTATTTTATTCAATATTAAGTGCTTTATTTATATTATCCTCGGCATGATTGTGACTGTGCAGTGTGCATATTAACCGTTTGTTTTAGGTATATTTTTGACCACGAGATCGCGTAGTGGCAAGAACCACTTAGCAATAGAGAGGGGCCTACAAGCCTCTTGTCACTCTGGATGTAATTCAGAAATGAGTTATCACACTAAGGGCCGGTTGTATGTCGCAAGTAAATGCTTTTTATCACAAACACAGGGTAGATGGTAAATGGAGTGACATAATCAGATGCCAGGCCCTGTCAGTGTCTGGCATCTGATTGGCCATTCCAGTCCCTCCATTTACCATCTACCCTGTGTTAGTGGTAAAAAGCATTTACTTTGCGACATACAACCGGCCCTAAAAAATGAGCCGACCCTTATCACATACCTAGACTCGCTGACTCATCGAAGAAAGAACATGGCCTCGAATTTTCCCGATTCTTAAAATGGTCAAACCTTCAAAATGCATGTGCACTAGGGTGGTCCTTAGCTATACCTGGTGAAATTTTTTTGACACCCGCTAAAATTATGAGGTTGGGTAAAATAATAATTCATACAAAATTTGAGATCGATCGGACAATCCTTTGAGGTGGCTCATCTTATTTGAAAATTTGAAATTTTAAGAATTTCGCTCTATTCGGCTACTATATTTTGTTACACGTCGTTAAATTAAATCAAAGAATAAAAACATCGATGACAATGAAATTAGTAAACATTATTTTGTGAAATCCCACCCCTACCTTTGTCATTCAGTCATTATTAAAACACATAGAGCAAAAGAAAAAAATTCAAGTGAATTCTATATGATGGCCGCTTTGCCTACCTCTTAGGCGTACATCGAGAAAATTTGAAAATGTAGCGATTCTACGCTATTTTATCATTAAAAATATATTAATCATATATTTATATACCATATATTAATATTATAAATCAATCAATTTATATTAATAATATATTAATGTTTTCTTCTCAACACGTTTTATTTCTCTCTTTTCTCTGAACTTTAAACTCTCTCTGAATGGTCAGCAAGGAGTCAACAAATGCCCCCTCTACTTAGCGTAAGCTAGTCTCTGATTGCTTGGCTTTCTTTGTAAATATATCTTTAACGGGTTGTTCAAACCATTCTATGTTAATCTATTTTGAGTTTTCTGAGAGGTACCTCAAAAATAACTTTTAAATTTAAAAAACAAAATTTGTATAAAAAATGGAAACAAGAAGTCAAAAATTATTTCTGATCGATCATGACGAAAGTCAAATCACTGGTGCTAAATTGCCATAAACGGACAAGTTCTAAGAGTGCTATTTTATAATATGCGTAAAGTGAATCTACTTATTCGTCCAAGTTCTAATCTGATTATTAAAGAAGTTGAAGTTTTAGGGAGAAAATAGAACAAATATTCAAACGATCTCTCCTGTCGACACCATCTTTATGAAATAATTTTGAGGGATGTATTTGATGAGAAAATATCGCAATCTTCAGGTCCAACTATTTCTATTTTCAAAAAATGTCAAGAATTGTGGTCAAGAATCAGATAACAAAAATGTATACCAGGGGACCAGGGATTAAAGATGAGTATGTCCGCTAGTCAATTCCGAATACAAACGAAGTACTAGAGTTTGCAATGCAAACTTTATAAAAAGTGAAGCAGCCGCGGGAAGATTACCGCGAATTCGTCGAGCTCGTCATCATTTTCTTAGGCAAAACAGCTCCCAGAGGTATTTCTTTCCGAGGTCCAGGAGCGTTTCGCCACGCTCGATGGATGGCGAAGCCAATATATAGCTTAAAAATCTATTTATTCCGGGGCAAGTTCACTTTGAACAACAAAGAAAAAATTGGGATAGGAGATTTCCATCTTTCTTATCTTTATCTTAAAGTTTGGATTCAATCTCCAATGGCTGCAAAAGCTCCTCGACTGGACTTGGAATTTTTTAAAAATCTAAATGCCTATCGGCAAGTTGATGAGAAAATAAGCCGTATCGCAATATATAAATTATGTAACCATTTAAGGTATCTGGCACCAGAAACAACAGCCTTAACATTTGGACGAGGAAATTGGATGTGACACCAAGAAACGGATGGTGGAGGCACTGGATAAAATCGATATCAGTGACAACAGTTTGAAAAAATTTGAAATTTTTCCGAATGATGTGGAAATTTTTTTAACAAAGGGCATAGAGAATTTCATTTCATAAAATGCAAAATGATTTTTTGTGAGATTTTCCATTCCAATGGATTTTTTATAAAAAGGTCCTCTTGAATGGGAAGATGATGCAGTTTTCAAATTGGACTGGAAATTGTAAACGACACCGGTGAACGAAGAGTGAAACTCATGGAAGACTACAATAAAATCCTTACAAGAAGCTAAGAGGACAAACAATGTATTCTGCAAATTATTTCAGATAATAGGAAAAAATTCCCCGACTGTATGAAATCAACCTTGACAGCGGATTTGTAAAGCTCCATATTGGATAAGTAAAATTTAGTTTGAGACAATAATCGTATTTCTATTCATTTACTTCTGTGTGAATGGTAAATCCCTTATATATATATATCAATAACAATTTTTTACTTTTATTACACTTATATGACTCAAAAAAATATTTTTCTCGATGTACGTCTAAAGAGGTAGGCAAAGCGGCCATCATATAGAATTCACTTAATTTTTTTTTTGCTCTATGTGTTTTAATAATGACTGAATGACAATGGTAGGGGCGGGCGGGATTTCACAAAATAATGTTTACTAATTTCATTGTAATCGATGTTTTTATTATTTGTTTCAATTTAATTACGTATAACAAAATATAGTAGCCGAATAGAGTGTAATTCTTAAAATTTCAGCCTTTCAAATGAGATGAACCACCTCAAAGGGTTGTCCAATCGAACTCTTACTCAACCTCATAATTTGAGAGGGTGTCCCGAAAAAATTTTCGTGGTCGTAAAATAAAGACCACCCTAATGTGCACTTGAAACCTACGTCTACAATTTTCTTTTGATCACTTTATCCTTATCTTCGGTAATGCAAGGGTCTTTAAATATAAAGGCTGCATCTTCTTGGTGGGCCCATTCTTGCATTCGATAGAATAAAAAAAAATGCAAATTTGATGTTTCGATAGTTGAAGTTTTTGTAGAAATTCATCTAAAATAATAAAGAATGTACTTACTAAGATGATGGGCGACCCCAATGTCTTGTAGAATCATGGCTGCCATGTCCGTCTTTTGTCTTGCAGATTCATAACGTAGCGGCATAAGAGGAACCTGTATGGAGCGATAATCCTCCGTAACACAAAGTGCTCGTCGCGAATCGGTTGCTACATCGTGGATCACCTGTAGAGCCTCTTCTTTGGGATCCGTAGTCGACTCATCCTGTAATGTAAGAACCGAATTTTCATTAACTATTCCAATTAAGAGTTTTAATTAATGGTTACTTTACAAGAGAATAGCCGGCGGTTGATCCTGCTATTACATCAATACCCAACTGTCTATATCTGTCCTTCAGAGAGCGTAAATCAAAAGTGTCAAATTAACATTGCAATTGGAGAAAAGATTGGGTACTCTTTTTCTAAAAAAATTTTATGATCTGAGGCAAAAAAATGTACAAATATATTTATAATTAACTTAATATTCTTAAAAACATAGATTAAAAAAAGACAGAAAGGATAACTAGATAATAATAGTTCAAGTTTGAAAGTGGGATGGATATCAGTTACGCTGCTTTTAAGGGTTGTCACTATATCATTAAGTCCTTATGATTTCAAATTTTATTGCCCAATCGATCAAGCCTGTTTATGGATGAATAATACATGTTATTTGTGGCTAAGGTTTTTGTTGAATGAAAAAGGTAATTTTGCTGGTTACATGAAAATAAATTATTTCCATTATGTAGGTATACATAATTTACAATCTTGTTCAAAATAAAATATCAGATTTTATGCATCTTATTTTCAAGGAAGTCAAATTAATTGAGTTTCTCGAACAAAAAATATAGCAACCTTTATTAATTTATACTTCTAGACTTATTGTAACATAATGCTAAATATAAAATTTATTCATTATTAATTGGTGAAGATTTTAAATTTTTAATAGAAATAAAATATAATAATTATTACTTCTCCTACTTAGGAGGGTTTCAACTAAATCGGATGAACGATGAGCGAATGCATAAAAGACGAAAAGACACATATTAATTTTTATATATTGTATAAGAAAAAGATGAAATTTTGATCACTCTGTATATTCATTTCTTTATAGTAAATGAAATTTCGACTATCTTGTATATTCATATTTTTTATAGTGAATCAAGTTTGAACCACACTATATTCATATTTTTATAGTACCTAAATGAAATTTGTACCACCCTGTATATTCATATTTTTATAGTAACTGAAATTTTGACAACCCTGGATATTCATATTTTTATAGTAAATGAAGTTTGTACAACCCTGTATATTCATATTTTTATAGTAAATGAAATTTAGACCACCCTGTATATTCATATTTTTATAATAAATGAAATTTGGACCACCCTGTATATTCACATGTTTATAGTAAATGAAGTTTGGACCACTCTGTATATTCATATTTTTATAGTAAATGAAATTTTGACCACCCTGTATATTCATATTTTTATAGTAAATGAAGTTTGGACCACCCTGTATATTCATATTTAATAGTAAATGAAATTTTGACCACCCTGTATATTCATATTTTTACAGTAAATGAAGTTTGGACCACCCTGTATATTCATATTTTTATAGTAAATGAAATTTTGACCACCCTGTATATTCATATTTTTATAGTAAATGAAGTTTGGATCACCCTGTATATTCATATTTTTATAGTAAATGAAATTTTGACCACCCTGTATATTTATATTTTTATACTAAATGAAGTTTGGATCACCCTGTATATTCATATTTCTATAGTAAATGATGTTTGGACCACAGTATATTCATATTTTATAGTACCTAAATTAAATTTGGACAACCCTGTATATTCATATTTTTATAGTAAATGAAATTTGGACTACACTTTATATTCATATTTTTATATTAAATAAAGTTTAGACCACCCTGTATATTCATATTTTTATGGTAAATGAAGTTTGGACCACCTTGTAAATTAATATTTTTACAGTAAATGAAATTTGGACCACCCTGGATATTAATATTTTTATAGTAAATGAAATTTAGACCATCCTGGATATTCATATTTTTATAGTAAATGGAATTTGACCATACCTGTATATTCATATTTTTATAGTAAATAAAGTTTAGACCACCCTGTATAATAACATTTTTATAGTAGGTAAATGAAATTTCGACCACATTGTATTTTCATATTTTTATAGTAAATGAAATTTGGACCACTCCTGTATATGGTAATCATATTTTTATAGTAGTTAAATGAAATTTTGACTACTCTGTATAGTATAATGTTAATTATAATATGTAATCAATTAATTAAATAAGCAGTTAGGACAAGAGAAAGTATGTTTTAGGAAACTAGAAAGTACCTATATGACGTTTGTCTTACCTTTGGCTGGCTGGTTGGCAAGAATCTCTCATCCTTTTGCCAGCTTAGATTAAACTGAGTCTTGAATGAAAGGAAAAAGACCAGCCAGCTTTTTATCAATTTCTTTGAATTTCGATAAATAATTTTCAAATAAACATTTCTACTCATTTTTTATTAACTAAATGAAATAATATGTACACCTGGTAGATGGACCAAAACACTAGGGTTGTAATCAGATTTTTTTTGGGGGGGGAGTGCCAGATTGTTTTTTATTTTTTTTTTTTTTTTGAAAATAAAATTAATTTTGAAAGAAGAAGACAATATACTATTAAAAGTAAAAATATTAAAAACACGTATTTTTAACAGACTTCAAAAAAAGGGGGAAATTCTCAATTCGTCCGGGACTTTTGTTTCATAATGTTCAGCCGAGGGGTGAACCGCGACCTAATATGCTGTACACCTACTTCCACTTGTACTTCCAAATATTTCCAAGTACTTCCAAATATTTCCAAGTAATTCCAAATATTTCCAAGTACTTCCAAATATTTTCAAATACTTCCAAATATTCCCAAGTACTTCCAAATATTTTCAAGTACTTCCAGATATTTCCAAGTACTTCCAAATATTTCCAAGTACTTCCAAATATTTCCAAGTACTTCCAAAATACTTCCAAAGAGGTTTACACCTACTTCCAATCGCGGATCACCCCTCGTGTTCAGCGTTACCACCTGGACCGATTTCGATGATTGTTTTTTTTTGTAAAGGGGGGTACCTTAAGGGTGGTCCCATATTAATTTGGTCAAGATCTGATTATTTGATGAATGACAAATTAACGTATCTCTTTAATTCTTTTGGGCAATAATGGAAATTATAAAATTAAAACCTATACTATTAACTCTACGGCAAATTCTGCTATAAACAAAGTTGTAGAAGATGTGATTTCTAATAACTTTTAGTTTGAATAAACCCCCCCCCCAAAAAAAAAATAGAAGATGGGGTTCAAAAAATGAAAATTCTAGCGCTTTGAACCAAACTAAACCAAAATTTGAATATATAATCAGGGGCGGATTTAGGTTCGATGCCGCCCTAGGCCCTGTCCAATATGCCGCCCATTTTTCTAAGTAAATATGATTGTCAAAATTATATGGCTAATTATCAAATATTATTTTAAATATAACTGTTTATTGGTTTACATAAATTTTTCAAAAATAATTTCAAATATAAGTTATTAATTCAAATATAATTTTCCGTCATAAATAGTAAATACATTTTTTTAAATTAACTTACGAAATCAATTTCTATGTGGGTGCATTAAATCTATCTTGACCCATACTTACTCGCAAATAGTTTTTTTTTACCTTTTTCAGGGTGGCAAAAGATCTTTCTCAGGAACAATGTGTAGCCGGAATGTGTTCATTAGGGTAAACATCGCGAAGATTATGTGAATGTAATATTTTGTATATATTTAATTTTAATTATCTCTTTCATTTTGCCGCCCCTAAAATTTTGCCGCCCTAGGCCTAAATCTACCCCTGTACATAATCTGTAGGCCCAGAAGACTAGAAATGCAAAAAGTTGCCACTCAAAATGAGGGGAGTGGGGTTAAAAATTGAAATTGAATTCGCAATTGGCATAAAAACGGCTGGAGATATTCTTTATTAAATTTCCTATTTGGATGAGATGTCTTCTAACTTAAAATGATTGCTTTAGAACATTTTGATATTTTTACTGCAAAAGGTGGCTTGGGGAGAATGTAAAAAATTTATTTTCCTTTAATTCTTTATTAAGACATTTTTTTATCACTATTAAAGTTCCACATTTCATATTCTTTAATATCAGAAAAACTTAATTATGATCTTTTGTTCCCTAAGAAAAATCGAAATTATTCCTCGCCAATCTCATTTTCCAAATGTTTTCCTCATCTTCTCTTTGTCAAATTCTTCTACGGAATTTTCTTTTCACAAATTCTCATTAGTAGTTCTATCCATTTAATTTTCACCATTTCAAAGGCCTTTAATCTATTCCTCTCTGTTTCTCCTATCGTCTAATTTTCCAACCCATACAGCGCGACGCTTCATACATAAGTCTTCAACTTCCACAATTTTCTAAGGCTTTTGATGAAGACAGTGTTCTCTTTGCTTATTTACCTTGATACCTATATTTCTATTTCTTTCGCTTTTTCAAGCAGACTACTAAACATAAATTTATATTTTTTTCATTAATATATCAAAGAATAATTGATATATCAACGAGAATTATTTTGACCGCGCTTATTTGAAAAATGTATTTATCGGGAGACTACTGCGGATAACGCTATTGGAGTCTGCGGAGTCTTAAGTCTGGACCAAGAGAGAAAAAGATGTGATCCACTTAGCTACAATCCAACGTCATTTCGCGTATAGCCCGCTTGACATTCTGATGGATCACCAAATGAATTTGAAATCTCAGATGTTATATATTGGATCTCCCAGTCCAGTGCGCTTTTTCTATTAGCATGTATGTTAGATGCTTGCCATTAATTAATCGAATGTTTTCTATATTTGATTCAGTCGCTATTCAAATGTAGGGAATTTTTGTCAAATATTGAATGAAAATAATATCTGAACTTATATATTTCTAACTTGAAATAATGATGTTAAATAAATTTATAATTTTTCTCATTAATATATCAAAGAATAATTGATATATCAACGAGAATTGTTTTGACCGCGCTTATTTGAAAAAGATATTTATCGCGAGACTACTGCGGATAACTTTATTGGAGTCTGCGGAGTCTTAAGTCTGGACCAAGAGAGAAAAAGATGTGATCCATTTAGCTACAATCCAACGTCGTTTCGCGTATAGCCCGCTTGACATCTGAGATTTTAAATTCATTTGGTGATCCATCCGAATGTCAAGCGGGCTATACGCGAATTGACGTTGGATTGTAGCTAAATGGATCACATCTTTTTCTCTCTTGGTCCAGACTTAAGACTCCGCAGACTCCAATAGCGTTATCCGCAGTAGTCTCGCGATAAATATCTTTTTCAAATAAGCAAGGTCAAAATAATTCTCGTTGATATATCAATTATTCTTTGATATATTAATGAGAAAAATTATAAATTTATTTAACATCATTATTTCAAGTTAGAAATATATAAGTTCAGATATTATTTTCATTCAATATTTGACAAAAATTCCCTACATTTGATTCGCGACTGGATCAAATGTAGAAAAAATTCGATAAACTAGTAAACCTTAATCTTATTTTTATTAATTTTCATCCCTCTTACCAAAGTTTGTTTGATCTTGCTTAAAGCCTCTTCTAATTCTTTTTTATTACGAAGCAACATCGAAACATGAACAAGATTTTTTTTGAATCGAACAGATATTTATAAGAAAATGCAAGATCTATGTTTTATTCTTGAGCTCTAACATATTTGAAATACGGAGCTTTAAAAATAATCGGGATCTGAGTCGGAACCATGGCCGCAGATCTTTTGAGCGTAAAATACGTCGCATGGCTGTTCAAGGTTAGAACTGAGTGAACGAGCAGAATATAGGCTCAGAAAAAGGTATTTATTATTTTAGAATATAGAAAAAGTCCTTTAAAGAGATATTATCGAATTTTTTAAGTTGAATATTTGATTGCAGCAGTATTTAAATTCCATTTGAACACTTGCATCTAATTTATTTATGTAGAATATAAATTATTTCAACATTTTCTGATGTACTATATACTGTAAATTGTATTTTGTAAATAAATAAATACATTTCTTTTATAAAACGTTTACTAGAATATCCAAGTTTTTGGGAGTAATTTTTTTCTTTGTCAATTGAGATTTGGAAAATAGTTGCTTTAAAAAAAGAAATATAACTATTTTTTCATAAAGGGAAATCACTGAGGTTGTCTTCTGCTTGATGATTTGGATTTTATTTTTCAATTAATTTTAGGGTTCTGTTTAAAAAGTAAAACGAATCCCTATTACTGTCGATACAATGTCTGTCTGGCTGTCAGTATGTGAGACTGTTTGAGCATTTTGTAGTTCGTAAAATATCGGATTTGGATTTGACCTTTGGATTTTATTTTTCAATAAATTTAGGGTTCCGTTTAAAAAGTAAAACGAATCCCTATTAGTGTCGATACAATGTCTGTCTTGCTGTCAGTATATTAGAGCATTTTGTAGTTCGTAAAATAAATAAGAGTAAAACTTAAAATTTATTCATTTTCCCCAAAATTAAAAATCGGATTAAAATTTTAATCAAATGATTACTATGAAGGGGATTTAATTTCTCCATGAATTATGAGATATCCCTATAAAATTTTCAGTCTGTCAGAGCATTGTAGCTCGTAAACTAATCAGAAAAAAACAACTTATTTTATGTTTTTATTTTCCCTAAAACCAAAAATCCTATTAAAATTTTACGAATGATTATTTTGGGAAAGGTCGAATTTTTGTCTGGTCAAAGATTTTTATACTATAGAGTCTAAGTAAAGATATCTTTAAGTAGAATCAGAGAGAGAGATCTAATTTTTTTAAATTTATTTCTATTTTCAAAATGGCTGTGAGATAGCTTCGAAGTGACCGTTTGTAAATGAGTTTTCTACCTGCTGCGTTTAGAAACGGCTTAACTTAGGAAAAAATCCATAAATTCACACATTTCCTCCTTATCAATGACAAATAAGAACGAATTTGACATTTTAAGTATTTTGGTAATTATAAGGTACGGAATCCTCATGTGGGTTCCAGCTCACACTCGACCGACTTATTTAAAATTTTAAAGACGGTCAAGTTTAGAAATATTTTTTTTAACTTTTTTGCAATAATAGACATTTTAATATACTTACACCTTGTAATTATAATTTGATTTGTTATTATATGAGTATTTATGTGAACCAAGCAGAGAGCAGCCATTTTGCTCTTAACAGATCAACAACTCTGCTACTCTCGGCAAGAAAACCCTTTTAAGAATATCTCTAAAAATCAAGTTATATTATAATTTTAAAAGATTATTATCTTGTAGGACTCTATTACTAATTGCATTTAGTCAGTATATTTTATAGAGAATTTAATTGTAATTAATTAAAACTGGAATAACAGGGAATTGGACAATAAATAAAAAAACAGAGTTTTTATTAAAAGGGATAGGCGTTTCGTCGAATTATTTCAACTTCCTCAGTGGCTCATTTGATCACTCTTTGTCAAAAAGACAATTCCACTACGCGACGAAACATCTTTAATCTTTTTTATTATAACTATAATACATTATTGACCTCAATTTTTCAACAATCTTGAACTTTTTGTTGTCCTTTTAATTGAGTTTTTAATTGTTAAAAGGGAAACAACAAGTTAAAGATTGTTGAATAATTGAGGTCAATAATGTATTATAGTTATAATAAAAAAGATTAAAGACGTTTCGTCGAGTAGTGGAATTGTCTTTTGATAAAGAGTGATAAAATGGGCCTCTGAGGAAGTCAAAATAAATCGACGAAACGTCTAGCCCATTTAATAAAAACTCTGTTTTTTATTTATTGTCCAATTCCCTGCTAATCCTGTTTTAATTAATACTTATTATGGATGCGAGTAATATACCGTTATAATTGTAATGTTTACTAAGAAAATTAATTGATTTGAAATTTAAGTTTATTTGCGACTTCGTAATTTTTCTCGTGACTCTCTAACCTCAAACAATACCTTAATTTCCTTTTAATGGAATTTAGTACTATTTATATTAAAAATCGATTACTATATAAATATTTTAATCAATTTTTTTGTTTCTTTCAAATAAATAATGTTGTTTTCAAATATCGTTTGTAAAGATTACATTTTTTCGATTAAATTGCTGTCATGTGACCAAAGCCATCTATTTGATTGAACTCTAATGAAAATTGACATCTCTTTAAAAGATGAGAATTATATATATTGGATTTTTTTACTAATATTATTTTTGTTTATTTTAATTATAGCTGAGTATGCAGAATAGTTCAACTAAACGGCTATATCGTAGTATATAAATTTTACTCCTATTTTATCTTATCTTAAATAAAGAAAAAAAAGGACATAACGAATATGCAGATTGCCACGTCTGTTCCTCTCCTAAAGAACTTAATTTAGCTTTACATGGAAGAATTGGTAAAACTTTTTAGGCTATATAACTCGATACGCGGAGCTGAGTCGCAGGGCGGAAAGAATATAGAATTCCCTAAAATTTTTTATTATTTTATTATATGAAAGTAGAATTTGCTGAGAGAAATAGATTCTAGTTTCTTAGAAATCACGAGCTTATCTTATAATGAATTCGAGCTGTTTTAGAATATTTTTGTTACATGTCAGAACGGTTATATTCATCCCCTTGGGAATCGAACCCAAGTCCCAAAAAGAAATCTGGGCCAATATCTGTACTTTGAGACCCATCTGAAATGTAATAAAAAGCACCCATCTAGGATTCAATAGAAGATTTTTTCCAGCAATTTCTATTTAAGCTAAATAATTTGGCTCTATGTTTAAATTTATTATCACTTGACTTCGTAATTTTCTAAAATAGAAGATTAAATCTTTTACGCCCGATTATACATATCATACTTAAGCTAACGTAGTATTTAAATCAACTTTAAAACAGCTTTTAAGCTAAATTGTATTTCACCGTACTTTAGGGAAACAAAATTTACCTTACATTTTTGGTTTAAATTTGATATAATTGAAAAGATGTTGTTTTGTCCAGAGTAGCAAAGTTCCTGATTCATAAAGAGAAATCAATGAGGTTGTCCTCTGCGAGATACAAATAAATAATATAGTACATAATATATATATATAAATATGGTATGTATATATCTTATTTATTTGTTAGAGACTATATAGTTTCGAAGGTTTAATCTTCATCATCAGTTTTTTAATTATATTTTATCTGTTATTTCTCATGGGTTCAAATACCAGATTGGAAGTAGCTAAATTCGCTGTGTCGTAAGAAAGCGTTCAAGTATTACGTAACGCGTTTTGGAAGTTTTTTGAATCCCCCCAAATGTAACAGATCATAACGAATAACCAGTCACACTTTAAGAAATTAAATTTCCCCTCTCCCTTATAACAAATTGAATTGCCCCCTCTCCCTTTCTTCCCCGTTTTACGTAATACTTGAACGCTCCCTAATAGTAATCAGGTCACTTAACAAACAAATGCCGAATGATGAAGGTCAAATCTTCGAACCTATAGTTTCTAACAAATAAATTATATTTATATAAATATTATTTGAATCAAGCAAAGGATAAACTCAATGATTTCTCTTTTTAATGCTATTTCAAAGTCGAGACCGAGTTGTTATGAATTTTATTATTTCGATTAGATGTCAGAATGGTTGTATTTCGTTCTCGGGAATTGAACCCAAGTGCCAAAAAGCAATATGGGTCAATGGCTTCTTCTCCGAGGTGACACGTAATAAAAATCATCGACCACAGCTCGGATTCATTCGAAGAAAATCTCGTGATATTTTGCTTAATAGCGTTGAGTAATGTCTGATACGAGGATAAAATCATTTTAAAGTATTATTTTTTCTGTCTGTCTGGATTCCGATACACGATACAATTTAAGTACGGAATATCGTAGAAACTTAGTTCTGGTATGTAGTCGTATGTCATTAAGTATATATACATATTTGTTTCAAAAGATTCGAAACCTTAAGGTTGTTGTTTTGAATCCCAAAAATTCATTTTTTTTAATAACTAAAAAAAAAAAAAATTTAATCATTTCAAAGTGATATTTATTTATTATTGTAACTTTAATAAAACTAAAAATTACGTTAAACACTTTTTTCTTAATTTTATTATTATATAAAATAAAGTAAAAAGGATAGTAAATGAAGGTCACGTGACGAGGACATATCACCTTTATTATTATTGTTATTGGTAATTTGAAATATTTTTACTATGTTCCATTCAAGGTAGGTACAAACAAAGCCTCACACAAACAACTCTTTGTTATCTCTGTTATATTACAATTTTAAAAGAAAACAAACAAACAAACAATTATAATTATTTTTATTAAAAAATAAATAATATTCTATTAGTTTTAGGTTTCGGGTACTGGCTAAATGGGCATCTATGTTCCCGAGGCCAATAAAAGAAAATAAAAAAAAAGGCTTCGGGTAAACTTTTCCCTTTTTTAATGGAATAAAAATATAAATATTTTTAATATTTTTAACAAGGCTACAAATTTATAAAATACCTTAAAATAATAATAATAAATAATAATATTTGGAAGTAATCCCTATCTCTATCAATTTATATTAGTGTCAAAATTTTGGATAATATTTATGCGATTAAAATTTTCTGGCTGATAAACGAAAAATATTCATTAAAATAATTAACCCGAAGGTTCGAGTATCTTTTTTGGAAAATAAGATTGAATTTTTTCAAAAATACAACTCACACCATATATATCAAGATAAGAATTTATATTTAAGGTCTCTAATCTAAGATTTTAATAGAATAATTTTACATTGCATATCAGAGAGTATTGTCCCCTCAGGAGTTGAACCCGAGTACGAACACCCTTGCCAGTCACGTTAGTATGACTGACCCTCGAGACAAAAACACTTTTAAAATCTTAGATTAGAGACCTTAAATATAAATTCTTATCTTGAAAAATATTCAAATAAACTGTTTTACTGATTGTTTTTTAAAAGAATTGTATTTATTTCTTATATTAATTAAACCAAGAAAATTATATTATTATGGTACGACCCGAGACACACGGGGTAGTCTAACAATAATATTAAAAAAAAATGTATTCTTTTGTATCTCTAAAGCTATAATTATTATTATTATTATATTATATCTTTATTTTATATAAAACAAAATGTTTTTTAAATCGCCTGTGGGCTATGCATAGTTCTTTCGCACAAGCTAAAATGGTTATCTACATACAGGGGCGAATGTATCTAACGCCGTAGGAGGCGGCGCACGTGATCAAGAGGCTTCAATGATTTATTATTTAGTCATATTCTCTATTGGGCTATCTAAGATGGCGAGGATAGATATTTAGCGAAAACAGGGGATACTACGAGTAAAGAGCTGTCAACTCCACAAAGAACTTGATATAGGCACCTGTCGACACCACTTCTCTTGGAAATCTCAATTAGTGTTTAGATGAAATGTTAAACATTACAAAAACTGCTCTTAGAAATTTTTTGGATGGGGGGGTTATCTTAATTTGCTGAAAGTATGAATGAACAAGGGTGTTTGTTGAGGTCGTCATTTGGCCAATAGCCCAATCGATGAAGAAAAGAATAAGTGTATGCCACCCTTGCACACCTTTTTAAACGGTTAATTAAAAGCGTCGTCGTTTACCTGTTGGTCGCTTGAGCACCCTTCACAAATGAGCAATAGCACAATGCTCAGGTGGCGGAAGTTCCGAGGACTTGTTGGCTTCATTACAGGTAACAGTCTGAAACGGAAACATTTCAGTCAATTCGAGAAAAAGAAACAGAGCGGATCATGAACGGGATTCCGATGCAGCGGGAGAATCGCTCTCAGGAGACTTAGCAATTGGTTTGCTTGCCAATGATACTGGATGGTATTAAGGGCAGGAGAAAAGTGGAGAGAAACGAGCATTTTTATTTTATTATTATTATTTTTTATTTTTTTGGTTATTTTCTTGGGATGGTTGACGTTTCGTATGCAAGAAGGGGAATCTGGTACCTTTGGAATGACCTGGACGAGCGGAGGTTGGCTCCACCATTTGAACTCGGAAAGGGATTGTTGCAGTTGCCGACGGATTGATCGGCACCCCCATCTATTTGCTATGTCGATGGGCGCGATCGGTGAACCGGGGGTTCTCGCTGTCAGCAAGCCTAGGGAACATCGCGTCGAGGACAGGGGGTGGTGAGCGTTTCCCGGACCTTGATCGAATGAAGGCACAGAGGCCGATCGTCCGGGAAGGGTTCCTAGGGGATGAAGGGGAAGCGGGTAGCTGGTGGGGGTTCCGGGAAGCGGGGACGTCGCCGGAGGGGAAAAACTGGGATCGAAACAGCACCAGTTGGCCACCGACGATCCGCTAAAGCACCGAATTCACCTCCACCACCAATACCGAAAAAAACACCTACTCACCTTGCCCGTGTCCCGGGGCTTAATTCTAATTTACAATCCAACTTAGGAATTACTCAAAACTTGGCTTGAAAATTTTCAAGTTTTTTTTTTATCACCTCCCGCCCGGAATTCTTTAGTTCAGTGTTTCTCAATCAGGGTTCCACAAAAGGAGGTTTGGGGTTCCCCGCGCCTAGACGTCTATAAAAGAAAAAATAGTAGTTAGTAGTATCACCCATCAAAAAATTTGTCATGTATAGAAAAAAAATATTAAATTTAGAGTCTAAGTATTACCTTATCTACCTATATATATATATATATATATATATATATATATATATATATATATATATATATATATATATATATAATCCTTGGTGCGTATGTATGAAATAGACCCACGCCTAAATCACTAAAAGTATCGAAACCATATTCACACCATATGTTCATCAATCAAGTGCTTAGATAGATATGCAAAGGCACAACCCCAGAAGTAAGTTTGTACTTACCCTTAATAGTAAGAAAGTACACACCTACCTCTTGCCAGAATATAAATATCAAGATGCATGTAATTTAAGTATAGACGACTTGCAAAAGGTTAAAAAGAATGAAAAAATAATAATTAATCATTAGTACATATTAATATATGCTTAAATTTTAAATATATTTAATTATAGATATGTACATTAGTGTCCCAGTTTTTTTTTGACATAGAACCTCTTATTTTTTTTGTTTGATGTCAAAATTGTACCTAAATGAAATTCCGTGCACTTCCGACCACTGCAACCCTAGGCGACTTGCAGCAAAACATGTCAGTACATTAGGGTGTCTCAAAACATAAGGAAGGATTTTTTCGCGAAATCAGATACGCATACTTTCTATTTTTTTTCTGTTTGACCTCATAAATTCAAATAATAAATATTATTACGATTGGATAAGGATAACCCGTGCTGACTTGATGTCAAACATAAGATATGAAAATTTGTACTGAGTTAATATGGAAGGGGGAGTCGGGTTGTCCGAGCTAGCTAAGGCACTGGGCTCGCTTCAGCATGCAGGCGCCATTGATACGACCTATATTTGAAGCTGTAGTATCACAACAAAGAATTTCCACTTTATCTTCAATAATTCAGCCTAGAATCGCGTTCCAAAGAGCTTGCACTTGTTCGCTTCCTGAAGAGCTTTCCAACCTTATTTTGGCATCAAGTCAGCACTGATTATCCTTATCCAATCGCAATAAATTTGGGTTTTTCAAAAAGAAAAAAGAAAAAATAGTATGGGTATCTGATTTCCCCAAAAAATCCTCCCTTATGTTTAGGGACACCCTAATGCAGTGTTCCGCAAAGTGTGTGCCGCGGCACACTGGTGTACCGTGGTCATTAGTTGGTGTGCCGCTGAAAAATGTCAAGTTTTGTGAAGATAATGCACCTAGACATAGCTGAGAGTTATGCGAGCAGCAAGAGATGAGAGCAGCCTTATCAACGATTGGTCCAAATTTTGATCGCCTGTGCGCAATTAAGCAGGCTCACATTTCTCATTAAACATCTTTTCATATTATATTGATTTTAATAATAAATAAATATTAAATAAACATTGTTTTTTTCTTTGGTGTACCTCTAAAATTTCTTGATTTGGTAGGTGTACCTTGAACACAAAAAGTTTGCGGGACACTGCCCTAATGTACTGACATGTTTCGTTGCAAGTCGCCTAGGGTTGCCGTGGCCAAAAGTGCACGAAATTTCATTTACAATTATTTTGATGTAAGGGTTCGGATTGTTCCATAACTCTGAAGAGTTTGGCAGAGGCACCGGGAATTATTATTAATAATTAGTTATATTTTATTGCGCTGTGGCGAGATGAATTTATTTAGATATTTTTTACTATTTGTAAAATAATTTGTTTGTTAATATATATTTCTTGAATTGATCAGCCGAGCACAGGCCAAGTTGCTGACTTGACAAGTGATCAAATCACAGGCTGAATAAGCACGCCGGGCTGGAAGGCCGCTCTCGGTGTGGGAGAGAGGGATCAGCGCTGGGTGAGCGACTGGAATCGAGAGTTGGGAAGAGGCCTTCGGGCGAAAAGGAGATCCCTTGTAGATGGTGGTAGCCCCGGGGGGGCCAGGCAGTGAATAAGGGTTGGAGGGTCTTATTGTTGTATTTTGGCCCAGGGGGCGTATTGCGTTTTAGCCTAAAAAGGCGAGGTCGAAGGGGTCGACATTGAGGGTCTTATTCCTCTGTTTTAGCCCAGGGAGCGTATTGCGTGTTAGCCTAAAGAGACGAGGTCGAAAGGGTCGACATTGAGGGTGGTATTGTTGTGTTTTGGACCAGGGGCGATTTAGCGAATGTTATGTGTTTTAAAGGTACGTTTTCCTCGGTGCGACTATCACGTTGACCGTTCAACAATAATCGTGGAACGAAGAAAACGTAGCTTACGGGCAGTCATCTGAAGGAAAACAGCTCCATAAGAAATACAAAGAAATAGTGCTCAATGATGATCGTTGCCGATGGACTATTTCATTGTATTTCTTATGGAGCTGTTTTTCTTCGAGTGACTGCCGGTAAGGTAAGGTTCCACGATTATTGCTGAACGATCATCGAGATAGTCGGACCAAGGAAAACGTACCTTAAGAAGGTTTTGGATGGCCGGAGCTAGCGAATTTGTGAGCCAAAATAGGGGAATGATTACCCGAAAATCGGAGGAGCCAGAGGGGTCGGAGCCAACTATAATGTTATTATAGAGGTGATCCGTGGTTAACAGGATGAGTGTATGTGTGTGGGTGTGTACCCCGGAGCTGGAGATGATAGGCAGTGGCCTTCTTAATTGTAAGTAATATGACGTCATATTTTAAGGCCTAAAATTAACATTTATGTATTATAATTAATTGAACTTTGTTCTGTAATCATTTACTATATAAAAATACAAATTTTTATGATTAATTATTCTTTGTTATCTTTTATATTTAATTAATATAATTTAAGATAATTATAAACCACCCTGACTTAGAAGTCATGGAGTAAATTTATCACTTGTGTAATATTTAGGAATAACTTTATTTGATATTCTAAGTAATTAATATGGCCAAAATATTTTATAATTAGTTCTGGTAACCTTATGGCTATAATCAAACAATTTCAATTGTCGGTCTTCTTCAAAATGATTAATAAATATTAAATTCTATGTTTGCGATTGGGGTGAAATAAAGGTGTAATCTAATTAAATGCCTTGTTGGCTTTCAATTCAGAAGCATTAAATAAATTCAATTGGAATTGTTCGATGATGATAAGTACAAATGGCCATGAAGAAATTTATTATTGCCCAACACGGGAAAATATTATTATGTCTATTAAAAAATGAACTTTAATTAAATGTTAAAAATCCTTCTACCAAAGTTGAAACTGATTTATCAAACATCTGTATTAATCTTTTTATTAATTTCTTATTTAATTAAATTAAATTATAAATAACTAAAATTTCCTTATTGAGTTAAATATACCATTCGCTAGTTTATGACTGTATCATATTAAATGATTTCTCAGTAGAGTGAAGAAAATTCAAAATGAATATTAAGGCTGTAAATCAAAAAATTAACATAGATTTTTTTTAAATTTAAATTTATAGTTAAAATTTTATTTAATAAAAACTTTTGAAATTAAGAAAATTTTTAAAATTTGTAAATAAATAATCACTTTATCAAATGTATTATTTTAAAAATAAGTAATAAATATATTTTACATTCAAAGTTGAAAGCATTGATTCGAATTATATGTTTTTTGTATTAAAATTATTTATTATTTATATTAAAATAATCATGTATAGGTTATATTTAACTCTAATGGGTAGAAGTCACTTTTCTAAAGAGTGAAACCGAATATGGATGCTAAAATAGTTACCTAAATAAGCTGACGTGTTCTGATGTGGACATTCACTTGACTTTACCATACAACCAGGCCCCTAAAATTATTTATAATCAAGTAGGGGGGTTAGTTTTTGCATTTTTATACTTCTGGTGTCCCACTGATTATGTATACAAAATTTGGTTGAGTTTGCTCAATCGGCCTAGATTTTGATTTTTAACCCCTCCCACTTAATTTTGGGTCGATATGGACCAAAATCTAATCAGCTCATAATCCCAATAGACCGAATCTACGTATGAAATTTGGTTTCGATATTCACACTAGTTTTTGAGCTAGCTCGTTCACAAAAATTTGGTAACGCACAGCTAACGGACAGACAACCAGACAACCAGACAGAATAACTAACAGACATTTTGACAAATCAATTATTATCTCAAAAAATATAATTTTTTCGATGTTAACTTATTAGGGCTTTTGAACTGCCCAGGTTTCGCTCAATTTTTTTAATCAAAATAGTTTCAGCCGTTTTTGAGATATTTCGAAAAAAAAGGAAAAACCCCACATTTTTTCATGAATGAAAAAAAAACATGAAAATTTATTTATATAATGAGATTTAAAGTAAAATTAAAATAATAATTTGAAATAAATTTGAAATTAGTGATTTCTTATCAAAGGAAGATAGATATTGAGTATTATAATAGAAATAAATAAAATTAATTTAAAATAAACAAATATTATTATAGGTGCATTACCTTTAGCTACCACTAAAATCTATTAATGAAGAAATTATAGTGAGATAATAATAGGTACCTTTTAACAGATTTCTTGCCTTTACAAAAAATTAGCAATACCATTAACACCACACCTTTAACTAAATAAAACAATTAATAACAAAAGTAAAATTAACATTACTTGGTTTGAAATTGGATTCTATAAACCGGGGGTTCCCTTTGTATTCATTTCAGATTTTTCGAGGGTGTCAAAGTTAAATTTGTTCGCTTTACTACCGTATTTGGTATTACTAAATACTGTTGTATTATTTTTACTTTACCATACAGAGTATGGTCATTGGTCAAGTATTATAATCGTGCATGAAAAAGGTGGTTTTTTTTTTGCTTCTTTTTTTCGAAATATCTCAAAAACGACTGAAACTATTTTGATAAAAAAAAAAAAAAAAAAAAATGGGCGAAACTATGGCACAAAAAAGCTCTAATAAGTGAACATTGAAAAATTTATATTATTCGAGATAACAACTGTTTTTTCAAAATGTCTGTTAGTCTTTTAGTCTTTGTCTCTGTTAGTCTTTGCGTTACCAAATTTTGTGGACGAGTTAGCTCAAAAACTAGTGTGAATATTAAAACCAAATTTCACACCTAGTTTTGATGGCTCTCGATTAAGAGCTGATTATATTTTGGTGCATATCGACATAAAATTAAAAGGGAAGGGGGTGTTACAATTTAAAATTATAATATTCTCAAACTAAAAAAACAATAAAAATTAAATATACTATAAAATGAACCTATAATAACGAAAATATTTTTTTCTGGCCCCAAAATTAGAGGAAGGGGTCAAAAAATAAAAATCTAGGCCATTTGAATAAACTCAACCAAATTTTGTATATATAATCAGTGGGCTACCCCAGAAGACTAAAAATACAAAAACTAACCGCCCAAAATGGGGAGGGGGAGGTCAAAAAATAAAATTCTAGGCCCTTGTACCAAACTCAACCAGAAGTGTATGGTAAAGTCAAGTGGATGGCCACATCAGAACTTGTCAATTTATTTTATTTATTAAAGAACATTTTAGTGTAGGGCCAAATATCCCCTTTAATATATTAATTACTCAAAAATTAATTAATATAATACAAAAAAACAAAATGATAAAAAGAAAAAAGCTAATATAACAAGCGAAAAAAATTAAAAAGAAAAACATTTGATCAGGGCCGTTCCTGACCAATTGTGCGCCCTGGTCCAAGTTAGGATTTGCCGCCCTTTCTGAAAAATATTTAAAAAATAATGCAAGTAGAATGGGTCTTGCCCACTAAACTAAAATTTTGGGACTTTTCTACCTATGTTTCATATACCTTTCCCCAAACGACCTAGATTTGCGGCCAATAGAATAATTTGTCCAATCAAAATTTCAGACGACCTTTCACTTCGATTAGGGCTATCTGGCTTATATTGAAATTTTATCCAAAAAAATTTAAATAATATTTTCTTAAAATTTTTAATTTTAAAACTAAATTTAATTTTCTGGCCGGCACGTTACAAATCCACCCCTCGGGCTTGAACGCCTTGGTGTCTTGCACCACCTGAACCACCCTGTAGGCACGGCCCTGCATATGATACATAATAATTATATGGAACAAAAATAATAAAAAGACAAAATATAGAGAAAAAAATAACAATATATATTTAGAAAGTAGAAGTCGTTTTCTTAGACAGTGTGAAACTGAATATCGAGATGCAGAAATATTTACCTGAAAAAAAGATAGAGAAAAATTTTATTAGTGAAAAAAATGAGAAAATAGAAGATGCTAAAATAAAATACTTGCCTTCGAAATAAAAAAAGTAACAGTAAAAATGTATTAGTGAAAAAAATGAGAAAATATAAGAAAATAAATATTAAACTAAGAATAAAATCAATCAAAATAAGGATAACATTTAGAAATGAATATCAAGTTTTTACTTTACCATACAAGGTATGGTCAAGTATGGTAATCGTGCATGAAATAAGTGTTTTTTTCCTTCTTTTTTTTGAAAATATCTCAAAAACGGCTGAAATTACTTCGATTAAAAAAAATTGAGCGAAACCTTGGCATTTCGCTCTACAAAAAAGCCAAAATAAGTAAACATCGAAAAAATTATATTTTTATTTTTCGAGATAATAATTGTTTTGTCAAAATGTATGTTAGTCTGTCTGGTTGTAAGTTAGTTAGTTAGTTAGTCTGTGCGTTACCAAATTTTTGTAGACTAGCTAACTCAAAAACTAGTCTGAATATCGAAACCAAATTTCACACGTAGTTTTGATATAAATCTAGGTCGTTTTAACAAACTCAACCAAATTTTGAATACATAATCAGTGGACCCCCAGAAGTCTAAAATCTATCGGACCAAAATGGGTGGGGGAGTCAAAAAATGAAAATCTTGGCCATTTACCAAACTCAACCAAATTTTGTATACATAATCAGTGGGTCAGCAAAAACAAAAATAAAATTTAAATGATTATTCGGGAGCGTATTCACCATCTACTTCAATAACTGCTTCCCATTTGCTTGGCAGTCGGTCGGTTCCACGGGCGAAGAAGTCACGATTCTTGGAGGCAATCCACGCTTTGGCATCGGCCACCAAGTCATCCAAATCGTCGTAGATCTTAGTCTTTTGCCAGTTTTTCAAAGAGCGGTTGATGTGATAGTCCGTCGGTGCTTCGGTCGGTGAGTGCGGCGGATGTGGGAGTAGATCCCAGCCCTTATTGGCGATGAATTCGACGACCCGGCGAATTCATCCCCAGTGACAAGATTCTTCAAAAATGGGGTTTGTTGGTTTCGTTGCAGCAAATCGGTAAAAATTCGAAAGCGATCAGCCTTGTTGTTGTCGCAGAGTTCGTGGAGGACCCATCCAGCCAATTTCCATACCTTGCCAAGCTTTTTTAGGCGTCGAACGATCGTTGATTGGTCGACATTGAAGTCTGCAGCCAGCATTCGTGTTGTAAGGCTTTCATCCTCTTGCTGTCAGAAGTGCCTGATCATCAAAATTCCATGGCAGACCTCTTCCTTCTTTATACTCCAAATTAGTGTCACCTGATTTGAAACGGGCAATCCACTTCCGTACTGTACTATCAGTAATTGTTCCTTCTCCAAAAAGTTCGTTAAGATCGCGAAATGACTGTGCTGCCTTCCATCCTTTCTCGAGTGGTAGAGCATAATATGACGAATATGAATATGGTTTTCGACACGCATTTTTATTAACTATAAATAGAGAAGATTGTTTTTATAAAAAATAAACAAAACGCCATTTTTGGCTAAAGAAAAACGCGTCAATACAAACGTTCCATAATTATGCATCAACCAAATATTATTAAAGGTACATTACCTTTCAAGTTAACGTCTCTTTCCGGTGAATCTATAGAATACTGAGCTGCCACGGTTACACATTGACAGACGCCCGCAAGCAGTTTCTGAAAGAGTAAAGAAATTGAAGGAATATATAGATTAAATATGATAAGGATTAAGCCAATAAAAGATTTTAGTGTTGAAAAAACAAGAGCTTAGATTGGGCAGAGTGTTTAACCCTGGAGTGGTCGCGCGACGTCTCAGAGACGCCAAGGAAATTTCTTTTATTCACTGTTTTTAAAAAAAATTGACTTGCTGACTTGAGCTTTCATCTACCTCTCTATAAACTAAATACAATTACTTAGAAAACATCAAAAAGGAGTTAGTATCATTTCAGGGCTAAAAGGAAGAGGTTGTTTGTAAATTTGAAACTGGAGTCTAGCAGACGCCTCGCGACCTTATACGTAACTTAAAGCAAATATTTAAAAATTTATTTTTTTTGCTTTCACATTTATATTCAACGAATATAAGTATTGCGTGGCCTGTCTGGGTCCTGACTCTTTGAGAACTTGTATCCCAGAGATGAAAAAGTTAATTTAATTTTGTAACTTCTAGGTGGAAGGAATCAATACCCTTAATAGTTGAAAATCGGATTTAGGATATAAAACCGGAAATTGTGGCCCCCAGAGGCCAAAAAAATCTATTGGTCAGTACGTACATATATACGTATGTATGTATGTACGTATGTATCCGCCCTGCGTTTTGCAACCATAAGTCTCAGAGCTACGAAATTCGAAACTTAAGCTCGATATAGGCTAGAAGAAGTACAGGATGAAATCGGAAAACCGGAAGTGGACATTTACGTGAAACAATTTTCATTTTTTATTTTCTCAAAAACGGCTCTAAAGATTTTTTAAAGTGTATTTATCAAGTTTCATGACACTTGATAAATACACTAATTTTTAAAAAAATCGTTAGAGTCGTTTTTGAGAAAATAAAAAAAATAAAAAAATCTTTCTTGTAAATGTCCACTTCCGGTCTTCCGATTTCAACCAAATGCTTGATGTACTCTTTCTAGCCTATATCAAGCTTAAGTTTCGAATTTCGTATCTCTGAGACTTATGGTTGCGAACGCAGGGAGAGGGTAAATTCTTACGTACGTAAACATCAACTTCTGGTTTTCCTATTTTAGCCAAAATCTTATTATACTTCTTGTAGCCTCTAGCTAGCTTAAGTTTCAAATTTTAAGGCTCTGTGACTTTCCGAAGACGAGATATTAACGATTAAAATATTTATTTTTTTTACTCCTAATTTACAACCCCTTTCTATAATTCAATCCGATTAAAAATTTGACACAACTAATAACTCATGACACTTGATAAATACACTAATTTTTAAAAAATCGTTAGAGCTGTTTTTGAAAAAATAAAATAAAGGAAGGGGTGTAAATTAGTAGTGTCGCGATGACTTCAAATAAATGAAAATGTGAAAGTCGTGTAGTGAATACACCAGGTGATTTATATTTTATTTATTTATTCAATCCTTACCCTATTTGGGTTTTGAATTCACAATTGTTTTTACAATCACTTAAATAGTTAATATACTAAAATACACAAAATATTTTTTTTCTTTTTTTTTCTTCTTTTTTCTTTTCCTAAATCATCCATCTTGTCCTCTTCTAAGACGTCTTCTTCTGTCCGTCGTCACTTTTATTTGTCGGTCCTTTGTCTATCTTGTCCATCGTCTCAGAGTGTCTCTGTCCACTGGTCCTGTCAATTTCTTCTCCCAAATCCAGTCTCTCTTCTCATTTCTTTAAATATTTTACCGTAGTTAAACGTCTCTTTGTCCTTTCCACACCATCTACACAATGTTTTTCGTCCCTCTCCACACACTGTCACATCTTAATCTTGTCCAGTTTTTCTTGTCTCTTTCCTCGGTCCTGTCATCCTTAAGATAGTCTTCCATGGTCAGGTCTCTTTTAATATTCTTGTAGTATGGGCAGTATTAGGATATGTCTACACCGTTCCAGTCACCTTGTATCGTCTGTTCCTGGTCTGTTATTAGAAGTCTTGTCATCGTTGATTCCAGTCTTGTTGGGTCGTTTTCATCCGAGGGGTGATCCGCGATTGGAAGTAGGTTTACACCTCTTTGGAAGTATTTTGGAAGTATTTGGAAGTACTTGGAAATATTTGGAAGTACTTGGAAATATTTGGAATTACTTGGAAATATTTGGAATTACTGGAAATATTTGGAATACTTGGAAATATTTGGAAGTATTTGGAAATATTTGGAAGTACTTAGAAATATTTGGAAGTACTTTGAAATATTTGGAATTACAAGTGGAAGTAGGTGTACAGCATATTAGGTCGAGGTTCACCCCTCGTTTTCATCCATCAAGAGTGATTTCACATTATGTCCCAGGTCATTTATTCTTTTTTTCATATTTTGAACCCAGAGAGTTTCTTGATTGTTGGACATATTTCTCATCAGTTCTCTCCAGCAAATCATAGTCAAACGATCTTCATTTCCTTCCACCATTTTCAGAATTAACTTCAGGCACCTCTTCATTGCTAAAGTGGCCAGCTTTCCTCTGCCTATCTCACTTTACCATATGTAGGCTGGAGAATTTCGCTCTTGATCTAGGATCATCTTGACATATTCGCCTTGTATCACATCGATTTTTTTGTTGTTCCCACCAACCGTATAATTCTGCTCTGTATAACAACACAGGTGCAATTAAAGTGTCGAATAGTTTGAGTTTTCGGCTGGTGTTAATTTAAAAATTTATTTAATTTAGTATTTTTAATTTTTTATTGGCAACAGCTATATGGAGGGTCCGCCAGACAACTATATGAGATTTAATAAATAAAATTTTCTATTTTTAACAAATGTCAAATCTGCCAGCCTCTTGATAAACATCAATTTAAAAATAATACTGATTGCTGATTTGTGCTGATCACTAAATAAAACAATTTCATTATAAGCTTCATAATGCATAAAATAGTTAATCTTTATAATGATAATGTAAAATTTTCTCAAAATAGCTTTATAATTATTATTTTCATTTGTATCAATTTGCATAATATGTTGAAAAAATATAGTATATATTATATGTTAAATTGAAACCAAGCGATTGCGGTGATACAGTCACCTGGATGGAAAAGAAAGCGCGGACGACCCCCAAGGACCTAGCATCAGGAAGTGCTACTGAGTGCGATGAATGCCCCGGGACTACAGGGAGATTGGCCCCGGGACTACAGGAGGACTAGAGGAGGGAGATTGGAAATGGGGATGCGATATAAATAAACATATCAAAAAAGATCCAATACCAATGAAACAAAACGGGACCAATCGGAAGCTAGACTGAACCCAATGCAAAAATCATCAAAATCGGTTCACAATTGGCCGAGATATGAGACACAAAAAAAATTCAGTCGAATTGAGAACCTCCTCCTTTTTTGAAGTCGGTTAAAAATGTATATTGTAACTGGGATAACTCTCGTGTATCGAATAAAATAAAAATAAAATAAAATAATAAGAATGTATAGGTACGCTTACCTGTTATCCGAATATAAATACTAATTTAGTAATTTCAGTAATTTTTTCTAAAATTTTAATCAATTATTTTAAAATTTAATAATAATAAAAATTAAAAATTTAAACAAAAAAATCACAAAAACTTTCTATTAGAAAAAATGAGACTTGGCCAGGTCGGCTTCTCTTATATATGATCAATAGGAAAAATTCAGTGTACTTTTAGTGTAATAATTTTAATACTAAGAAAGGTTGGCTCCCCTAACCTGAGAAACCCCTGAGGCTTTTGGCTCTTATCTCTAGTTCAAACTTCACTAGCTAAATTTATAGCTATCTTCAATATTCAATTGACTTTATTTACGTAATCTCAAAGAAAAATTCTAACCTTCAGGCTGAATCATACTTATTCCATAGTGTCAAAAACGTTTTCTTTTTCCTTAGAAAAACACTACGAAATTTATCTCTAAAATATTTATAAATCAAAATGGAAGAGAGAAACGAATGTTTGCCAATTGCCTTGTCTATGCATGAAAGTGTAGATGAAATAACCATGCCGAATAATTCTCGTGGTGAAATTAAATCACTAAGCAATGCTAGTGCAAATAATGAAAATGAATTTTTGCATGGAACCCTAGTTAATAAAGAAAATGAAAGTTTTTCTATTCAATGTCAAAATAAACACATTGTCCAAAATAATGTTTCATGTAATGAAGCATTGCACCAGCCATTATCACCTCCGATTAAGGAAACAAAACTAAAGATCGTAAGATGGGCTGATGAGTTCTTTCAAGAAATTGAAACCGTTTATATTTTGAATGATAATGATTTAGCTTATCAAAAAGCAAGGAAAGGACCTTGGATGTCGCTTGCACGTCGAAGGATCAAGTTTCAGAAAAGGATTAGCAGGCTGTCAAAAATAATTTCTCCAATTTTAGACAAAGACTATCGAGAAATCGTCTATGAATCAATTATGCACAATTTATATGCTAAAGCTTAATGTAAGTAATTTTAGTTTTTGTTAATGTAGAATGGTGTGGAAGGTGTTAACATATTATAAATGTAAATTTAAAATTGTCTATATTTCAATTATTTTAAATTAAAATCAACTTTCTAAGATTTATTATTTCAAATTTAAAGATTATATTATTTTTTTTTTTTGATACTTAATATGCTAATAACTCTGCTGGACAAAAATTTGTATCCTTTAACCTAACAATAGATTCCAGTAGAATTTATACTGATGCTGATTATTATGCAATTTCCTGAGTTTTTACAACAGGTCAGAGATATTATCGGTCAAAATGACCTTTTTCGTCGTTAGAGTCCCATTAGATATTAAACAGCAATATTTAAAATAAAAATATTTTGTTGACGTTGGAGAAAACAGCTTCTTCTTTGATTTTCAAATTACCACTTGTTTTTAGCTTAATTAGAACTCTAGTTATAACTAAAAAACTAAGACCATATGTTTATTATCCTTTCACGTAGTTTTATAATATTTTTGATTTCTATTACGTCAACAAAATATTTTGACTTCAAATAGGACTGTTTCATATCTAAGGGGACTCGAAAATAAGTCAAAATGGCTTTTTCGTCGTTTTGACCTATAATATCTCAAAACTCTGACCTGAAGAAAAAAATCGGGAAATTGCATGATAATCAGCGTATAAAATTTTACTAGATCCATTTACGGATACAAAAGTTTGTTGACTAGTGTCATTAAATAACAATCAATCTTTTTGATTGAGATTAACCCAAATGTAAATAATTTTTTTTTCAAAAATGTAAAAAATAATTTTTCAATACGATTCAATCTGGGAATATTCTATCGAATTTTGGCATTAATTTAGAAGAAAAAAATCATGGAATCTATAAAAACAGTAAAAATATAACTAAGAATCAACCCGATGATACAAGCAATGATAGATAGTTTCTCAGAGGATATTATAGATATTTTAGCGAAAAAATGACAGATACTTTTCCTTACAAGTCTTCGAACTAAATAAGTGGCCGTCCATAAATCTCATACTCAAGGGGAAGGGAGCATCTCAGATTTGTGACGAAATGTGACAACGGGACCCTGGGATCTTAAAGATTGTGATGTCACAAAAGTCAAATTAATTTTTTTTAATTTTCAAATATATCATTAAAAATTAATTATATATCATTAGATTAGAATGATAGTGTGGCGTCACAATAGAGGGGGGCTCAATGAAAATGTGACACAGGAGGAGGGGGTCTAAAAATCTTGGAATTCGTGTCACGTAATTTATGGACGACCCCTAAGGCTTGGTCAGATAGTTCTCTCTTATAAATGATCAAAAGGAAAAAGGCTTAGATATTTCTCGAAAAAAGTGCCGAATTTTGACCTTAATTGAATGAAAAATTGCAGGGCAATTATATAAAATCAATTCAATTATTATTAGTTATAACTCGAGTTCTAATTGAGCTAAAAACTAGTGGTAATTTGAAAATCAAAGAGGTAGTTGTTTTCTCCTACGTCAACAAAATATTTCGATTTTAAATATTGCTGTTTAATATATAATGAGACTCTAACGACGAAAAAGGCCAATTTGACAGATAATATCTGAAAACCATGACGTGTTGTAAAAAATCGGGAAATTGTATGATAATCAGCGTATAAAATTCTACTGGAATCCATTGTTAGGTTTACGGAGATAAATTTTTGTTGATCAGTGTTATCGATTTGTAATTTGAATTTCATTCTCTTTGACAAATTTCTAGAAAAAAATTTAAAAAGGAACTATGACTTCTGGAAAATTTTCCGCCCCTAAAAAATGTCCCCCAGGCTAGAATGATCCCCTTGCATCTCCAAGATGGCGCTGCTCTGGCTGTTGTTATAATTTAATTTCATATTAAAACTAATATCACTGTTAACGCCTGCGTAAACATGATCTTTTTGAGTTTTTAATTTTAAGATTTTTTTCTATGTAAAATCTCTTATATTTATTTTTAATCAATTAATTATTCCAGCGCCTCCCAATCGATCGCAGACCCCAAAGATCGAAAATAATTTTCTCTTCACCCGGGGCGCGACCACAACGAGGCCGTGTAAAGACAATTAATAACAAATTCAAATTTAGGAACGAAGAAAAGATTATTTTTATTACAGACAAAAGGATCAGCCGGGGCTCGAACCCGGGATCTTTGCATATGTACTGCAATGCTTTGTCATAAGAGGTTTACATCCTATATCCACTAAGCTACTGATCCCCGAACCCAAACTAATACCTTTTGTCTATATGAATTATGGAATTTCTTTTTTAATCCTCTCCTCGTTCATTTTTCGCAGCGTAGGCCTTGATTCATTAATTAAACAATTAATTATTCCAGCGCCTCCCAATCGATCGCAGACCCCAAAGATCGAAAATAATTTTCTCTTCACCGGGTTCGAGCCCCGGCTGATCCTTTTGTCTGTAATAAAAATAATCTTTTCTTCGTACCCTAAATTTGAATTTATTTTTAATATTTAAGAAATTATTTTGTAACCAAACATGTTAAGATAATTCTAATTTTTTATTATTAAGTGTCAAATTTCAAAACAAAACTTATTTCTCTAATTAAAATAATTAAAAATTGTAATTAAATATTTATAAAAAAATATCATATTTCAAAACAAATCACGAAAAGTGAGAAGTCCCCTCAATTTCTCCTCTTGTAAACAATTGCTATGATTGGCTGGCATTCTTAATAACGTCACTTCTTAGTCTCGAACTTTCACGCTTTCTCACGAAACTCCCCGAATCGCTAAAATTTTCATATAAGCGGAAAGAATCGATTTTATTCTTCATTCTTGGTTAATCACTTGATGAGTAAATATCTATTAATCATTACCTAGTAATGGCAACCTACCAAGAGTATAATTGCCTAGTAACCTCTTCAAATTAGCCGTTCGGAACCGGCGTTAAAAAGTAGGTCCCGTTATCTGTGTAAAACAACTAAACACACTCAGCACAGGTATATGTGGAGAGGAGCCGACACCCGTTTCGGGTATGGCACTCGAAGAAGAGGAATCATTACCTCCCTAAGCGTGGTAATTCTATTCTCTTACGGGGAATCTAATTCAAATCAAACCTTCATATGGTTTTTATTTCTTTACTTATAACTCTAAAAGTAAGAAATATTATTTGATTCAACCCATCGTGGTTTCAATCGATAATTGTAATCGATTTTATTAATATTCATCAATCTCTTCATCGAGGAAGTTGCCGAAGGATTAATATTGTTCAAGGAGCTCTCTACATGCATCGAGTTGTAATCATTGAATCAATTCAATCATCACTAATTCTTCAAACTGTTCAAGATTGTTGAGCTGGTCAATTCATAGATTTTGTATCGTTGTTTTCAATTTCAACGTGGTCAACCAATTCTCAGCTAAGTAATTTATTATTTCTCTGCCTGTGCGCTATAAAACATTTATTACAATACTTATTAACTTTATTCTTTGAGTTCATAAACTATATTCTATTCTTTGAAAGTATTCATTTAAGCTTTATCATAAAATATATATTAATATTCTCATATCAGTTTTGTGATTTTAAAACATTTTGTTCTTAATATAACAATAATTCTTATTCATCTGTGTCCTAATATATCTATATTCAAACTATCATTTATCTTAATTCAAAGAGAATATTATTAATTCTAACTTATCCATTAATCGAAAACTTAATTATTATTAGTAACAATTATTTTATATTTTAAATTTCTAATTATATTGTTTTTATCTTTAAGCAAATATTTATTTCTTAGTTGTTCAAATTAATGTTGTTCAGTTGCTACAACCCTGTAAATTACTTCGTCGCGACGACTTCCCAGACTTGTTGCCTCTGGTTCGCAGTCCGCCGCCAGAGGACGGCTAAGTCGCCCTTCCTCTCTCAGCTTGGGCCTGGCGTGCTGGCTCCTCAGTATCATCGTACGCTCATGATCGCATGGATCGAAATATATATCGCTATCGTTCGACGCTCCACGTGGAGCCATCTCGCTCGGCTCGCTCTTTCGCTTAATTCTTTCATATAATCATCATCATATGTATATATCACCCCCGCCAAAGCGGGTAATAAATTGTTATTAATACATATATTAGTGTTTAGTGTTTTTCATTTACCCTTAACTGGAGGGTTGTCTTCAGTCCGGCTCTCCAGTCCGCATCACGCTCTCCCACCCTGGTGTACGCCCGTACATTTTGGTGAACGAAACCCGGGACAGAAAAAGTGCCCTTTCGCCTTCACAAGTGACTATTAGTGCGAAATCAAAATTTCTTTGTTCTTCTGTGAATATGTGTTCTACATACATTCAGATATTCAAATCTCTATATATACATTCAAATTCGTTAAAACGGTCAGATTACATCATTCAACAAATTCTCCCGACATTACAAATTTTGCTGCAACAAACTTGCATTCATCTCCCACCATCGACCTTCTTATATTTCCCCTCTTGCAAAAGGCGCCTCTCCTTCATTCGCTACGAGCTAAGCCAGTTGCTAGAAATTAATTATAAAAATAATTTTCTTATGAAGACATCATAATATTTAGTCGCTACAACCCTGTAAATTACTTCGTCGCGACGACTTCCCAAACTTGTTGCTTCTGGTTCGCAGTCCGCCGCCAGAGGACGGCTAAGTCGCCCTTCCTCTCTCAGCTTGGGCCTGGCGTGCTGGCTCCTCAGTATCATCGCACGCTCATGATCGCATGGATCGAAATATATATCGCTATCGTTCGACGCTCCACGTGGAGCCATCTCGCTCGGCTCGCTCTTTCGCTTAATTCTTTCATATAATCATCATCATATGTATATATCACCCTCGCCAAAGGGGGAAATAAATTGTTATTAATACATATATTAGTGTTTAGTGTTTTTCATTTACCCTTAACTGGAGGGTTGTCTTCAGTCCGGCTCTCCAGTCCGCATCACGCTCTCCCACCCTGGTATACGCCCGTACAAATGTTATTATAAACCTTTGTATAAAAAAAGAATCTTTCAGATAATTTATGACAATATTTCAAGTTGATCCTATTATTTATGTTAAATAAAAAAAATTAAAATTCTTTCCTTTTCAATTATATAAATCTAATTAATTTTCTGAACAATAAACTCATGATATATTTATTTAATATAATTTTAAACAACTAGTTTGACTGATCTTTATTTTATCTTTTAAGGTATTAAATTATCAACCAGAGTATATTACTTATTCTTAAGGGAAAGTTCTAAACTAACTATATCTAGCCTTCTTATTTTTTCACATAGTGTAGGAACCCAGTTAGTGGTAGTTAGTCGCGTGACAGATCTAGTGCAACCCTTTTAATTAAGGAATTGGCAGTCTAAAAGAAGGCGGGTGTCTCATAATTAAATCTGTATCCCCTGCCTAGTGTAACAACACAAGCCCTAACAATCACTAGTAGTAAATATTAACTATAAAAATTCTTCATTTTCAGAATCCTCCTCCACGAGTATGGTTGGATTGGAAATTATATAAAACCAATTAAATTATCATCAAAAATTAACTTAAAGGCACCGAAAGAGTTTCTCAGATCAAATTTTAAAAATTTTAACTCAAATATTACAGCTACTTTCCCTTCGAAGTCTCCTGATTAAATGAGGCTTTGCAAAGTTGCTCAGTTTGCAAATAAGTTTTCTAGAAAACTACAGGTGAACTATGGGGTACCACAAGGGACTATTTTGGGTCCACTCTTATTTTTAATACTATATATATATATTAAAACATATTTTTATATTTTAATGCTAATGACTATAGATTTCATGCTGTATATCTAATTTATTCAATTCAATTGAATTTAATTAGAGAATTTCTAATGTTAATAAACCAAATGAAATTTCTAAGTAATAATTTTATTTTAGAATTCCAATTTTTTTTTTTATGAAATTGATGAGAGAAGGAGTTACACCAAAAAGGTGCATCCCGTAAAAGTCTCGGTTGGCCCCTCCATCGTGAAAAGAAGAAAAAGAGGGGATTTTATGGGCTGGATAGGGGTCGAAGGCAAGCACGGCGGAACGACCTTAGGCCAGGGGGGTCAAAACTTGGGAAGTGATGTAGGCCTGGGGGGTATTCCATAATTTTGAAGCAAATTGGTACAATTTAACCCATTTTTAAGTAGTTTGTAGCTGTGGTTTTATTGAAAACTGAAAGAAAAAAAGAGTTCAAATTTTTGTTTGTAGTTAAAATGCTTGGAGTTTAGGCTCAAAAAATGATAAATTAAAGTTGTTTTTGAGCAAAGTAAAGGTAAAATTTCTTTCTTTAGGAGGTCCTCAGACCCCCTTGACCCCGTAGACAAATTCCCCAAGGGGGTCAGCTGACCCCCTGACCCTCACTGGTTCTGCCGCCCCTGGTCGAAGGTATCTGTGGATGCGGGTCTTGAACAGCTGAAGGTTATAAGTCGCTGTGAAGACAGTGTCTGGGAGCGAGTTTCAGTCTCTGGAGGTCATATATGTAAGTATTTTAATTAAATAGATATTATAAAAAAATATAATGATCTTATTCAAATGAAAATCAAAAAAGTGGATTTCGGAGTGTATATATACATATGTAGCACAAGTATCCTTGACCTTATTAAAATAAGATTTTTAAATTGTTGATTATCTCACTTTCAATTCCATTCCATTCTATTCTACTTTATTAAAAGTAGTGGACATGTTTTAGGAGCTACAGATATTTGTAGTTAATGCTTACGTTCTATCTTCTTATTTACAGTAATCAAAGACAATACAGCAGCTATTTACTATTTCTTAGCATTAATATTATTACATAGGAAGAATCTCATTCCATTAAAAATAAGTATTTGAATATACTGTAAGTTATAAGTAATCAAATTATATTAGGTTGAAGTTGGTGTAATCAATTGTAACTAATAAGCTAAAGTTTGACACCCAAGTGTGTATTAATAAACTAGACCTTGGGGAGATATGTTTTTATCTTCTAAATTAAGCACTTCGCTGATAATAAATTGACAATTCACTATAATTTACAGAGGGCGTATCGATTTTTGGAAAAGTTTTTATTTTTCGTCATTTCTTATCATTGAGAAAATTTTTAAGTCTTCTCTCATAATGATTAAATATTCTATTTAGTTGACAGCAATAATCACTTACATTGTACCCTGATCAAAAGAACTCGGAAAAAATGAATAGCTTCATCAGAAAATAATCATTTTTATATCCATTGAAGGGATTCTATTCACTTCAATGGCACAATTCTCAGATGGCTAAATCAATATATTATATATCACAGAGCTATTTAAAATATTTATGTAAAACTAAAAACAAACTGAACACAATTCAATTCGGGTGATATCACCTAGATTAATTATTTTAAATGAGATGCACTGGCGGCCACGAAAATTCGGCTATCCCTTAAAAGCTGCATTTTTATTATTATTTATTTCTTATGCCTACAAAGTGACAATTCTAAGGTCAGTAATTAAATTTCAAGCGACGTCTGCAGGGTGGTAGGATATGCATTCTAATAGAGCACTCTATAGGGCAGAGTGCATTCGCAGGTGTAGATGCTGAAAATCATATTTAAAAATGAATAAAATTTAAAAATTTATCATAATTTTTGTTAATAAATGTACTTTTATTATATTTGAATTTTATTACTAAAATTTTGAAATAATTATTTTCTTTTTCATAATTATATTTTTTATATGTGTTCTTATATTTTTATATGTAAAATTACACCATTATTCAAAAATATTATTGTTAAACAGCATGGCTTTATAAGTGGGAAATCTACTACCACTAACCATTTCCTTTTACAAAATTATATCCTTGATTCCTTTGATAATAAATGTCAAGTAGATGTTATCTACACTGACTTTTCTAAGTGCGTTTGATAGAGTCAAACGCCTCACTCCTACCTTATAAAGAAATTATCATTATATGGTTTTCACGGTTCCCTTCTACAATGGTTCACTTCTTACATAACTAACAGAACGCAAATTGTTAAACTAAAATCCTATAGCTTCTACCCTTTTACTGCCTCCTCAGGTGTTCCTCAATGCTCTCATTTGGGCCCTTTTCTATTCAATCTTTTCATTAACAATATTTCTCTCCCTTTAAATAACATTGACTTTCTGATGTTTGCTGATGATCTCAAAATCTTTCATAGGGTTGAAACATCTATGGACTGCATGTTTTTGCAAGAGAAACTAAATGAAGTTCAAAAGTGGTGTAATATCAACTCTATGACTTGGAACATTAGCAAATGTAATGTTATCTCCTTCAATAGAACCAGAAACGATATAACTTATGCATACTCGATAGATGGTGTTGCGATTAATAGATGTACTATTGTCAAGGATCTGGTCATTTATTTCGACCAATCATTGACCTTTCGGTAAAATATTGATAGCATTGGTAATAGAGCTAATAGATTACTGTTTTTATATTAAGATATTCTAAGGATTTTAATATAACAACCACTACCTTACTTTATACATCCCTAGTCCGCCCAATATTAGAATATACTCACAGTCATCTGGTCACCTTAATACAATATGTCATTTATACTTTATTTTTATATTATTTTTTCTCATACTTTACTGTTTATATACATGTACTTGTGATTTGTGAAAAAGGGTGTGACTACCCGTCAATAAATAAATAAATAAATAAATAAATATATGTGACTTGTGAAAATATGCAATTACATTAAATACAATTTTTTGAATATATAAAACCTGATTGGTATCTACGTGTGGTTCTTTATAAAATATAAAAAACTGGATTGTGGCTCTTTCTGGGCTCATGTCTGTCCACCCTGTTATATAGGGAGTTTATTAGAACAAGTAGATTAATTAGTTCAAAAAAATATAGTGATACTGTAAAAATAAATTTGTGGAATGAAAACGGAACGCATTGATGATTAAAAAGATTCAAGCGACGGCGACGTCTGCAGGGTGGTAGGATATGCATTCTAATAGAGCACCCTGTGGGGCAGGGTGCATTTGCAGGTGTAGATGCCTTAAATCATATTTAAAAATGTATAAAATTTAAAATTTTATGTTTGTTATAATTTTTATTAATAAATGTATTTTTATTATATTTGAATTTTATTACTAAAATTTTGAAATAATTATTTTCTTTTTCATAATTATATTTTTTATATGTGTTCTTATGTTCTTTATATGTAACTTGTAAAAATATGCAATTACATTAAATACAATTTTTTGAATATATAAAAACGGATTGGTATCATCTACCTGTGGTTCTTTATAAAATATAAAAAACCAGATTGTGGCTCTTTATAAAATATAAAAAACTGGATTGTGGCTCTTTCTGGCCTCATGTCTGCCCACCCCTGTTATATAGGGAGTTTATTAGAACAATAAGATTAATTAGTTCAAAAAAATATAGTGATACTGTAAAAATAAATTTGTGGAATGAAAACGGAACCCATTGATGATTAAAAAGATTCAAGCGACGTCTGCAGCGTGGTAGGATATGCATTCTAATAAAGCACCCTGTGGGGCAGGGTGCATTCGCAGGGGTAGATGCTGAAAAATCGTATTTAAAAATGAATAAAATTTAAAATTGTATGTTTATTATCATTTTTATTAATAAATGTATTTTTTTATTTTATTATTACAGTATGAAAAAATTGTAGTAAACTGATAAGGACTCGTTATTAAATATGTAAGCTCTATAATACTCTCAGGTATATGAGTCAAACCATTGACTAGGATGTAGTTGTCGGTTTCCACAGGGTACTTCTCCCATAAGAAATGAAAGAAATGTTTCTGTTTAGTATTATAGAGCTTAAATATTTTTTTTATATTTGAATTTTATTACTAAAATTTTGAAATAATTATTTTCTTTTTCATAATTATATTTTTTATATGTGTTCTTATGTTCTTATATGTGACTTGTGAAAATATGCAATTACATTAAATAATTTTTTTTTATATGTGTATCTACGTGTGGCTCTTTATAAAATATAAAAAAACCGGATTGTGGCATTTTCTGGCCGCATGTCTGTCCACCTCTGTTACCTATATAGGGAGTTTATTAGAAAAATAAGTTTCCAGGGGGCGGAGGGTCAATAAAACTTTACTAGATAAATATATGGAAAAAGATAAAAATAAAACTCATAATAATAATAAATTAGGAAATAATTATAATTTCGAATTAGAGATTAGAAATAAAAAATTAGTATTATATTTAAAAACAAAAAAGAAAAGAAAAAACGCCTAAGGTGAAAATTGCAGAGCCGAAATTCGTCTTAATATCCCAAAAAAGTGCATAGCATAAGAAAACGACAGCAAAATTACAGTAGAATCGTTAAAATCTGATTATATTGATGATGGTATTTTACCTCACCTTAAATGCCTATTCTTGGTATTTTCAGCCAAAGGCTATATTCAACAAAACAAACTTTAGTTCTTAATTTTTTTAAATTGTAATTTTATTTTCACCGGTACCTATTTTTTATTTTTTTTAGGAGTTTTTCTTTATTCGATTGAGAATACAAAAAGGGATTTCTTAGTCAATTTAAAAGTATTAATGTGTCTGTAGAAGTGACAGAATGACAAGTTAAACGTGAAATAAACTTTTGAAAATAAAAAAACAAAAAAAGTAACTTTGATAATAATAGATAAATCAATACACAAAGAAAATAGGATTAATTGAGTTTTAAAGGTCATCTTTAAACAATCTTTTGAATGACTATTCATTGCAGGTTTCATTTGTGTGAGTGAAATTAAAAAAGTTGTGTGAATTTCTATATTCCTTTCTAATCTGCCTCTCCCACCGTTTACCTGTTGTTAATTGAATGTCAATCAATCGGAATCCAAAGTAGAGATGAAGCCATGCAACAGGTAGAAAAACTGTTCAACCTTATCAAAGACTTAAATTGATGTTTGCTTTGGCATAACATGTTGAAAAATTCATTCTGACACGGGGCGTTTACAAATCAATGAGGTTGTCCTCTCTGCTTGAAGCAAATAAACATATACCTATAAATAAAGTGACCAGAGGTCCCACATTAGGTGAGATTGAACCAGATTTGGGTTTCTTGTCCCACAAAGCGTCACACATTGAATTAATTGGATTAAAATAATTTTTATTTATTAATTATTTATATTTTTACAAAGTCGTTAATGGGATTTACCGAAACTAACGCCCGTCTTGAAAGATTTTTTTGATAATTCTGATGTGGAATATATATGCGCTTGATAAGCTACAACAAAACCAGATGGTTAGCATTACTACCTTCAATTGAAAGAGTTCTAAAACTATATTCCCCTTTAAAATCTTATTTTTGTCTACTGATAATCGTCCAAATGTTTTACAAAAAACTTTGAAGATGAGAGCTCTGAAACTCGAACCATGGCTCTATTTCATGCAAAATCAAGCTTTGTTATTCCATGATGTAATAACAAATATTGAAAGTGATAATACTACTATCATTGAAGTAATTTCTGAAATGTAAAAGTTAAAATTCAAATTAAAAGAAAGAATGGATAATCATTATATACCATTCAATGTGCGCAATTAGCTAAGATTGTAGAAGAGAATGCTTGAACCAAAACAGCATTATTTAACTCCAGTATTATTAGATTTTATTAAAAATGTATTAAGTATTTAGAACTTCGCTCATCCTACTATGGACAAATTGGTTGTTTTAAATCGATTAGTCTTAAAGCGAATTTGTTGGCTAACTTTAGGGGAGAGCTATAGACTACGTTTCAAAATTGTGTGCTAAATTAGATTTACTCGACGCTGAAAAACAAGAATCATAACTCTTTGACGAGATATCTTATGTAAAAGAATATAGTGATACTGTAAAAATAAATTCTTGGAATGAAAACGGAACGCATTGATGATTAAAAAGCTTCAAGCGACGTCTGCAGGGTGGTAGGATATGCATTCTAATAGAGTACCCTGTGGGACAGTGTGCATTCGCAGGGGTAGATGCTGAAAATCATATTTAAAAAATGAATAAAATTTAAAATTTTATTAACGAAAATGAATTTAGATCAAATCAAATATTTTAATAGATATGTTTATATTGCATGTATTGAATTGTGCTTAAAATTTTATGTTTATTATAATTTTTATGAATAAATGTATTTTTATTATATTTGAATTTTATTACTAAAATTTTGAAATAATTATTTTCTTTTTCATAATTTTATTTTTTATATGTGTTCTTATGTTCATATATGTGACTTGTGAAAATATGCAATTACATTAAATAATTTTTTTTGAATTTGTATATCTACCTACGAGTGGCTCTTTGTAAAATATAAAAAGCCGGATTGTGGCTCTTTCTGACCTCATGTCTGCCCACTATCCTGTCATATAAGGAGTTTATTTGAACAAGAAGATTAATTAGTTCAAAAAAATATAGTGTTACTGTAAAAATAAATTCGTGGAATGAAAACGGAAAGTATTGATGATTAAAAAGATTCAAGCGACGTCTGCAGGGCGTTAGGATATGCATTCTACTAGAGCACTCTGTGGGGTAGGGTGCATTCGCAGGGTTAGATGTTGAAAATCATATTTAAAAATGTATAAAATTAAAATTTTATGTTTATTATAATTTTTATTAATAAATGTATTTTTATTATATTTGAATTTTATTACTAAAATTTTGAAATAATTATTTTCTTTTTCATAATTATACTTTTTATATATGTTCTTATATGTGACTTGTGAAAATATGCAATTACATTAAATATTTTTTTTTTGAATTTGTGTATCTACCTACGTGTGGATCTTTGTAAAATATAAAAAACCGGATTGTGGCTCTTTCTGGCCTCATGTCTGCCCACCCATGTTATATAGGAAGTTTGTGGCGCTCACCAAAACTCTCGGTAGTGCGTGCCACATATTCAATGACCTTCAACAGACAAATCTGTATTTCAACACAAAACAAACAAATACACAAAATATCACTATTTGTAAAACCCATCACCCACATACACTGGTGCCGTGACCAGGATTGGTCATATCACCGATGATGCCATTACTAGACAGAGCAGATGGTTGGGGAGGGGCAGTAGTTAAGCCGAGATCATATCCTGAATGAATTGGCATTGTAGTTGTGTTAACTGAGTGGGTAGGAAGGATTTGTTGAGCAGTTGTAACTGAACCGCCAGTGGGTGAAAGTATTGGTGATATTATTGATGATGTGTCGTGTGCCAAATTTTATATGTGCATTTTATTTTAACCCTACACCTTCCCTATAAGTTTATTAGAACAAGAAGATTAATTAGTTCAAAAAAATATAGTGATACTGTAAAAATAAATTCGTGGGATGAAAAAATATGGTACCAATTGATCAAAGATCGACAGAAATATCTAATGAATCAGATTGAAAATAAAAATATACCTACCTTAAGAAAATAAGAATAAAATGGTTGAATTTGCATTAAGCTTGCTAGGCACAAATAGTAGTAGCATTTTTTCAGATGTGAACAAAATTTATCTTTATTTGTTATATTGATGTTTTAATTGTATGTGTGATTGCTCCTTATTTCTTTGTGTTTTACAATATAGATTTATAAATTATATGATAATAAAATAATTATATACATACCGATTCCTGTCCCACATTCCATTGTAAAACATCTGGCCACTTTATCTATATAAGTATAATCAATATATAAAATAATATATAGATAGATATAGATATATATTGATTTCCCCTTTGGGAATATATTTTATCGTTTAGGTTGTGTTAAGTGAAAGTAATATGGTAAGCACAGGCGGATCGGATTTTTATTCATTTTTTATTCATACCATATAACCAAGTTAACCACTCGAAAAATACCTCAAATGCAAATATTTTTAATTTATATACTTTTAATTGATTTAGATCGCTGTTGCTATTCAATTAATTTCCAATTATAGAATTGCATTCAGGATAGATGATAATATTTGGAGACCACGTAGTAGAGAACGGATTCGCACCAAAATTCCGAATGTGAAAATTCAGACGTTATTTTAATATTTTATTAACCTTTTTAATATTTACAACAATATATCGCACATCCAATCCATTAGGGCCACATATCAAAAGAGATATGTTTTACACAGCAGTGTTTTGAATATGATTATAACAATTGATTTATTAAGAAACCTAAGGACCTTATATGCTCCCTAGGGGCTATGTTTAAAAATAGGTATTTGGCCTTTCTGCAGTTAACGTACCTGAATACCCATAACAGTATTCTACACCTAACTCAATTTTCTAAAATTTTGAGATGTGCCCTTACTTCATTGGATGTGCGATATATAGTAGGTATAAATATTTGACAAGATTAACCTAATTAACACAAAAAGTAGGTACATAGGTGATTGAAATATCAAAATAGTAAATAATTAATTTAAATTTTATCAATCTTTTTAATATTTAAAAATATATATATACGTATACATGATTACCCTAACTAATAGAAAAAGTACATAATTTAGAAAAAACATTGTGTTCAATACCACGAAGGTATTCCATGAGAGTTCTATTTAAGCGATCGTTAACAATGGTCATTATTCTGTTTTCTAGATTAACTGTCGTTTTTCAACGTTTGCGCATTGGCTGGCCACGATCAAAATTACTTTTCAAAATCTCAAATAAATTTGTATTAAATAACGGTACTCTGATGTTTTTATATTAATTATTTTTTGTGTTAAATGAGGCAATTAAAAAACATTGAGAACAGTTAACTTGACTGCTCTCAAGGTTTTTTAATTGTCTCATTTGAACACAAAAAATTAATTAAATTTGTATTTTTACTTACTTATGGCGGACTCGCTACGTCTCTCGGCGCTTCTCCGCACCCAGTCTCCATCTTTCTCGATCCTGACTATCTTCTTCGTTTAGGTTTCTGGATCGCATAGCCTCGTTCACCTCGTCCATCCAACAAAGTCTGAAGCGACCCCTCCTCCGTTTCTCCGGTGGTATACATTGTAGAACCCTATTTGGGATTCTTTCCTCATCCATTCTACACGTGTGCCCATACCAAACCAGTTGTTTCATTTGCACCCTGTCTACAATATCTCTTTCCATCCCCATCATATTCCTAATCGTCTCGTTTCTCACTCGATCCACTCTTCTTAATCGGCAACTTCTACTAAGATAGTCCATTTCTGTCGAAAACAACTTATTTTTATTTTTTTCACTCACATCCCATACCTATGCTCCATATGTGAGTACACTCTGTACTATGATTCTATATATTGTTTTTTTTTTGTTGTTGCTTTCATTTTTTTATCCCATAGTACTGAGTTCAGTGATTGTATTAACTTCCTTCCTTTAATTATTCTTCCCGCAATCTCTTTCTGACTACTCCCTTTTTTGTCAAATATCACCCCCAGGTATTTGCATTCTTGGACTCCGCAGATCATTTTTCCATTTTTCAAGGGCAGGTCAGAAGCCTCCTCGACCAGACATTCGGATTTTTTTATGTTAATTTTGAGGGCGGATTTCTCAAATGTCTCCTCTAGTTTCCTAGCCATATAGCTAAGGTCGTCTTTATTCTCGGCTAAAAGTATCTGGTCGTCTGCGAAGAACAAAGTGTGTCTCCCACTCTAATTTGTATTTTTACAAATTTAATAAAATTTATTATTATTTTGAACTATAATTGGAAAATTAATTGAATTATTTATTTTATTTATTTATTATTTTGATATTTCAATGTACTTTTTGTATTAATTAGGTTAGTCATTTTAAATATTCTTCTTCTTCTTTCTTTTCTTCTTTTATCCAACGCCCGTCCGTGGCTGGTCGGCCATTAGACGCCGTGCTGCCCAATAAAGCCTTGCCCGTCCCTCTAGGTCGTCGTCGACCACCTCCAGGGCACCGCATCTCTTGAGATGATCAGCCGTTCCCTCCTCCTCTGTACATAAGGGGCAGAGAGGAGAGTCAGCAAGACCAATGCGGTGCAGATGGCTCTGAGGTAATCATGGCCGGTAGCCATTCTAAAGGTGGCAACCGCGACTTCCCTATTTTAAATATAATTATATACTAGGTATATATTTTTGTAAATATTAAAAAGATTAATAAAATATTAAAATAACTTCTGAATTTTCACATGTCGGGATTATGAGTGCCACCCATTCTAGATCAGTGGTGCGTACACTATTTTTATGTCCAACCATCATAAATTTCCAAGGGGATAAAACAAAAGAAGTGTCTGTTATGAGATCCTTAATTTATAAAAGTAGATAGATATATTTATAGTAGATTAATGGAAGAAGCGATTGTTTTGTTAGAATCCGGCGTTATGGATAATACTATCTTTTTCATATAAAAGCTTTGTGAAATTATTTCCTCAAGTATTCTCCTCTCATTAAGGATCCCTTTTATCTATTACTAAAGCAGTATCGATAATTTCATGAGCTGAAAGAAATTTTATGTGAGAGAAATTTAAATGAACAAGTTAAAAAAAATAGAATAATGAAAAGGAGAAAATTGACTAAGAGGCGAAAATATAAATATTTATTGGCATAAATTCCAATTCATTTTAATTGATTAGATAATAGAATAATAAATAATTCAATAATGACTTTATATGTAGATATTTATATTTCAACTATGATAACATTTCTTTGGGAAGATGTGGTCTCTACTCGTATCTGATATACCCTACAATTACAGATAAAATATATACAAATTTAGGATATGGTAGAGGAAGCGTATCGCATTCTCATTTTTACAATTGCACAGTTAATCCTCTTAAAGAATTTTTTGGTTTCGGGTGATCAAAATCCAAACGAAACAAGAAAATTCAAAACACTAAACAACATCAAAAAAGAGTTAGTCTAATTAAAAATTAAATTAGACATGCTTTGTTACATTTATATATTATTCGATATAATATTTAATCCTACTAGGTAATATATTTATTAGAATAATAACATCAAGAATTACAATATTACAATTATGTATATAACATCTTTGTTAAATTCTCCAACTTTAAATACAGGAATATTTTCTCTTTTCAGAGATAAAATTATAATTATCAACTAGTATTACTACAGATAGATAATATCTAATAAATATATTTCTAACTTTACATTTAAATATATTATTTTTACATTCATATATAATTATATAAATAGAGATATAGATTGATTTTTATGCACCAAGATATGGACGAGACATTAAGCTTTTTGGAAGTTTTTTTTTCAGATAACATTAGAAAAAGCACAAAAAATGATTGAAAATTGTTTCATTCAATTCCAATTAATTTAAAAAATCTCTTAAGTTTTTTTAAAAAATAAATAATTTTTTTAAGCATTTTTTTAGAAACTTTAGCCGTTTCTAGTCAATGCATTTAATTGTATATAATAAGAAGTTTAGGCCTTTTTTTCTTGTGTAAGTTATGTGAACCAAAAAGGCAAAGTTTGATGATATGCATGAAGAAACAAGTGTTGGTTGGTGACTAAGTAGAATTTTCGATTCGCACAACCACATATATAGATGCTTTCTATTTGATCAAAAGAACATTATTGGGTAATTCCGAACGGTATGTTTGCTTAAAGCACACAAAGCCATAAGCTGTATCAAATGAGTTTCTTTTATCGACTAGCTCACTTTTGTATTTTTCTGTGACTTTAAACCTCAAAGCTCAGGGATTTTCAAAATGAGGAACATAAAAAATTAAATTATTAAATATGGTTAAACTAAATGAAAAAGTTGAGCGCATAGGTAAATTTGACCCAAACAGACAGACAGACAAAATTACAAGTTGAATAAAATCGTATAAATATTTTTTAAAAGTCTAGGTTTACAATTTTTATATTGGGAATAGCAAATATAATTTCATTTGCAAATATACTTATTTTTCAAGAAATATGTTATTACTGACAATCTGATAAAACATTTTTTGTTCATTAAAAATCGTTAAAAAATATACATATATAAATGTTATGTTAAGTTCTGTTTTTTGATTGATTTATGAATTATCGTTACTTTTGATTTTTTTTGTACGAGTAATTATGAGTAAGTTATCTAATGGTGGGGGAGGTACTGGCCGCGAAAATATTTAAGTATTTTAAGGGTCCGCGAATATACTTTAAGGGGGGCGGGACTAATAAAAGGTTAAGAACCACTGGCTTAGAGGACACTCATGGTTATTCCAATAAAATCAAATTCTACTACTATTAGCAAAAAACGAATTTTTTAAAATCCTCTCTTTTTTTCTGAAACAATTGAGATAGCTGACCTTGCCTTTTTCACTGTTTGATGTTTTCTCAGGTTACAATAAATTGAAGAGTACAACAAAACAAAAATAACAACATTTTCGTAAAATGCCAAAAACAATGTTTTAAGAATTTCGAAGTTTAATCATTTAAAGACAAGACTTTGAAATATAATATTGAATTAAATTATTTAACTTTGAAATTGTCAAAACATTATTTTTGGCATTTTACGAAAATGTTTATAGCGGGCGGTGACTTTTAAGCCATAGGATGCTGTCCAACAAAGAACAATTCAGTTTTTTAAATATGTGTGTTTATGTGTGTGTGTGTATTAGACCCCCCCCCTCCCTCCCCAGGACTAAATCCTGGTTGCTCCACTGAGTGAGATCCATGGTTATATTTCATGTATGAACATCGTTTATTATTGCCTCTAATTCATTGCATGGTTGTTTAGTAAAGTGGAGTTACATTGCGCCCATTTGGGTGGATTTCGTTCCCTTCCTCTTCTTAAGAAATTTTTTAAATTTCCAATTGTATATATTACATTCAATTTTTTATTGTTCAAGATCCACAACCATAGTTACCTTCGAATACAGCCAAACCTCTGAAATGTCCTTCTTTAATTTCACCATGCATGATAGCTGATGGCCTATTCAACCCCTGTTGAACCTTACTAATATAACTCCACTATTCTCTCTTAACAAATATAACACCTTGTCGCATAAATATTATAAAAAAAAGATTTAAGATAAATAATTTAAGAACTCTCTCTATTAAAATACCTATTATGTTTGATATATATCAATAGTTTTTATAGATTTTTTTTTAATGAGATTGATGAGAGAAGGAGATACACCAAAAGGGTTAATCCCCTAAAGGCCTGGGATGGCCCCTCCATCGTGAAAAGAGGAAGAAGAGTTTTATGGGCTGGGTAGGAGTTGAAGGTATCTGTGGATGCGGATCTTTAACAGCTGAAGGTTATAAATTGCGGGGAAGACTGTGGCTGGAAGTGAGTTCCAGTCTCTTGAGGTCATAGGGATAAAAGAGTTGGCGAAAGCGTTGGTTCGGCTTTTATCCAATTTGACAGTGAAGGGGTGCTGAGCTTTCGAAAGCCGCGTGTTTCTAGCAAAGAGGGCTCTAGGGGGGATAATTGAATTCAGCTCTACTGAATAGACACCATGATAGTATCTGCAGTACAGGGAAAGGGCAGAAACGGTTCTTCGGTGAGCCAGGAAGTCAAGTGGGTTTGTTAGGGCTGGGTCTCCTATTAGTTTAATTGCTCGTTTTTGAATTGCATCCAGTGTGACAAGAGAATGCTTGGAGGCCCCTCTCCACAGATGAGAGCCATATTCGAGACAGGGACGAATTTGAGCCTTGTAAGAAGTTGACTGGGAGTATAATAGTGCCTAGACCTAAATATATTATATTCTCATCCTGATTCGGTTGTGTTTGATAATTAAAATTTAAAAATTATTTTTGTCGAAGTTTATTTAAAATTAAGCTAAATTTTTATTTCATCATTTTTTAAATGAATCGTTAAAAACTATTCAAGAAAACCAAATAAAAAATTAAAAAAAAGAATATGTCAATACTCCGGTTGTGTTTGATAATTACAATTTAGAAATTGTTTTAAATTTTTATATATAAATATACAAATATACTATATCTATCTAAAAATTTCTCGAGGAAATACCGTATTATTTACAAAAAACAGCATACAGTTAAAGACATACGTTCACACCTATACAAACAAACGGGTCAACATAATAAAACCCCTCTTTTTGTATCGGGGGTTAAAAAGTAGAATGAACCCTCTTTCCCGAAAAATTATCTTACTATAGCCTGGCAAGAAGAAATAACAACTAATAATTTGTACTGAAATTGTGCCTTAATCATGACATTTGAGTGTGACGAAATAGAGTCAAAAGAACCGAAGAAATGGACAAATAACAAGACAGATTAACCAGTGGACATAGGAAATAAAAAAGTCGTTCCTCAAACAAGGGACAAATTTCCATTACAAAATACATTTTTAAGCAATTTGTTTTATCATTTTTTTTATATAAAATATAATAAATTTGCATTTTGATTCATTCAAGTAAATGAAATGAAATTGTTATAAGTGTGGTGGATAATTCAAAATTAAAATACGCTCCTTAAATTGTTATAAATATTAATAAAAAATTTAATTGAAGGAGGCAATAAAAGAGTGTGTCTTCTGCTGGAATTATAAATATTTAATTTATTTATTGTAAAACACTGATGAAGAGGGCAAAGCTCTCGAGACTATAATTTCGTTATAAATAAATAAAAAATTTACCATTCCAGCAGAAGACACACCTTTTAAGGTCTCCTTCAATATATAAAAATTTTGCTACTCTCGGTAAAAATAAACTTTTAATTTAAAAAAATGTAATGTTAGTTTTTTGCTATAAATCTAGTTTTGATTGAATTAAAAACAAGAGGTAAACTGGAAATTAAAGATGAAGTTTTTTCTATTAATAAAACAAAATATTTTAATTTTACATATTGACGAGAGCTCAAAGATTGGTCAAAATTGCCATATTCAGAGATTTGAGAAAAAAAATATCTCAAATTGAACTGTTTTAATCCTCTATGATCAATATCCTGAAGAAAATTTATTTTGAGCAATGTTATTAATAAAAATGTAAATTAAAATATAAGACAAGTGGCTGCAAAATGAGCTAGCATTTCTTGAGTTTCACCACACGAATAATCTGGTTTACCAGGTGATTTTTTTGTTTAAGAAAAATTATTAGTACAACATATATGAGTATTGATATTAGGTATTGATTCTTTTCAAATTCTTTAATCTAAGTAAAGAAGTATTATATATAGGTATGTAAGGCTTCTGAATGCATGAGATATTAAAATAACTCATTATTTTTTGTTAATCCTTAATAACTAAGTTTAGCTTTGCTTAGGATAAGTTAACATCAAAATATATTAATAAAACTACTTGAATATTTTAACAGTTATTCTATATTTCACATTTCATGCTGTTCTAGCATAAACTGGTATTGGAGGTGACCAAAGAAGTAATAGCTGGTGCAAGGCCTCCAATGTATCCTTTCAAAATATGTAGAAATAAACATAGGACTTTTTTTTATTATTCTTGTGTGAATTGTTATAATTGATTGATTTAACTTAATTTATAGCATTTTCTGTTGGATTTTGGTACGCACTGACTAAGGGTGCTGACGTCATTATCGCTATAGCTTTAGTGTTATGTTTATTAGGATTCTAGCGCAATTAATGCACTAAGTGCAGTAAATTAATCGTTCAACGAAATACGCTATAAGATACCATCTAAATATATCATTTATTTAAATATTAATACACTCCAAAAGGAAAAGAAACGGGAACTCGATAATTTTTAAAATTAAATTTATTATTAAAATTTTTCAAAGAAAATTTTTTGGTTAAGAAAATGATTATGAAAATTCTATAAATACCATAAAAACTTCCCTTAATTTTAATTCACATTATGTTTTACTATAAATAAACACAGCACTCTCTTAGTTTATTTTCAGTTTTACAGATTTTTAAATCAAAGAATTTGTAGGTAAATAGCGCGCGACTGAGGCAACAAAATAATATTTACAAGTCATTTGGATATAGAAATAGTAAAAAATCTCTTAAAATTTTGTCCCGATTCATTTTATTTTAAAATTATCAAGTATCCAGATTTTTGCTGTTGAATGTATAAATATTATATATATATATATATACTGATTTTCAAAGAATCGAGTGAGACCTTGGCTAAATATTGTTTTATGGCAAAGCCGTGGAGGTAGAAGGTTTAGCAATCCGTATTGGGCTCAGATAGTCTTCCACGGGGAGAGGATTTTCAAGTAGTCGCTGTGAATCGTTAGGAGGCTCCCTCTCTTCTTCTACAAGCTGGTAGGATGTAACAACATGGCCAGACGTAGATGCATATGATTCGCCTAAAACAAAAAGAAAGAATGCTTTAAAAATAAAAAGGTTTTAAGCAGTGAGTATTTGAAAATTTCTAAAGAATATAATTTATACCTAAATCAAAAAGAAGGGTCGTCCATAAAATATGTCACGCATCCAATTCTTAGATTTCTAACCCTAGCATTCCTCCTTGTCACAGTCCGTCACAATTTTGTAGATCCCACAAGCTATAATTACGTCATGATACCCCAACACCTCCCCTTTCTTAAAAGGATAATTTGTATAAGTTTCAGTTATAAAAGTATATTCATAGAAATAATATTTATTTTAAAATAAAAATTTTATAAGAAGTATAAAATTAAAATTTTTTAAAATTAATCAAGTTTAAAAATTAGTATGGTTCTTTAATCTTAAATATTGCGTTATTTCTTGTTGCAAAAGTAAAAAATAAAATTATGAATGTTTATTGAAGGAGACAATAAAGTGTGACAATAAAATAAGTGTGTCTTCTGTTGGAAATATAAATTTTATTTATAACGAGACTATAGATTCGAGGGCTTTGGAATTGTAATAGACTGATGAAGAGAGGCAAAGCCCTCGAAACTATAGTCTAGTTATAAATAAAATTTATAATTCCAGCAGAAGACTTTTATTGTCTCCTTCAATATATAAAAATTCTGCTACCCTCTGCATAAAAACTTTCAATTTAATTTATGAATGTTTATATTATTTTTTATTTATTTAATTTTAATATGGTTGGCTTCGGATGCTTTACTTCATTTAGACAGTTTCTATCAAGCATAATTCTTTTATCATGGGTTAATAGTATTAGTGAAGGAGCTGGGGTTTAGCAGATCAAATTTTTATTTTGCCGCCACCAAGGCCTGAGCTTGAGACTCCTGCTCCAACATCATCATCAAGACACGATGCAGAAGCGGTAGCTCTAGCGCGCGCGGCTACCCGACTCCCAAAACTATGAAGGTTAAAAGAATAAAAATAAAATTTATGTATCTATGTGATGTCACGTTTACTCTGATTCCTCCTGATTTCTCTTCACATATTCTAACTCTAGGCTACATATTGCCTCCTCCCTGCTTGTTGCTATACATATTTTATGGACAGCCCCAAAGACACACTCTTTCATGTATTGTTTATATTCTTTTCATTATGAAAATCAATTAAAGACCACATATTTCAACGAAAAAATTTCATCTGTGATACCTGAGTTGCTCTCCGTATCAAAATATGTTTTGTTAAAAACAATATTCGGATTTAAGTTCAAATAATCATTTCCTTCTTCAAGCATACGCTGAAAAATTGCTGTCAATTCACGGAATTTGGGTCGACAATGGGGGTTGGACTTCCAGCAATTTCGCATTATTTGGTACCTAAGGATTTGAGAAAAGTATAAATACTTAAATAGAATTTTGCTAAAATTAGAATTTTTAATTTATAAGTAATACATTAAATATAGTTTTAATTTTGTTTTAATCTCTAAATGATTAAATGTTTATTTGTTAATAATAAATACAAGTTATTATAAATTAATAAGAATTCATCATTGGGATTAGTAGGGTATCATTTTCCCCCACCTCTTTCTTTTCCCAAATAAACTTTTACCTGTACACATGTTTCTAATTTTACATTCAGTTTTCTATGTTAACTCCTGATGAAAGGCTCAAACCCCGAATATATATATATATATATATATATATATATATATATATATATCAAGATAAAAACTCAAAAGATATATTTGTTTCATTTTGTGAAATCTACCTTGAAATTTTACTAAGGGATTATTGGGATTAGGCACACCTTTATTTTCTTAGTGAAATGAACTTAAAAGATGGTGAAAAAACTATCTCTTGATGGCATTTTTCATTTCAACAAACCAGAAGTATGTCCAATTGGATATAAATTTTAAATGAAATTTTAAATCAAGTGGTGTATTGTTGAATAGATCTTTTATGTGGCCTTGATGATGGGATAGATTATTTCGGTTAGGTAAGCTACTTACCATACTCATGGTCATTGGTGTAACAATAGTGTGTGGGTCCCTCAGGCCCATTTTAACCCTCGTGGCGCTATGGCCAAATTAAACAGGTGTCCCCTCCCCCCACACCACCCTCATTAATCTTTTTCTATTTTTGATTCGGGAGGGATTTCTCCCTTAACTTCACCTTAGTTTGGTGAGTCTTTCCATTATCCAGCACCTATGGACCCGCCGTGTCCCGGATTGGCAACAGGCAACCGTAAAAACTGTAGACCTTGCAGTTATAATCTTGAAATTAACTTGTTTGAGACCAATCTTCTCTATACTCTTGGTCCCCCTTTACGCCTCAAAACCCTTGCGCCCCTGATCATGTGCCCATTTTGACAGTTATACATTCGGACCTGGGATCCCTAGGGGAATTTTAGGATCCAGTAAGAAAATAAAGGGGTGGCAAGGGTAGAGTGAATTACCCTGTACAACAAATAAATATCTGTAATTGTGATCAAGGTACACTTCAATTTATGGTATTCCTTGATGAAAGGTATTTACAATTTTTTTTTTTTTTGTAATATGTTAAAGATTTGGTAGTATTTATTTAAAAAATATTACTTACAATTGATTTGAGCAATTGATAGGTTTATGCATTCGATATCCAGCTTTAAGGAAATTGTAGAGATTTCCAATTGCTAAACCTGGATAAGGCGAGGCTCCTAAAGTAACTAATTCCCAAAGAACGATTCCAAAAGACCATACATCAGAGCGACAGGTATAGATATGATCCGTTAAAGATTCTATAGCCATCCATTTCACAGGGACTGAAAAAAAAGAAAAAAATTTGTTTATCGGAAGAAAAACATATTGCGTTAGAATTATATTCTAAATACCTCGTCCTCTACTACTCTTGAAATAAGTATCATCAACATAAATATCCCTTGTGAGACCAAAATCGGAAATTTTACATACTTTCCCTTCAGCAAGAAGAACATTTCTAGCTGCTAAGTCTCGATGAACGAGCTAAAGAGTGGTGGAAATAAAATTATGGATTATTTAACGGACTTTATGATTAAGATTAAAAAAGATATTTTTTAAGAGCTGAGGAGTGTATCGGTAAATTAAATATTGTCTTCTTCATAATATAAATTGAAATAAACATAATTAGAAGTATTTTAGTGATTTGAGAATTTAGTTTCTAAAGATGTATTCCCATGTTAGAAAATAAAAATTTCATTTAATCTTTTTTATTTTTTTAGACTTTCTTTGGATCGAACACCGTGAAGATGTATGAAAAGCTGTCCATGGCCACGTCTGACCTCTCTTAGGATAAGAACATCTTCTTTTTAGACAAATCGGCTCCAAGGAAGCTTGGCTGGATTCCGATAGTCACGATAACTTAAGAAAAGAAAGTCGGCGAAAGTTCATTCTGGTGCTAAAATGTTTGTATTTCCAATTCGAAGAAGTGATTAGAATTGATTGGGCTCTCTAGCTTTAGAAGTTCCTGTTTCAAAATGAAAAATATCATTTTTCCTCCAGAAAATTAAAATTAAATATACATTTTGAATAATTTATTATATATACATATTTAAGATTATTTATTCTTCTTCTTCTTCAACTGACATACTCGATTCTGAGGGAGAATCGCCCCTCTACGCGAATGTGCAGAGCGACGATTCTTCCTCTCCGACTCTAGCTGGCATTTGGGAGAAAAGACACGAGGAATAATCGCCTCTATTCTTTCCATCGAATATATTATAGACATGCGCTATGGAAATTGATAAATAAAATTGAAGGAGACAATAAAAGGGTGTGTCTTCTGCTGAAATTATAAATTTTATTTATTTAATTCTAGCAGAAGATACACTCTTTTATTGTCTTCTTCAATATATAAAAATTCTCTACCCTCGGCAAAAAAACTTTCAATTTAAGATAAAAAAATGTTATTTTTTTTTATTTAATTAAGATAGATTTTCTTGAATTAAATAAAGGAGCTAAAAGGTTTCACCTATACCGCGAGAGAGTCTCACGCCTATTATATATCTTTATATTATTAAATGAGCAATTCTTGTATATACCGGGGGAGGTTTTTATCTTGAGACAGTATTATAATTCAAAAACAGTGCATTATATGGAAAAAAGTTTCAAATAAAATTTTTTTTATATCGAGGGGGAAACTAAACTACTCTATTGTTTGTCGACCTGGAACAAGCTTTCAACGGTATTTCAATGTCAAGTTCCGTTTTTTAAATGGAATCCTATATTTTTCTATACGTCTACTTAATCTACAAAAAAAACTGAACAACTTTCATAAGAACTATTTTTTTATACGACATCAAATAAACAAAATACATGAATCAATTAGATCTCAAAAAATCTTAATAATTATTTTTAACAATTATTTAACTAAATTATCAATTAAATTTCTTCCAGAACTTAAGTGACTTGATTTAAATTTTTCATTAAATTGAAGGGTTGGTTTTGTCACAAATATAATAAAACAATAATTTTAATAACTATTAGAATTATTTAATTGATAACTATATATATTTTATTATATTTGTGACAAAACCAACCCTTCAATTTAATGAAAAACTAAATTATCAAATAATAATGATTAAATAATAAATAATTAAATAAATAATCATTAAATCGTAAAGTCACAACAATGAAAATAAGAGTTTATAATGATATTAAAACTTCATTATACTCAGATTTAAGAAATTATTTTCTACTTAATAGAACTATTTAAAATTCTTGAGTTTAAAAAAGTTTATTTCTCGTGTAAATCCAGTAGATAGTTATATTGTATTACCATAATAATAATTGAGCATTTTTTGTTGAAGACAGAATTAAAATGGTCTTAATTTATGCGGTGAATATGAAAGAAGTGTTAGGGGTTGCCATTGAAATGGATACCGAGCGTTTTCCTGATAAGAATACACCCTCGCAAGCTTCATTTTATTGTGTTGTAAAATCTGTTAAAAAAAAACAAAAAAACAGGAAATGTAATGGCTAATAGAATAAGGAAATTAGAACTGGAATTCATCCTGAAGACTTGCGATACACTCTGGAATGTCTCAGAACAGTATCACAAAATTATTAAATTATTAATTATAATTAAATTATTTATTTAATAATTAATTATTTAATCATTATTAATTGATAATTAAGTTAAATAATTGTTAAAAATAATTATTAAGAATTTTTTTTGAGATCTAATTGATTCATGTATTTAGTTTATTTGATGTCGTATAAAAAATAGTTTTAATAAAATTTGTTCAGTTTTTTTTTTGTAGATTCTGAATATGTACAGAAACATATAGGTTTCCATTTAAAAAACAGAAGTTGACCTCGAAAACCCTTGAAAGCTTGTTCTAGGTCGACAAACAATAGCATAGTTTAGTTTCCCCTGATATAAATAAACTTTTATTTGAAACTTTTTTTCATATAATGCACTGTTTTTGAATTAAAAGACTGTCTCAAGATAAAAACTCACTCCGGTATATAAGAATCGGTTTCTCGAAAACGTTTTTAACGATTTCGCTAAAAATTGGTGAACTTATCAATTCTCATGATCGTGTATAAATTTTAATCCGATTGAAATAAAGGAAGGGAGTGTAAATTAGTCATGTCGCAAAATAAATATTTTAATCGTTCATATCTCGTCTTCGGTAAGTCGCAGAGCCTTGAAATTTGAAACTTAAGCTACATAGAGGCAAAAAGTTACTGAGCATCGGCTTGTTGCTCCAGGCATTTATTATTATCCGGGTTAATGCACTTTCTCAGCTTGCACTGGAAAAATTTCACCTATCCCTTCAGATCTTATTTGGGATTAGGCTCGGTCGATGTGGGAAGGAATTCACCCTGACCCACATAAACCATCGAATAAGCTTTAATTGAGAAACTTTCTCACTATGTGGCACGCTTATAGAATGATTGCCTTCTGTGCCTGCCTTGAGATGGTGTTCGGCAATTATCATTATTATTATTACTATTATTATTAAGACAAATATGTGGGCTGAATTGCACTTTATTAATTGCAAGTGTTGGATACCTCATCCCCATATGATAATTCGATGTTTTTCATCATCATCATCATTGAGTATACAGTCCTAAGACTGGTTTGATGCAACAATCCGTCTCCACTCGACTCTGTCCCCCGCCAGCTGTTTGACCTCTCTAAATGTCTGGCATCCCATATCCCCAATTATTTGGTTGAAATATTCTAATCTGGGTCTTCCCCTTCCCCTTTCTTCCCCCCTCCAAGATATCCCTAAGTAGTCCCCCATGTCTCAGTATGTGCCCCATCATCTGACCTCTTCTCTTCTTCAGAATCTTCCACAAGGTTCTTCTTTCTCCGATTCTTCCAAGAACTTCTTCATTTGTAATTTTATCCATCCATTTGATATTCATCATTCTTCTGTAGCACCACATTTCGAAGGCCTCTAATCTCTTTCTCTCCGCTTCTCTATTTGTCCAGGTTTTTCACCCGTACATGGCTATGCTCCACTCATATGTCTTCAATAGCAATGTTTTTCATATTTTCTGCAATTTTGAAATCCTTTTCAAGCTAGAAATATTAAAATTTAATCATTTATTTTTATGGAAATACAAACTTTTCGGCAGAACAAGTTTTCTACGATAGCCTCATTGATTTCTCTTTAAGAAAAAATCGTGTTTGAAAATAATTTTTCCTTGTTTGAGACATTTCTATATATGATAAACAAATAAAAAATATATTCAATACGGCAGGCAAGCTTCTCGTCCCTCCGAATTTACCGAGTAAACAATTGTTTGTTTTGAAAATGATCTTTATTTATTTATGATCACGCTCCCAGGATAACGGCACACAATAGAAATTTCTTATTTAAATATTTATTTAAATTGACCAGAAGACGCAATTTAAAATTTATTTTCTTATAACAAGATCAAAATTGATGATACCTTGATATCACTAAGATAAGTCATCCCCTTAGCAATTTGACAAGCAAACGATATTATCTCCCTGGGTGAGCACATCTCTTGGTTCGTTAAAAGCCCGGCTTCTCCTTGGCTCCGTATTTTACGCAGGTAAGAACTAAGGACCAAATTAGTTAGAATCAAAAATTCAACATCATGCAAATAGTCGAGGTCCGGATTTAAATACCTGAGAGATCCATGACTGCAATATTCAAGTATTAAATAAACTGGTCCAGGGGGCATCGTTGAAGCTCCCATGAGTCGAATTATGTGCGGATGGCTCACATCCTTAAGAAGATGATATTCTGATAATAAATCTTTCAGCTCGGAAGAAGTTGCTCCTGGTTTTATAGTTTTTACAGCGACCGTTGTTAATCCTGAAAATGGATAAAAATATTTGTTTGACATTTTGTAAAATAAATATTAAATGGGTAAAAAAATAAGATAAGATTAGGTAATTAGCCGGTAAAGTGCAAGTAGAACTGAATGCGAGGGTTACGCAGGGGCGTATCCACGTGGGGGGGGGGGCTCATGGGATAAGTAACGGCAACCACAAACCGTTTCCTATGGCAAACTAACCCTAATTAAATATGTTTATTCAAGAATTATGTTCTTTTTTTAATTTCTTGAAATACCTATTTGTTTTAATAAAAAAAAATCGCACTAAATATTTTTCTTGGTGGATTGAGCCTCCCCAAGAAAATTTTCTTGCTACGCCACTGGGTTACGTACCTTATAATTATAACTTGCAAAATACTTGAGATACCATTCGATCTTATTTGTCGATTACAAGGATAGAATTAGTGGAATTTGTGAAATTTTTTCATAATTTTAATTTAATCTATTTCTAAATGCCGACATATATAAAAATTACCTAAAATGGGTATTTTGGGCCTTTCTCCCACCATCATTTTAAAGTGAAGTTTATTAAAAAAAATTAGCCTAATTCTACTTAATCTTTGTAGGGATATCCCACACTCTATGATAAAAAAATATTTTTTTATTTTGAATTCCACAAAAAATGTTACGTTTCCTCTTCAAACTAATTGACGATTCGACCCTCACCGACTCCCTCGACTCGCTAGCTCATCGAAGAAATGATTCCGCGCTTTCCCTATTTTATAGATACTATCACGGGAGATGCTCTGATGAGTTAAAATCAGTAATTCCCCCCCAAAGCTTGCTTTGTTAGTAGCGCGCGTTTTGACGATTCCCAACACTCTTCATTGGTTAAATTGAAAAAATGCCGGACCACTACATTCGCCAAAATGTTTGTCCCCATGACCTCAAGGAAGTGGAAATCTCATCCGGCCTGCGTCTTTCCCGACAATTAGAACCTTCAAACTTTAAAAACACAGGTGCACAAACACCTACTCATCCACCCATTCGATTGATCAATTTCCTCTTCTCTTCGGTAATGCAAGGGTCTCTCGAGATCCACAGGGGCTACATCTTCTTGGTACTTGCAATCAATTTAATTAAAAAAATATATTGTTCAATTAAAATTTTAAATACGATTTTTGATTTTAGCTAAAAAATGGATTTATTAACTTGTCGTTTTCAAGTTTGTATTTTAATTAGTTTACGAACTAGAATGGTCTGAGAGGCCGACAAACTGATAGATATTGTATAGCGATACTAATAGGGTCGCGTTTCACTTTTTCCAACAGAACCCTGCAAAAGAGGGCCTCTAACAAAGATAGAATTATAGAACGCATTTTGGACGAATTATTATCTTAATTTTTTAATGAAATTTACTACATTTTACATAATAATTTCACATTATATAATTTTTGTTAATTATTACTTTGAAAATTAAGCAATTCTTCTGAATTGTTTTTTTTTTAATAGCACATTCAAAAAGTCGAATGGTTGGTTATACTATATATATTAGGTATGTTGTTCATTTTAGAAAAAAATGAAATTCGCCATTATTTTATATCGAAAGCTTATCACATGACACAACCCCACGTAACGCGGTTGAAAACAACTCTTCTAAGCTAATACTTTTATTTTTCATTTAGTTTGTTTTATATGGTACATAAACTATTTAATATAGGTATCAATTTAACTTTTACTTTACTATACAGGGTATGGTCAAGTATTGTAATCGTGCATGAAAAAAGTGTTTTTTTTCCTTCCTTTTTTCGAAATATCTCAAAAATGGCTGAAACTATTTTGATTAGAAAAATTGAGCGAAACCATGGCATTTCGCTCTACAAAAAAGCTATAATAAGTGAACATCGAAAAAATTATATTTTTCGAGATAATACTTGTTTTGTCGAAATGTCTGTAAGTCTGTCCGTCTGGTTGTCTGGTTGTCTGGTTGTCCGTTAGTCTGTGCGTTATCAAATTTTTGTGGACGAGCTAGCTCAAAAACTAGTGTGAATATCGAAACCAACTTTCACATGTAGTTTTGGTCCATTGAGATTAAGAGCTGATTAGACTTTGGTGCATATCGACCCAAAATTAAGGGAGGTGGAGGGTGGGGTTAAAAATTAAAAATATAGGCTCTTGTACCAAACTCAACCAAATTTTGTATACATAATCAGTGGGACCCGAGAAGTCTAAAAATGCAAAAACTAACTGCCCAAAATGGGGGGTCAAAAAAATGAAAATATAGGATCTTGTACCAAACTCAACGAAATTTTGTATAGATAATCAGTGGGCCCAGAATAATCTAAAATTGCAAAAACTAATCCTACATGATTATAAATAATTTTATTAAATATTAAATATAAGTGAGGGACCAGGTTGTATGGTAAAGTCAAGTGGATGGCCACATCAGAACACGTCAGCTTATTTTTAATATTTTAAACCCCTATATAGATTAAGTTTAGAAACTGCCGTCGTAACTTTATTTTTTTAATAACCTGTATTCTGATTGTTTTTGAAAAATAATTGTTTTATTTATCACCTGAGCCTTCACCAATCATGATGGCATTTAAATTGTTTATCAAATTTCAATCGCTAAATCTCTTTGGTAATTAATTATTAATTGAGTTTTGTTATTGTGTTATATGTTCGTCTTAACAGAAAAGACCATTAAAGTTAAAACGAAAAGAAAAGCTTGTGATTGGTCGCCATCCACAAGTGACTCTGTGAGGTTTCACAACCAAATCCCTGGAGGACTTTAGAAAATATCTTTAGGAAATAGAATTACGAATTGATCCCATTTAAAAGACAAGCCTCTGACAAACGTTTAATTCTAAGATTGTTTTTTATTTATATAGGTTGCGCAAATTGGATTAATTTACAATTAAATTGATCCTTTTTATTTTGGAATTAGAAAAAATGGACATTCTACAAGGTTTCGATATAATTACATATTTATGTGATTTCCTCAACCTGAAGATAATTAAATAATCGATAAAAAAATAATAGAAATAAAACTGATGTGGTCATCCACTTGACTTTACCAATCACCAATCTACTAGTATATTAAAATGAAATAAATTATATTCATTTGGTCTCTGATATTCTTAAAGGGCACCTATGGGAAACTCAGCACAGTTTGATCAATGGGTCTGGGACCTGGAACTTTTATTCAATAGTTATAATTTTTTTAATGCCCCCCCCCCCCCCCTTCATTTCGGCTTCTGAAAGAAATAATAACATCTCTTTTTAAATATAGGACTTAGAAAATCATAAAACGGTGTCATCTATTAAATCCGGTGGAATGGATTATTTTTAATTATGTGTCAGATGGGTTCTTTTTCACCCCCTCGGGAATCGAGATCGCGAAATTTTACAAATTAAGATAAGAATCTCTGAGTAAAATATTTAACGCGTTTACATATGTCAGAGGGGTTCGCACCTCAGAGGTGAGCCAGATGGCCCGGGTTCGATTCCCGAGGGGTGAAAAAGAACCCATCTGACATATAATTAAAAATAATTACTACATTATAATTCTGCTGAGAATGAAATACTATATATTTTTGTTACTGCCACTGAAAGAGGAGACAGAGGGGAATGTCCCATTGGATTTCCTTCACTGACTTTTCAAAACCCTTAAGAAGGAGGGAATAGCCCTTATGAATAAAAAGATAGTTTAAATTATCTTCTTCCTTTTTTGGACTGCCTCATCGATATCCACTTAATTAAAAATAATTCATTCCATCAGATCTAATAGATGACAACATCTTATGATTTTCTAAGAAAATTTGAATCTATTACCACTGGCAAATTAAAATCTTTCATATACAAATATAGAACGGTTTAATATAGTTATAACTTCACCTTGTTACATTGGTTGTTTGGTAAGAAAATTCTTTAATATTAAATTTTTGAGCCTCTCCTTCATTTGGTTTATTATCAATTTAACATAGATAATATTTATTTCTGTAAGGTCTTATAGAGTATACATTTAGCACAAATTGATTAAATAATATAATAATTATAGAAAAGAAAAAAATGTATTGATTGTTTTATAAATGAAAAATACAAATCTTTTATAAAAAACAATCCAAAAACACGTTTATTTAAAAGCCAAACGTTTTGGGAGAATTTCTCCCTTCTTTACAAATTCCCATTGAAAAGGGAGAAATTCTCCCGAAACGTTTGTCTTTTAAATAAAATTGTTTTGGATTGTTTTTTATAAAAGTTTTGTATTTTTTTCATTTATAAGAATTATAGTGAAAATTTCATTTTTTGAAACATATCTCATTTCTTTCCCTCTAGAAACAAATATACACATCTCTTTTAAAATAAAAAAATAAAAAATACCACCCATAGTAAATAATTAAAGTTTATTAGGTTTCTTGGTTTTAAAATGTTATCATAGTGTTTTTTTTTGTTTTGTTTTTTGCCTTCGTAAAAAATCAATAAATATGCTCCAAATTCAACATTAGATAAATTATAAGGCTCTCTGTTCTGATTATAAAAAATAAAAATGAAAATAATGAAAGCAAAATTCTTAAATTAATATTTTATTTTATTTAATATTAAGTTTGGTTGTCAGAGGGATGAGCAAATAAAAACCCCTGTATACCTTTGGATTTTATTTAAACTTTCTTATAACTAAAACAGTATAAAAGATCTACAGTTCATTAATATTAAATAAAACGGAAAGTTATAAAAGGTTTTGAGTGTTAGTATACAAAAAGAAGTGTACATATTTATAATTTATGTTATTAATAAGAGTACTTAATCCTTTTTGTAATCCTGAGTTTCCAGCGATGTCCCTGGCTGTGGCTCTCATCACAATACCAAATTCACCTTCACCCAGGTTTTCTTCAATACTTAATTTTTCTCGAGGAAATTCCCATTTCTATTAAAAAACAATTCGATAAATAGTAGGTTATTAACAGATTTAACTAAATGAAAAATCAATAAAAAAATATGAATGAATAATAAAATTGATGGGACACTGTGGGCTAGTGGAAATCCCCACGTCATTTATGAAAAGTCATTGCATTCAGGGGAGATTGGTGTCTAAAAGGGTGGAACGAAAAATACAAATTTTTTTTTTAATTTGTAATAGCGTGGAAAAGTTGCCTTTAGTAGTAGAAAAGAGAAAAACAAAATATAAAAGTCATTGGAGCATGTCTTGAGGTGCCACAAAAACGATAAAGTTTCATAAATTAGAAAAGAAAATTTTAAAAAGTTTCTAAAAAAATTTTCAAAATTTTCTTTACTTTATTTAAAATGTTTCAACAAGAACCCACACCATTCTCCCTTAAAAAAATTTCATAAATTAACAGATTTGGCTATGTTCTTATTTTTATTTTATTTTATTTTTGTTTGTATGTAAAAACAATAAAATGTTATTGTAATACCACAAAATAAATGTTAATTAATATAAAAAAAGGCATACAATTTTTTGAGACAGTGATTATAATAGCATGTCTTGAGGTCCCACAAGAACGATGCAATTTGATAAAAGTGCAATTTTTTACTATTATTTCGAATAATTTTCCAATAAGTTGGTGTTTTGTAATATAAATAATTTTTATATCGTTTTCTTGTCTTGTCTTACAAGTAAATTGTGTATGAATACATGCAGAAGAAAACTTTTTCAAAATTTTCAAATTTTTAACAATATTAAAGCTCTTTGATGCACTTTAAGATATTAAAATATGATAATAAAATTTTTGTCCTTTCTTTATGAACCTAAAATTCAAATTTTGGCCACTATTACAAATACAAAATAAATAAAATTAAAAAAAAGAATATTTTCGTTCCACCCTATGTCTACTGTGTCTTACCACCGTATCATTCGAAAAATCTTTTTTGAAGAGACTGTAAATACTGGCCAATAAATGAAAATCTTTACTAATGAACTAGCTAAATGGTGATGGAGATTTCACTTGGCATCTCTAACAGAAAAGTGCAAATTGCTACAGCTCAAATAAGAAAGATCATGGCAGAAATTAGCAGTTTCTCAAGAATAGGATTATCGATCTTATTTAAGTCATCAGATATCGCTGGGTATTTTATTAAAACTATAGATTTGTGGCCACAAGCCAAAGTTGATTGAGGAATTGAAAGATATTCATTCATTCTATTCCTCACACTTTCACACAAGACGGGCTCATCTACCAGCAAGAACCGAAAGACAACATCAGAAGTGAAATTGTTGTCATTGACGAATAAGCTACACTACATATAAAGTGTACCGGGTGAATTTATGGAAGCTGACGGTGGTCATTTCCAGCAACATCTATGAAACAACCATTATTAACATGAATCAAGGTATCTTTCATAATAATGATATTCAAATGGGACTTTGCAAACATTAATTGATTCAAAAAATAAGTGTTCACTTCCAAGTGATTCGCTTTGTAAAAAAAAAAATGAGATTTACCGGTCCAAAGAAGTCCGTCATTAGACCACGAGCCATATCATCGGTAGATGAATAGTCAATTATAAGGGAATGCATTGGATCAGTGGTGGTCGCAACAGACGAAGTTCCGACAGCAAGAGCTTTGTTGTTTAATTTTCTCCAAATTATAATCCTAAAATTCAATAAACCATTATTAAAAAATTTCTTTGTTAAGATCTGGTTACTGATTAACCTACCTTCTGATTATACAGAGAAGAACAATTGCCAATACTATCATTAATCCAATACCCGTCCAGCACGTGATTCCACATCCAGAGGCTTCAATATCTGGAACTAATGGCATCCTAATAAATCATAATTTTGGCAAACCAAGTAATTTTCAAAAATGTGTATTCGTAAGATCGCATACATCAAGTAAAGATTTAATTAGGATTTTTACTTTCATATATCGTCACCCTTAAGGTCTCTACCCACTACAACGTATAATACTATGACCCTACTATAGGAACGTGTCAGGTAAAAAAATATTCTTTGTATTGAAAAGTATGAGACTATGTCCACTAGACCGTTCCGTCACCGACCAGCACCGTCGCCTACTATGCACGGAGCGTTAATAAATTGTCGGTGAGAATATTTTGCCGGTGCCGATACGCTCCGCGCATAGCACGCGACGTTGACAAACCGATGCGCGCAGGCGGCGAAACTGTGAGCTGCAATTGGATCGGTGAGCTGCATTATTGGTATCCAATTATTTATTTAATTAATTTAAGATTTGTATTTAAATGAGCGTTGTAAACGCCTTTACTTAGTCATCTGTTGCCAGTTCAACAAGACGCGCGAGCACGTAAAGACGGTGTAAAATGGAGGATGAAAAATTAATAGAATCGGAAATTAATAGAATTCGGAAATACTGAAAGAACTTTTCTTCATCATCAACTAAGTGCCTGAATAACGTCCAATATTCTCCTTCAGTTTTTCGTTCTTTAATAGAATCATGAATCCAGTAGCGTCGATTGTTTATTTGGTTCTATTCTTCTTCCTCATCCAATATTATGGCAACTATTGCCAGTTGTCTAACATTTAATTTTTTAGTAGGCATACCTATTTTATTATTTAAAAACTTGATAGTGCTCCCAAGATGTCCACACAATATAACAAACGTCACTTAGAAACAACAAATGAAAATGCCTTGTTTGTTTTAATAATTCCATGGCCTCAGTGATTTTTGTAAAAATACAATTATTTATAATGTTGATTATTACAGTTCTGAAATTTCAAAATTTGAAAACAAAAATATGTTCGGATTCAGTATTTTTTTCTCTACAAAAAACCTATTAGAACTTTAGCTCTAAAATAATTAGGGGAGCAAATAAATGCACATTCAAAAATTAACATTGTAATCGCTATGCTTCGTCGGCCAAGTCACCACCCTGTATAGTTGTGTTCTCTGTAAACAACTTTTAGTATATTTTATTTTAACCCTCCCCCCTGTATAATAAACTAGGGCCTGGATCACCGAGCGATGCTCGGTAACTTTTTACCTCTAAATAGCTTAAGTTTCAAATTTCAAGGCTCTGCGATTTACCGAAGACGAGATATGAACCATTAAAATATTTATTTTGCGACATGACTAATTTACACCCCTTCCTTTATTTCAATCGGATTAAAATTTATACATGACTAATAACTCATGAGACTTGGTAAGTTCACCAATTTTTAGCGAAATCGTTAGAGCTGTTTTCGAGAAAACGATTCTATTTATATTAGGGTGGCCCTTATTTTGAGTATTTTCGAATTTTTACGCTGGCAGAGGCTCATATCGTTCGAAATAAATAAAAAAATATCTTTCAAGTTTCAAGTCCCTATCTCAATGTTAACCTGTGTCTCAAAGCGATGCAAGTTTCCCATCTAAATAACATGAGGTTTTTGGCAATTTTCTATTCCGGCCAAAGTAATATTTCAAAAAATTTGAATCTCTGTAAACTTTACCCTTCTAATAGTAGCTATCGTTTAGAGTTTTTGCAGATTTTTAGTTATTATAATTTTGGAGTTAGAGCTAGATAAAATACTGCCATATCTTAGTGTTAGTAAGTTATAGACTCCAAAATTATAATAGCTACAAATCTGTAAAAATTCTGAAGGGTAGCTACTAATATAAGGATAAAATCTACAGAGTTTCATATTTTTTAAACCATTGCTTTGGCCCGAATAAAAAATTGATCGTTCAATACCAAAAACCCCATGTTATTTAGATGGGAATCTTAAATCGCTCTGAGGCACAGATTAAAATTGAGATAGGGGCTTGAAACTCTTGGGTATATTTTTTTTATTTATTTCGAACCATATGAGCCTCTGTCAGAGTAAAAATTCGAAAAAACCCCAAAATAAGGGCCACCCTAATATATATATATACAAGAATTGCTCGTTTAATATAATAAGATAAAGAAAAATTGCTCATTTAATAATATAAGATTAATCTCAATTAAATTAAATTTAAATATATTAAATTAGTTATTGGCTCGAGATATCACAAATTGGTTCAAATTGGCCCATTGCAAGTATCTTTTGAAAATTCTCAAATTGATGATCTCACCGCTGAAAGTTGGTGTGTCATCATAATGTTCTTCTGAACCATGGGAGACACAAGTACAGGTTCTAGTATCTTTGCAAGAGCAAATTGAATGGTTTCCGTAGTTCAGCACGTAAGATTCAGCTAGAAATGAGATTGAAAGTTAATTTTATTTATTTAACGTGTATATGAAATAATTAAAAAACGATCTTACAAAGACAATCCAAAGGACAGATAAATGACTTATTCAGTTCTTCAAGAGCATCACACACAGAATCAGGACAAGTCGATGAATGGACTGTGCATGTACTGAATTGCTGGTCCTTAACAAACCATTGACAAAAACCATTATTTGAAGATTCCACAGATAACCCACATGTTTCTCGGCAAATTTTTTCGTTGGTAAATGATTGACACTTTTTTAGTCTTTTGGCAATAGCACAACTTGAGTTATCGTGATTAAGATTTACTAAAATTTTCGCAGAGTTCCAATTAGATTTATTTGACATCGAATTCGTGGGTGCCCAGTAGACAATTAACCTAGAATATAAATTCACACTTAGAGTTAATTAAAAATAAGACACTCGCCAATAAAATAAACTGAAGTGGCCATCAACATAACTTTACAATACACATGCGTCCTAACATATGTTTAATATTTAAGTACCTGGCCACCGAGAGATGCTCGGCAAATTTTCGCTTCAGTTAATAGCTATATATTAATCCCCGAAACCCCCCCCATTCGCCCCCGGACCCCCATCACTTCACACCACCTCCTGCATCCTCCCACCCCACCCCACACCCACACTCCGCCTCCGAAGACCCGTACCTCCCCCCGGCCCCCACCACTTCACCCCACCCCCTGCACCCCCACCAACCCCACACCTACACCCCCACTCCGCCCCCGAAACCCCATACCTCCCCCGGACCCCCACCTCCTGCACCCCCGCCCATGCACCCAGTTTTTGCATTTCTAGCCTTCAGTGGTCCACAGAATATGTGTATATAGGTATATAAATAAATAAAGTATAACTATTTTTTGTTAATTAAATAACAATTTTTGAGTTAATTAATTAAATTTTCAAATTAATATTTTTGGGATTTAAAACTCGATTTTTAATCAATTAAATTGCCCAATTTTCAATATATAATAATAATTGTAATAATCTTATTGTGGGATATAAAATTAAAAAACCAATTATTTATTAAAAGGAAATTGAATAAAAATGTAAATAAACATTTTTATCGAGACAACCACCTGTGAATAATTATTTCAATTAACAAAAAACCCATCAAAAACAACTTAGCCAAAGATGAGACCGTGATAGTTCGAATGTCCGACACAAAACCTTCCTAACCAGTGAATTTCATCCAAATCGTTAGAGCCGTTTTCGAGCTATGCAAAGAAATTGGATGTCAGGCGTATCACGTTTTGTTTAGTAATACATTATATTATCAAAATATTAATTTCATTAGGAAACTCGATAGGTGAAGGTCCACCTAAGTCGGGATCTTAGACTATAGTGTTCACAAAATTTGGAAACGTACTAAAACGTACTAGCAGACATTTTGACAAAACTAATGTATCTTAAAATATAATTTTTTTGATGTTCACTCATTAAAGCTTTTTTTAGACCGAAACGCCATGGTTTCGCTCAATTTTTTTTTTTTTTTTTTTATCAAAAAAAGTTTCAACCGTTTTTGAGATATTTCGAAAAAACGAAGCAAAAATATACATATTTTTCATTTAACCAGGACGCCTGTAAGGTAGGCTGTACGTTTCAGAGGCGTTTTTTGGTTGCATAGATAAAGGCGGACAGCTTTCCTAGACTATTCTTTACGTCAGTGTTTTTCAAACTTTTTCGAATGCGGAACCCTTTTCCGTTTGGAGGGTAAGCGTGGAACCCGAAAATCTTATGATTCGAGTTAAAGCGTTGTTATATATATATATATACAAACTTTGCTCGTTTAATATAATAAGATAAAATAATTTATAATCATTTACGAAGAACACCGGTACCCCTTCTCATAAATCCAGACTCAATTAATATCTACTTTTAAATATGGGACTCTTTTAGGGCAAATAGCTTTCTAGTATAGCGATCGGGCCTCTAACTAAATATGACTAAAACTACAGATCAAATAATACGATTAAATAATTAAAATTATCATGAAATACAAAATTATAATAATCATGTTAAATTGAATAAAAAAAGGGAATAAAAAAAAGATTTCTAGTATTTTTGTTTCAAAATTTTTGCATTTTAAATTACTTTTGAATCCCCTATTTTGGGTCACTACCAATTTCACAAAGTGGGTCATTTTCCTAAGATCGCATAAGAGAACTTTCGTACAAATCGATCACAGAATTAATATTGTTAACATCTTCAAACCCCCCTCCCCCCGCATTTTGGTTCCAGGAAGAAATAATGACTTTTTTATTATAGGACCCTTTTATAGTAAATTCCTTCTTTCTTGTAAGCAAAACTCATGGTTTCGCTTAATGTTTTATCAATTTTAATTTATTTATATCTTTTCGGCCTCAAAATCTACTCTATTTTAAATTTAATTTAATCTAGCATTATAATCATTTCCGTCCATAATTTGTATTAATTTGATAGTTTATAATAGAAAAATAAGGACAAGTTTTTATGTGTGACTTTTTTATTCATCAGCTAACGTTTCGGCGACTTTGCCAACTTCTTCAGGGCTTCAAATAGTCATGCCACACATTCATCTAAATTTTCTTTATCTTCGTTACCATTGAAGACCATCAGAACAGACAAATGAATGGTCTTCAATGGTAACAAAGATAAAAAGAAAATTTAGACGAATGTGTGGCATGACTATTTGAATCTCTGAAGAAGTCGACAAAGTCGACGAAACGTTGGCTGATGAATAAAAAAGTCACACATAAAAACTTGTCCTTATTTTCATATTATAAACTTTCAAATTTAATCTAACACTTGATGTGTAGTAAGAAAATGTAGAGGGAGAATATTGATTTAATTAGTAAGCACATGGATAGTACAGTATTTTTTTATTAAAGATTTTTGCAATTTAGTTCCTTTTAAAAGTTTAGAGAATATATGGAATTTTAACTTCCTAAGAGAAATATTTTAAGTCAAAGTTAATGAATTTAATGAAAGTTAAAAAATAATACACTATAAAATTTGTTATACTTGTTGAAAAGCGCAATTTTTACGAGATTCTTAGGTATCGTTTTGGAGAAATATGTAAATATATTTTTAAACCAAATGTACTGAAGCTAGAAAGCCTAAAATCTAAACAGTTATTCGGGTATATGTTCTTGAGTTATCGAGAATACCGGAATCAAGAAAGACAGACAAAATTTGTTCAAAAGCAGAGTGGACCATCCCACTATTGGTTTGTTATGAGAAATCCAGCAAAACAGAGGTAAAGGTTCGAGGCAAAAGTGGTACCTGTGCTTTATACAACCTAGAAGGACGTTCAGGGGCGGATTTCCTACTGGGCTAAGTAGGCTGAAGCCTATGGCGGCAAATTTTCGACGGATACCTAATTTCGACTTTGAGGCTTTTATGAATTTCTGCCCTACAGTTTGCAGCAGGAAATTGAAAAATGGGAAAAATTCTAATAGAAATTGAATAAATTATTTGTAATCCACTGGAAGGATTTTCTGCGGACCTTGTGGTCTTTTCAGTAAAAATTCGCAATTTTCTAACAAAGGATTCAATTATTGGAAGAATGGAAACAAATGGGTTGAGCAACATGAGAGATCATTTCAACATAATAATTCGATAATAACTTTAAAAACAAGAGGTCCAAATCAAAAGAATTTATGTAATTTATTGAGCAAAGAAATTGATGAAGAAATTCGCTATTGGACCGAAGTGTTAAAAAGAGTAGTAGCCGTTGTTAAAAAATTAACGAGTCGTGGTCTTCCTTTAAGAAGTTCTGACGAAATATTAGGTTCCATACTTGGTAGGTTCGTTTTATTTTTTATATCTTAATGTGAAACCTACCAAGTATTTTTTATCCAATAATTTAAAAAAAAATGTTTCACCAAATTCCTTAAAAACTATTAGGTTTCAGTCGAAATAGAAATTAACTAATATCGATTAAACTACTCTCCGAATTCGATCCATTTCTTAATAAGCATTTGAAAAAGAGGCAATTGATTCGAACTATTTATTTATATACATGTATTAAATATATTTTATGTTTTTACGTAGGGGCCCGAAATAAAGATTTTGCCTAGGTCCCAAAAGAGTTTAAATCCGCCCCTGAGAATAGGCAGCAAAATATTTCAGTCTACCGGCGGCGAAATCGTAAATCCACCACTGAGGACGTTTAAAAAATAAGTGTGGACTGTTCTGTCCATTTAATTTTATCAAAAACCTACTTGATTATAGAGTTTTATCAGCAAAAATGAGATTTGTGGGTTGGTCCACTCTGCTTTTGAACGCCTCAAATATAGGTATAAGAAACACAGAAAAAAAATGTGAAATATTTTTTAGTCGATTTTAAAGAGGTTCCGCTTGGCAGGCGACATCGAGCGTATCGATTAAAATTATTTTACTAAATTTAACTAACTGTATAAGGTCCGAGGTGATATTGCGCAGAGCCTGTTCATCAGCTACGTAGACAATTCCTTGTTCAGCCGTAATTGCGAATGCTGCTGTATGATTTCCTTCCAATGCAAATGAGTAATTGGTATTCGCTAATAAATCAGATCCATAATTAATTATAGTAGCCACTCGAGAATGAAGGCCTGATGTCAGTTTGTGAACAACTACTGTTTCAGGATATCTTGGAATGAAGTTTCGATGCAAAAAGACACTGCCGTTTATCTGAAAAACAAACAAAAATATTGTTTATTGCGTCGTACTTTTTTTATATAAGTGGTTAATCTTATATTTCAATAAAATTTATTTTACCGTACGTTATATGGGAAAATATTGTAATAAAAGGGAGGCATAAATTTGTACTTTTGCTTTTTTTTTACAAAGTTGATAAAAATTTGAAAGGGGTGAAAACAGAAAAAATTGAGTATTTAAATCAATCATTATTCATTTTTAACAATGTTTTTTATATATCAAGTGATATACTTTATATGAATATGATTGTATACCATAGGTATACCTATACATATTATGACTTAGTACATGGGGATCCAGCGTTGCTCGGTAAAATTTTGTTTTAGTTAAAAACGATTTAATAATATTATTTTTAGTTTTTGTAAAAATGTTGATTTTTATTTGCAGCCAGAATTAAATAATTTAATATTCACGCTAGTTTTTGAGCTAATAGTCTAAGATCCCGACTTAGGTCGACCTTCACCTATCGAGTTTCCTGATTAAATTAATATTTTGGTAATATAATGTATTAATAAACAAAACATGATAGGTTCGACGAGTCGACATCCAATTTTCCTGCATGGCTATTTTTGATAAAGAATAAAATAAAAATAAATAAAAAAATTAAATTAATTAATTAATTAATTCGCAATAAAATTATCTACATTTTCATATATAACAATAAAGGAAACTCTATAACTACAAAATACTAATTCGAAGTTACCTGATGATACCCTGTCTACCTGGACTTATACAGAGAAAAAAGATGGCGACCCAACTTTTGGAATTTTATATACATATTTTAGTCTCGATTGTTAATATATTTACCCGGTAACTCAATAACTACATTTATGTAATAAAATTAATAACTTTAATTCTTTTATTAAAAATAGCTATGCAAAGAAATTGGATTTCAGGCCTATCAAGTTTTGTTTATTAATACATTATATTATCAAAATATTAATTTCATAAGGAAACTCGATAGGTGAAGGTCCACTTAAGTCGGGATCTTAGACTATAGTGTTCACAAAATTTGGAAACGCACTAAAACGTACTAGCAGACATTTTGACAAAACTAATGTATCTTAAAATATAATTTTTTTGATGTTCAATCATTAAAGCTTTTTTTAAACCGAAACGCCATGGTTTCGCTCAATTTTTTTTTTTTTATCAAAAAAAGTTTCAACCGTTTTTGAGATATTTCGAAAAAACGAAGCAAAAATATACATATTTTTCATTTAACCAGGACGCCTGTAAGGTAGGCTAGTACGTTTCAGAGGCGTTTTTTGGTTGCATAGATAAAGGCGGACAGCTTTCCTAGACTCTACGTCAGTGTTTTTCAAACTTTTTCGAATGCGGAACCCTTTTCCGTTTGGAGGGTAAGCGTGGAACCCGAAAATCTTATGATTCGAGTTAAAGCGTTGTTATGGGAATGGGATTCACACAACTAATCCAAAACTGCACCTTCCTTTTGAACGCTAAATTTTTTTCATCTGCCGTGAATTTTTTTGCGGAACCCTTGGCGAGTTTTCATTCAGGGTTCCGCGGAAAACACTTTGAGAAAGGCTGCTTTACGTAATATGTGATGTCTTTAGTTAAAAGCAATATATTAATATTATTTTAGATATTGAATTTAGGTAATAAGGTCGAAATTTATTTGAATCGGTCATTTTGAAAAAGGGTCATCTCCATTTTTTTCAAAAATCATTTTTTTTTATTTTTCGTCTCTAAGTATGTTCAAATGTTCATTCATGTATTACATTTGAAAACGAGTCATTTCTAGCCACCTAAACAGCTAACCTAGATCAGTGTTTTGCCATTTAGTTTGAAAAGTGAGCCAACTCCGAGAGATAGGCTGTTTAAAAAAAATGGAGATGGCCCCTTTTCAAAATGACCGATTCATTTGCAGCCAGAATTGAATAAAATTGAATTTTTTTTTTTTTTTAAGTTTTGACCTACTCCTATCATCAAGGCATCGCTATGCCCAACGTTTTGAATTTAAACGCAATTAAAAATAATATTAATAAACAGGTAGGTTACTTCGTTGTCCCTTTTGAACCCTGAGGAAGGAGAGAGGATCCTCAGAATTGTCACCGTTAGGCTGGTAGCTCGGAATTTGCTGTTCAGTTCGAATATTTGTGTTAATAAATTTTGAATTTTAAATATTGTTTCATCTGCCCCATATATTATATATTATGTATAGCATACACTCGTAATTTAGGGAAATTATTTATTTTGGAAATGATCGAAATTTTAAACAACTAATTAACAAAATGTCAGATATGGATTGTTCTAAGATTGTTCTATTTAATTGGAATTTTTAGAGAAATTTTTTTCTTAAATTTAATATTTTTTATTTTTATTCGAGATGGTCTATTCTCAAAGACAACCTGACCATAGAATAAATTTCAAGCTTGCCAAATTAAAGACCACCCTAATATATGTAATATATTATATACCCTATAAACTTTATTCCATATGCGTATACCATATTTATGACTTAATCATGTGTCGTTATTTTGAGACAATTTCCAGGTTGCATTTTATAATTAACCTCGCTATACAAATTTTCAATGTTAAATATCTAAAAAATTTGATCCTCTCAATATACAGGGTGGGGCATAAAGATCTCCCACATTTTAAAGAGATATAAAAAAATGAAAAAATTTAACTAGAAAAAAAGTGAATATATTTTTGAAAAGTAGAATTTTTTTTAATGTGTTTTAAAAATTATATCAGACAAAAAAAGGGGGGGGGTCGACAATGAAAATTCTAGCCCTTTCGACCAAATTCATTCAAATTTTGTATACCTACATAGTTTAGTCGAAAGGGCTAGAGGATTTTCATTTTTGATCCCCCCCCCCATTTTGGGTGGTTAGTTTTTGCATTTCTAGCCTTCTGGGGGTCCACGGAATATGTATACAAAATTTGGTTTAGTTTGGTCGAAAGGGCTAGAATTTTCATTTTCATCATTTTATGTTCTTTTCAAAAATATATTCAGTTTTTTTCTAGTTATTTTTTTCATTTTTCATACATCTTCAAAATGTGGAAGATCTTTATGCCCCATCCTGTACAATATATTATTGAGTCTAGAGAGTGGGTGCCAAGCCTTTTTTGCCAGCCTGGATGCAATTGAGAGGTGAACAATAAGACTAATGAGACATTTCCCCTTATCTAGCACAGTGGATAATCTGGACCATATTAAAAATATCTCCACCATTTGCCCTTTTAATAGATACTATCATGGTGTTTGTTCTTATGAGATAAGTCAATAATCCCCCCTAATGGCTTATTTGCAGGAAATATGCGATCTTCAAACATTCGGAGCTCCTTGAGTTCAAATTAAATATAAATCGAACAAAGGTAGCCGTGAACTCGTTTATCCGAAAGACTTCTCGAGATTGAAGCTCGCTTTTTTCCCCGAAGCATAATACATAACCTTAATCTTTCAAGACACGTATCCACAGGCATCTTAGGCTCCTAACCAAACCATGAAATAAACTTAATATTTTGGTTTAAAAACAATACAATGCTTAATTATTCACAAAATAGCAAGATAAATAAATTAAACGTCTATGGTCTTTTATTACTTCATGATGCTTCTTTAAGCCATTCAATTTTTCATTGATGTTCGGGGGTAATGCTCCCCTCTCAATAAATCATCTAGTTCAGAATATATTTTAAAGTACAAATAATTTTTTTTATTGTAGATTTGTAGAAATAAAATTATCACGCAAAGAGAGCTCTAAATTTTAATATTAAGAGAGATCGGTCAAAAATTCAAATGATTTCGCATTTAAATAACATGGCAAGAGGGGCTTAAAAAATATCTTTCATTGGAGTTTTACTCTATCAATAATATTGCCATTAAGCTCATTTTGTAGGGGATTAATGTTCCTCCAAAATACCAAAATCAATGAATTTGAAATGATATACTAGCAATTTTCGCCTTTCACATTAGGCTTAGTTTTGAGTGTTTCAATCAAAATAAATAAAATATTTTCTTAAAAATCGCTCTTCTTAACAAATATTACATACAAGTTGTGATGTCTATTTTTTTTATCTTTATCGAAACACTGTTAATTAATTTGAAAGGGAAAAATTGATAGTATGATTTCAAACAGGAGATCCTAAGTGAAATTCGTGTGGCGCACACAAAGCTAATTTTTAGGAAAATTAATCCCCTAAAAAATGATGAAAATTCATTTATTGTATTAAGAAAAAAAAATAATAATATTGATTGCCAATCCTGTAATATTGTAAACCCTGAAAAAAGGGGAGATCCATCGAAAAGTCGGTTTCAAAAACCGTAAATAGAAAACCTTCCAATAAATACTATTTTAATAAAGTAAAGAAAATTAAAAATACAGTCGACTCCCGATAATTCCAAATCCAAGAGACTTCAACAAAAATTCGAATTATCGAGACCTCGAATTATCAAGAAGTTTGAATTATCAAGACGAAAGAAAAGATGAGAATCAATCGCTATTTTTGCTTTAAAGTCGATTTCTCTATGTCTTTAGCAATGGTTACCAATAAAAACCGAAACGTCAAAAATCCAATATAGAATGGTTATTCCTCAAGTATTAGATTAGAATCAATCGCTATTTTTGGTTTAAAGTCGATTCCTCTATGTCTTCAGCAAAGGTAAGGGATAAGAAAACAACGCAGTTGCTATGGTTACTTAAAAAATTTCCTCCAAAATTTTTAGCATTTCACAGAGAGAAGCCTATCCATTCTTATTTAAGCAAGGCTAAATGAGCTATATTAAAACGTTCAAATGAATAAATTTTAAAGAATTTAAAAATTAAAAAAGTACTATCTTACTCTAGAGAAAAGTACCTTAAAATATAATTTTACTAAAAACTTTATTTAACCTTTTTTGTGGTCCCCAAGGTACTTAATTAGGATATTAAATTTCATCAAAATTTGTTTAGTCATTTTCAAGATATTTTGAAAAAACTAAAAAAGTACTGAAATAAAGTAGTAATGTTTGTGCGCCGATATGTGCCAAAAACTAATCCGCGCTTCATTTTGTTAAAAGAATGCTAGGTTTTCAATTTCATTTCAATCGGTGCAACGGTGTGGAAAAAATCTTGGGCCAAAATAAAGATAACATACATACATACATACATACATACATACATACATACATCCGCACGCACTAAATGAAAAAATCGCACTTTTTGGCCTCTCGACGAGACCCCTTGTAATTTTTGGCAAAACCGTCACGTGCTAAAATTCAACCTAATTGAATACTACAATTTGTGACTTTAATTGAGTCCATGGGTTCCGTAGTCTTTACCTGAGGACCCTTTGAAGCCACGCTTTCCCCGAGAGCGATTACAATACTTTACCCATGCTTTGCATTGGATAAAGTAAAAATATTCGAATTATTAAGAGTTTTTATTATATTTCTGAAAATATGTATGACCTTATAGATTTTATATATGGCCTCAAGAAAAAAAGTAAAAATAATAAAAACGACAAAAAAGAACATAAAATTAAATATGTATTAATATTGCAATAGATAATAACATACCTAATTAAAAAAAATTAAGAATAGTTTTTTGCTAGGAAAAATTCGAATTATAAAGAGGGAGGTGGCCTAGTTCGAATTATAGAACGTTCTCTCCCCTTCTTGTTATGAAAAAGGATTTCGAGTTATTGAGCGTATCAAAATACAAAGCATTTTTCGATTTACCGAAGTTAACAGCTGAAGAGTTTGAATTATCGAAAAATTCGAATTATCGAGAGTCGACTGTATAAAATTCTAGGTAGGTTTCACAAAAATAATAAAGTAGAGAAATTATTAAAATATGTTTCACCAAGAACATACACCATTTTTCTTGAACAAAATACTTTTTAATAGAAATAATCTCTTTATTTCATTCTGAACTGCTTATCCATTCAATCCTCATTTATTGTGCATTTGTTTGTTTTTATTTTAAATTGCATAATGTTAGCTGAGTTTCTAAGCAATTATTAATAATATTAATTTTTATTTAAACTCATACCTTATTCGTTCCATATCCGGAATAATTAAGATCGGTGACGTTATAATAGACAGGGTAGGGGTCAAAGGGTAGTGAACCATTTCGCTTGACTTTCATTCCTTTAAAATAAATTAAAAAAATTAATTAGTGATTATTACAATTATATATTATATATTATAACTAGTTTGGATGTAATTAAAAATGTTATCAATACCTCCTTCATGGAAGTCTGAATTATAAAAGGTTAAGAAAAGTTTCATAGTTATAGATAATGTAATTTTTATACAAGTTTTATCAAATAAATCAATTGTTTTCGAATTTTTTGGTCATCCCAGGAAGATGTGGTTTATGGTAGATCGAGGGGTGAACCGCGACTTAATATCGTGTACACCTACTTCCACTTCCACTTTCATTTCCAAGTAGAAGACCATAGATGAAGGGGTATTATCTAATGAATTCCAACATAATTCCACATAATTACAAAGACGTGTACACCTAATTCCAATCGTGGTTCACCCCTCGTGGTACATCTTCCTCTGGATGCAATCACTTATACAAAATGGCGTTTTTGTTTTCTGGGAAATGCTATATGACCCATTCTCAAAGGAACAATTAATCAAATATATTTATATATATATATATAACCGACTGCCATAAAACCAGGATTCAGAATTTATTTATTAATAATATCAATGAAATTGAAAAAAAGGGGAATATCAAAGAAGTTAAAATTTGAACTTGTTAGCTGAGGGCCAATTTTTTCTTAAAACATAAGGTAGTTCTTTCACAAATGCAAAAATTCAAGAAGTCTTCGAAACTTGGATTATAAGTCATTAAAAGCATAAAAACACACTGTTAAAATTTGAAGACAATTTACCACACCCTACAGGAAATAATTGCAATTAAAAATGAAATTTTTTACATATGGTAGATTGGGAAAGGGTGGGAAAATGATCATTATTTTAATTTTTTTTAATTGAAATACTTTCACCATCTTGATGAAAAACTAATATTTGTTAGAATAATATATTCGGAGTAACTTAAAAAAAAATTGAAATTATTTACCTAGTAGTTTTGATAAAAAATTAAAAAAAAACACATGTTTGGGCGATTATTTTTAGTGGAGGGGATATAAGAACAATCGCTTGGAAACGATCCATTCATAAAGAGGATATAGTAGTGTGAGAAGTACAGTTACGTTAAAAAATATAACCTAAAAATTTTAGCACCGTTCATATGTATAGAGTGGTTACAAGGCTAAAACTTTTTGTGTGGATTATCGAGAAAGAACTACTTTAAGTTTTAAAAATAGAAAACTTATTTTATAAATGTATGAGAAGATGAAGATACATATTTTATTATTAATATAAAAAGAACAGAGGCGTAGTATGAGGTTATGGCCCGTGCGGCATCGGGCTAAGGCCTTATCCCATATTTTACATAGGCGAAAAAATTAAGATTTTTAAATGCGAAATATTATTAAAAAAATTGAACAAGTTTATTTAATAAATATTTTACGCCAAAATCACTCACTACGTCTCTGAAAAAGGAATAACTTACGAATATTTAGTTGAGTTTTTGATTGAGTTAAATTTTCGGATGTTGGTTTTATTTCTAGTTTATATTCGTAGAGATCTTTTGGATCTGATGCGTTCAGATCAAACCTGTTGACGATTGGCGAGTCCGGATCCTCAAGAGATGCAACAGTCCACCATTTATCCTATATATAATTTAGAAATAATTTCTAATAATAAATCATATTTTGCTTTAAGAAAAAATAAAAACTAACGTTTAAAAGTTAATTTGTCTAAAATAAATAATATAGTATATTAAAAATTAACAGTTCATTGGACAATGTTTTTTATTGATGGTCTAATTCAATTTTCAAACAACAAAAATTGAATAAGTGCATTAATAAAAACATTGTCCAATGAACTGTTAATTTTTAATCTACTAATTATAATGGACATTAATCAACATAATAAATAATATATTTATTAAAAACAATGTTAACATTTAAAATGTTTAGAATGTAGTAATAAGTGAAATCCAAGAGAATTTATTAAATCTGTACCTTATAGAGCGAAAAGTTTGGGTGTCATATTTTTAGAATTTATTGTTCAGTCAATAATAATTTAAAGAACACACTTGATCAGGGTGGCCGTTAGTAATCGCGGGAGGAAATCCGGAGTTTGTTGAAAAATATACATAGTAAAATTTTTACATCAAATTTAAAAAATAAATAAAATAAAGATATTTGTTTAATATTCATAAACAAATCAACTGGTGTGGTCACCACACGACTTTCAAATTCTATCTTGTTTGAAATCATCGCGACACTCCTAATTTAAATTCCCTTCCTTTATTTCAATCTGATTAAAATTTATACACAACTAATAACTAATGAGCTAAATGGGCTTTGTTCCCGGTGACATTAAATAAAAAAAATAATAACTAATGAGACTTGATAAGTACACCAATTTTTAAAAAAAATTCCAAGTAAATGTCAACTTCCGGTGTTCCAATTACAACCAAAAGCTTTCTACTATACTCCTTCTAGCCTAGATCGAGCTTAAATTAAGGATTTCGTAGCTCTGAGACTTATGGTTGCGAAACGCAGGGGGGTAGATACGCACTGACCAATGGATTTTTGGCCACTTTTTGGCCTCTGGGGACCACAATATCTGGTTTTATGTCCTAAATCCGGCTTACAACTATTAAGGGCATCAATTCCTTCCCTAGAAGCTACAAAATGAAATTAACTTTTTTCATCTCTGAGATAGAAGCTCTCAAAGAGAGAGGACCCAGCCAGGCGATCGCAATACTTCACATTATATTCTATAGAATATAAGTGTGAAAGTAAAAAACTAGTATACCTAAAACTACCTATAGATAATATACAAATTATTTTTTTAAACATCCTTATATTTCAAAACGTACGTAGCACGTGTTTTGCCGACTCCCAACACTCTTTCGCGGTCAAATTAGAAAAGTGCCGGACGACTTCATTCGCCTATACATATATCCCCATGACTTCAAGGAACTGGAACTCTCTCCCAGCCTCCATCTTTCCCAGCACTTATAATCTTCAAACCTTCAAAACCGGAGTGCATAGACACCTACGTCTACACCCTCTCACTTAATCAACTTTCCCTTCTCTTCGGTAATGCAAGGGTCTTTCGAGATCCATAGGAGCTGCAACTTTACTGGTGCACCTATTCTTGCATTCGATTGCATTAAAAAAAAATCAACTAAAAAGTAGAAATATACTTTTAAATATAAATATACTTTTTCTTTAATAAGTAATAAAACCAAAATTGATATTATTTATTTTCTTTCTTAATTAATTTATTTGTAATCCACGGTTTCCTCTAGGTCCTGCCTCCCACCCACCTTCCCTTCAACCAATAAACTGGGTACGCTCTTGGTTGCGGGCGTCGCTAGACAGTAATCTAGAGAGGTGGACAAAATTACATTTATGAAATCAATAAATTTTTATGATATACTATTAAATAAGATAAAATATTCTTAAAAACAATTTTCGGGAAGGAATGGGGCCAAAAATTGAATTCGACATTTAGGCACTCAATTGAAATGAGTTATTTATTAAATAAAATTTATATAAGGTAGTAATTGTTTAGATAATCCAAATTAACAAATTTATCCTACGTATTATTTTAGATATAGATGCTAATTGAAATATAATGAATACAAATCTAACTGTTCATTTTTCACGACGTTGTATCAGATGAGGTTTTGTTGGAAACGAGTAAAATTTAATAATAGAATTCGTAATTATGTAAGTAACATGACATAATACTGCAATTAGGATTGACACCTCTTTTAAATTCATTCATAATTATTTCAATATTATTATCAGAAAATGATTTTAAATGAACTTATGAAGTATCCAGTAGGTAGAGGCGCAACCACCGATTCTGCAGGTTCTTTTTAGGAAAATCAGAAATAAACAAACAACAAGAAATACAAACAAAGCTATGCTGTATCTTTTTATCATTGATTTCTAATTTCTAGACGAGGGAATAAAAATTCTCTATATGGACCTACATTCTGTTCGGTTCTGACCTATCTTAGGTTGATTAGATTTCCTCTGTGACAAAATCTGCAAAAAAGAAACTTTGCTTCTTATTCAGGTCCTGGCCATTTTTCACGCTCCTGCAGCTTTTCAACCTCTACAAGGCCCAAATCCTGCCCTATCTCGAAAACTTTTTGCATCTCTGGAGAGTGGCCTTCTCTATTCTCTAATTTTTTTAGCACTCTCCATGCCCCCTCCAACCCTTCAATACTTTAGGTCCCTGAAACCTATGATCCGGCCCTGGTTATAAGTAGATGTCGAATTATGCACAGCTCATACCCTAGTCCCTTTGCCCTGTACTATTTAGTTCGTAGGGACTCAGCAACATACGATCCCTGCATTGTACTTTAGAATTCTAGGATTTTTTTGGTGTTTATATTTATTTATCCTATGGCATTTCTACAGTCATTGTAAGTTGAATATACGTATAGAAGTAATTTACATAAATCAAAACATTCAGCAACCAGCTTGAGATTTCATTCTATGTTTAACAAATTCCCCTCTCTCAGCTTAGGCATTTTACTTATGGGGATATTGGTGACCGTAAAAAATAACCAAAAAGGTGTTTATACGTTTTTCGTAAATCTATTTTTTATATTTCTGAGACAAAGATATATGAATCAAGAGAAAATACGAATTAAGATTCGGAAAGGAAGCATATTTAAACTTAGAAATGTAGTCGTATTATTTTTATAATAGTACCGTATATTTGAATTTTGTCGTATAAATCCTCATCTATTATATCCATTGTTTTAATTAATTATTCATAGAAAGACAAATTTTTCATAAACGCGTGGCGACCCGGATAAGCGCACCATTTACTCGATTCTAACGGCGGTACGACTAGTAATAACCTAATAACCTAGCTACTTACACCTCAATGTTTTTGATCTAAATTTGTTTTCAAATGTTTATTTTTATAACTATAGATTTTTATCTTATTAGTTATAATATAAATTATTGATTGAAGATTGGTAAGTAATTGTTTTATATGCTAACGCAAGGGAAAAATGACTTCAGTTGAATTGATTCAAGCACAAGGTCAGGTGTCAGTGATGACATTAATCAGAATTGATTCCTGACCTTTTATGCTATTTAATTAAAAAAGAACTTCCGCTTTTTATCTAATGGATAATTTTAAAAATACCCAGAATATTCCTTAAAGCCTCATTCGCGCGAAACACGGGATTTTAAACTTTTAACAACCATTCCAGATCAATTTAGATACAAATCCAATAAACATATTTACTAGAACTAACATGCTTCCACGACCCTAGAAATATCTTAATCTTCTTTTTGCGATGCATCAATCCTGAGACTTAAGAAACAAAATTATTTTAATAAATGAGAGGATTTACTGAAGTTTACCACGCGTAGGTTTGAAAATATTACAATCAATTATGATAAAGGCTCAATTTAAAAAAAATAGACAAGGGAACTTTTCGCTTTGAGGTACGGAATTAAGAGAAGAAAATGGATTTTATTAAATTAAGTTTCAATAGAATTTTCATACCTTAGAGATATTTTGGGGTTCGTTGATATGCCTGTGATGTTTCTTCTCCTCTGGAAGGTTGTCATCTTTATCCAGAATATGAACTGATAAATTCTGTGTTATCAAATGTTGTACTGCCGAAGAATTATTATATATCTTTTTAGAGACTTTACAGATAATTTCTATTTTAACTGGATTTGCAATGTTGCTAGCATCATTTGTTTTTAATCGTTCTCGATTAATTTTCGGTTCAGAACGTAAAGGGGCGCCAGGAAACGTTTCATTAACTTCAAAGATCTCTTGTCCTGAAAAAAATATGTGCCAAAATCATATTTTGTATGTGTTTGCAGGCGTATATCAATACCTCCTGAAATCTCGATATATTTTAGATTTGATCGTGAAAATGAAAACTTTTCAAGACTCGATATACCAATTTTTCCTCCAAAGAAATTGAGTGGTGAAAGGTGCAGCTTATTAATACAAACTATTTTGCCAAATTCCAGCACACATCAGTTTAAGAATATCCCATATAACGATTAGATTTTTTTTATTATTTTCTTTGTAATATTTTCCAAAAAATTGTTCGTACAATTTCTGGGCTCGTAATCCATTTACAGTGATAGATAAGCTAGCAGTCTTTACCACATGTGATTATGAAAAGCTAACTTATTTAATTAGTGATTCTAATTCAAAACAAAAATCCAAGGGATAGTCAGTAAATTATTTCTGAACGAATGAAATGAAATTTGTAATTTAGGCGTCCAAAGTCATCATAGTCATCAAGAACATAACTTTACTTAACTATTTTTACGATTTTTATTTTATATAATTACCATTTAAGAACAAGTGTTATTTTTTCTCAGTTTGTTTTATCTTATTGATTTTGTATTATAGTACCTGGAACACCGAGCGATGCTTGGTAATTTTTTGATCCAGTTTAGAGCGATATATTAATATTGTTTTTAATTTTTAATTCAGGTGAAAAGGTCGATTTTTAATTGAAGCCAAAATAAAATAAAATTTAAATTATATTTTTTCCAACGTTTACACCTGCTATGGCCATCATCAAAACGTATCACTGGCAACAAAGTTTAGAATGTAATTGCAATTAAAAATAATATAAATATACACGGAGGTTCTTTCGTTGACCCTTTTAAATCCTGAAGAAGGAGGCACGATCCTTCGTATTGTCGGATTTTTAAAGAGAATGAAATTGATATTCTAATTATTTTATTTTATTTTATAGAAAAATAGCTTTAATTAATTAAATTGGCAAATTCTAATACATAATAATATTTGTAATGATCTATTAGGGGAATTTAAAAAAACAATTACTTTTATTAAAAGAAAATTGAAAAAAATGTAATTATAATTTTTTTTTCAAACAATCACATGTGCATAATTATTTCAATTAACAAAAAACCCATCAAAAACAACTTAGCCGAAGATGAGACCGTGACAAATCGAAATGTCAACCCCAAAAACCCCCTAACCCGTGAATTTCATCCAAATTGTTAGAGCCGTTTTCGATAACCCGATTCTATGTATATACTATGTATATTCTATGTATATACCTATACCTATAAGAATTGCTTTAATATAATAAGATGTCTACCAAGTCTAAAAAATAAACAACTTGTTCTGTTAAAATACAGTATTTATGAAGTGTTCAGTTATAGGAAAATTTTGAGAAACCCTTTTTTAAGACCCTCTCTAAAATGTACCTAGAAACCTGATTGTCTTCGTGTGATCACTCTCTTTTTTCAGTAAAGGATGAGTTTATCAAGCCTTATAGGTGCTGCATCTTCTCCATACACTCCTTCTTTCCTTCTTGCAATCGATTGAATTAAACAAAAACATTTTGAAGATTCGACCATTAATTAGACGGACATGTTATTGCTTCTACTTAATCATAAAAAGATTTAAGTTAATACTTTCAGTATAAAAACAAATTCCCCCAGCCACGTAATTAGCGATTTTCCTAGGTATACGATCCAAGTCATAAACAAACTTTCGGGCTTCTCTTGTTGTTTTCTTGTATGTACTAAGAATGCTTTCCTTTTCCGTAAGACATAATCAGGTCAATGTGTCTGTCTGTTTTACTAATAAAAATCGAATTATATATATCTAAACATCCAAGCGTTATCGATTTTATGTTGATTAGAGAACTTGATTAATTAGCAAGTTTCTAACGTGTTTCAATTAAGGAAAGTGGTCTTGATAATTAATTTTTGAAGTCATTTATTGCGACGTTTCTCAAACTTTTCAGAAAGCTGAACAATACATTTTATAATATGTAGTAGTTTTTGTTATTCTTTTTTATTGTTATTCTACTAACGAAACGTGAAATAAATTAATGAATAATTAGTAGCCAGCAAAAATATACAGATTCTCCCAAAAACATACATACAGACGAGTATTAGAGAAGTAAGACAAGAAAGTTTACTGAATAAAGTTCTAATAATTTTATACAATAATAAAATTATCAAAAAGTGATAAACATAGGGGGGGGGGCGTTTCCAGAAAACGGTGGGTAATAGGGGAAAACAGAAGTCATATTCGGATTCAGGCGGTCATTTTACATAGGAATCAGAACAAATGGTGTCAGATAATTTTTGTAACTTAAAAGCTTGGTAGAGCCCTAAAGATGCTGACTAAAATGGCTCAAATTTTATGTAACAACAACCAGATATCAGTTACAGCTTTCGGTAACTATTACAATACAAAAACTAAAATTTTAATTTTTTCGCTCCACCCTAATGGGCAGGGCACATTATATGATTGACCGACGGGACATGGTCAAAAAAATACTGAATGGTGTTCTACAGGTCAGTGCTTCTTAAACTTTTTGAAGTCGCGGGGCCCCCTTGGAACCCAAGTCAATATCTCACGGGCCCCTATTTTTTTTAAATTCAGATTGGTTAAAAAACCATTTATAATTTTGAATCTCGTATAATTTGATGGATGTGCTTGAATATTATCTATATTAGCAAATCTAGATCCGGCGTTATATTTGAAATTGATACTAAAAGACTATTTTCTAAAGATTTTCTTGATAGGAACGATCTATGCTTGTTTTTAATTAATAATAAAGTTGAAAATGCCGATTCGCAGAGGTATGTAGCTGCAAATGGAATCAAATTATTTAAGGCTAAGTCAGTTAATGATGGATATTCATTTTGCCGTTTTATCCAAATTCTAAAATATAACTTCCAGTAAATTCCAATTCAAGTGTTGAATCTGATATCAACTCAATTAATTCCTCTAGGAATTTCCAAGGAAGGTGACCAAATTTTAAATTAGCACTAAATGGTGTTATATCCAATCTAGCTCTTTATTTTGATTTAAATTCGGAAAATATTTTTCAAAGAAGCTAATTGATTCTCTCAGATGATTTACGATAGTTTCTTTAAAACACGTTCGCTGGCACGCCAACAAATTGTTATTTACTTTATAATTACTTATATTAATTATAATAAATCTCTTGAATTGTTCCAAATCGTTGTGTTTTTTTTTCTAATTCCCAAAGCCAGATACGTTCAAAGAACATGAAAATACTACGAGTTTGATCATATATGGCGTAGGTAAAACAAAAACCATAGTGTAATAAAGAGTGGAAGGCCGAATATCGAAAAGCGCTCTCTAGCAGCTCGGAGAACGTTATTCTTAGTCCTCAAGAGCTATTCAAAGATCATAGTCATAGGACATTCAAAGCCTTTGTCATAGATAAAATGTTCATACAGGCTTTGTGCTAAACGTTGATTTAGAAAATTTTCCAACTTACAAATTTATAGATTAAAATATTATTAAATATGTCTAGTTCTCGACGTCAATGTTTTGTGAAAGGTTGCTTTCGCGGCACAAAATCAGATAAAGAACATACTTTTTTTATACGACCTAAAAATCCTGAAATATACGTCCCTTATATAAAATTAACTAGTAATTTATTTCTTTGGTTTTTATATGTTAATTTTTTAACAATTTAATTATAGAGATAAAGAGAGCGGTTCCCGCCATTTTATTGCCAATTCCGAACCGCCAAAGAGCTCTGTAACTCGTATACGTTAAAATACATTGGCTCCTTATGGAGCCTTCCACTCTATATTACTCTATTACAAAAACGTTCTACGAATTAACTCGTAACTGGCTCCTAAACACAAAATTCGACTTCCGAGAAAACTCGTTGTTGGCAGCGAACGTGTTAAGTTCAGTTGATAATGATATATTATTTTCATCAAAAAAATAATGCAAAGAAATAAACATGCTTATGTCTCCTTGACATAAACTCTTGACCATACTGATAATTTTTTTGAAAAGCTTGTAACTTATTGTTAAGAATAAGTAAATTAGTATTTTTTCTCTAAAGTGATAGATTCAATTCATTTATTTTGTCAAAAAACCGTTAAATAAGAAATTAGATACATCCACTTTTGATCACAAAAAAGAGCTGCTAAATCTAATTTCTTTTCTACAAGAAATATTCTTAGTTCGTCATTTAGTTGTAATATACGTTTTAGCCTTTTCCCCGCGAAAGTCATCTTATTTATGTATGATATAGCAAACTTTCATGATCTGATCCAATTTCTTTGCAGAAAATGCGAAATAATCTTGTTGAACTCGCTTGGCGTTTGATATAATTTCATAAATACATTATCGAAATTTTATAATCAAAGTATTTAAACTTATTTAGTGTGGCCCGCGGTCCACTACTTTAAGGGAATTCGAGACTGCTTATCTATCTAGTTGATCTTCGAAAAAATCTTTTGTATTTCTCCAGAGTGACAATGTCCGCATACCAAATTTTTTAATAAAAAAAATTGTTAATAATGAGGTTAATTTCGAATAAAAATCTTTGTTTTGATAATATTAATAAAAAGATATTGAGATAAATTTTTTCTCATTATAAAAACATTTATTTAACACATAAACGATTTCAACAAATAGAGTTCTAGTGCTTTTGTCATATTTTTTGGCTGCAAATAACTTTTTATTTTTATATTTATGAATAACTAATTAACTAGACTGTCAAATCTATTGAAAAATGTATCATTCGATTCATAAAGTTGAATTATTGATCTTTATTAATTTGTTCAAAATGGTATAATTTGTATAGAAGTTATAGCCCTTTTAAAAGCTCGATCCATTTACTTCCTTGTTAAAAGGACAATTTTCAATAATTTATTTCTCGATAATGAGACAGACGATCAACTTAAAATTTCGGTAATAAATATTTAATACATCAATATTCGATGGTAAAAATTTGAGAATTTTCTTATAAAATGGTAAACAGTCCCGAACCTCCTTAAGAAGCATTGCTATAGATAAAACAAGGAATAGAATAACACCTGCATGAAGATGGACAGATGACTTGAAGATGGCTGAGGGGATTGTATGGAGTCGAATTGCTCGAAATAGAGATGCATCGAGACACCTGGGAGAGGGCTAAGCCAGTGGGCTTGGTCCCATGATAAATAAATATAAAAAAATGTATTTACTTAATTGTGTACCTAGTTTTATTTATGTAAATTTTTTTTGTAATTGAGGACCCAAATAAAGGCTATAAAAAAATAAATACAATTTTAGCAACATTTCTCTATTGCTTAAAGACTTTTTTTTTTAATTTTATTCTGTTTAGAAACTTGAAAATATTTTGCACCCTATCCACCACTCCAAAAACAATCTGCGGGCCTAGGTAGTAGTGAACTGTGTATGTGATATATGGCACAAATGGTTTGAATAAATTTTCATTTTCAAGTTTTTATAGATTTCTAGAAACACATATAGGTATAATCGAGGGTATAATAGAATAAATAGTTTAAATTTTAGGAGTGAAAAAATTAATTTGTGAGAATTTTTTTTGTTTAATCCTTCGTATATCAAGAAAAAATATAGATAAATAAAATCTAAGACACACTTTTATTATATAATTTATATAATATTATTAAAATTCTAATATTAAAATGACTTAAATTTTATTTATCTATATTTTTTTCTTGATATACGAAGAAGTTAAACTAAATATATAATAAATACAGTAGAACCTCGTTTATCCGGACTAACTGGGACCAAAGGAAAACCGGATAATCGAAAATCCGGATAATCCGGAATATATGGGTAATAAAAACAAAACAAATCCTCAAATAAGCGAATTTGAATTTATTACGATAAAAAAAACATGTTATATCAAAATTACATAGAATTGTTTAAAAAAAATACATACATTAAAAAAAATACTCGGTTCCGACTTCGTCAATATAAAAATATAAAAATTAAAGCGAATTGTTTGTGAAATTATAATTACATTCTTGCTATCAGAATTAAAAACTATCATCTATGTGAACATTTATTAAAATAAAAATGTCTACAAATCCGATCCGGGATAATCCGGAGGTCCGGATAAATGAGGGTCGGATAAACGAGGTTTTATTGTAATTTAAACCGGGAAGATGGAAAAATATCGCTATAATTTTTTTTTCAATAAAAAAAATGAAATCATTAACACTCACCTAATTTTTCAAGTTTGTAGTGGTAGATAAAATCTGAACACTTGGACGGAGGACCCCTCCCGATTCGGCCGATGGTCGCGGAGAAACCCCCTTCATACATTTGATACTTGACAGAGTCCCAAAAGCAGTATTGCTAAAAAAAGGCAAAAACAATCAACAACCCGGCTAGTTTAGAAAATAGAACTAGTCTATGAGGTGAACATCGATTTCTCTTATTAGCCTCTAAACTGAAAGGTCAAAAAACATCAATAAATCGTTTAGTGTATTTACCAGTGAGGAACTTTATTCTGTTCATTAAGATTCCAATAAGAAAGGGAATGGGTTTACAAATATTTGAAAGAACAATCACATCAATTATCTCAGTTCGCTCTTGCTCTTTATTCATTGTCAATTATTCTCAATTTGATAGAGAGTATGACTGGAAATTAAATTCTCAATTACTTGAAAGCTTTAAAAAATATCTGTCTAGGAATTAATTAAAATGAATGAGCGAAATTTTTTTGAATAAAAAATAGGATTTATTAATTCAGAGAAAATAACCATCTTCTTCTTTTTTATATCAGTTGCGGTTAGTGACTTGGGATGCTGACAAAAAAAGTACTTCTTATTTTTTGAAATTTGTTTTAATCTTCGATTTTTTTCCAAATTTCATCGAATAGAGCATCAATTTTGTTATTTTTCAAATTTAACATTAGATTTTTTTAAAATATACATATTTTGGGACCTTCGCCCCAAACGGATTAAAACTTGTGACTTAAACTCCACAGTCCTTGAGATGGAAATCGACCATCTTCCACAATGAATCAGCCTGTCCTATAAGAAAACCTTAAATTTCTACTAATTCTATTGCTATAAGGAAGCTATGACTTGTCTATAGCACTCTTAGTAATTTCCAATGAAATGGATTAGTCCAAAGATTCCCGAATCATCTTTATTTATTCCTTTTTTGTATTATTTCTATTTTAATAGTTCCTCAGCGAGAACAATTTTTATTCGACTAAAACTCGTCTGGACTTGTCTTTGACATGCTTGAACTAGAAGATATATCAGGCAGGGATTTCAAATCTTCTATCAGCACCCTTTTCAGACAAATCATTCATTTTAATTTCCCCTTGAAACTTTACAACAATTTTTTTTCATTTCGAGAACCGATATACTTTTCAAAACAAAAAATGTTCTTTTATAGAAATATTTGAAATAACGGATAATAATTTGAAAATTTAAAGATCCTACTGAAATTTTGAAGTCGACCTTATATATTTATGAAAATACTTTAAATGTTTGAAATTTTAGGGATGCACCGCATCCACAGCAATCATGGACCGGAAGCCACTGATATATAGAGTATATATTATATATGACGTGAGGTAAAATATTTGAATACTATATATTTTAATTTTTAATATTTCACAGTAATAAAAATTATCCAAATTTGCTCGGATTTAGTTCAAGACAATTTCTCGTGATATTTCAAATATTTTTTTTTTTTGCCATATTCCTATTATCTTTTAGTAAGAAAATAAAAAGACTGGCACGGATGGTGTGAATCACTCTTATTTTATTTTATTTAAATAATCCTCAATGAACAATTTCTATAGACTTTAGTGAACAATTTTCAGAGTAATTACCAACATAGCTGGCAAGTCGAAAGATGGCACATAAAAAGAATCATCTTACCAAGGAAAAGACATTAAACAAGGAAAATAATTTGCCTGGAAATGAGTTGCGACACTGGACTTTTAGATCGTAAACAACTAATAAAGAGACTGCCCCTTGGGATAATGAATTTAGTAGAAAACAAGAATTTATCTTGATCGTTTTAAATAAATAAAGCAGAGGTATACTTTCCAGAGAAAGATCGGGATATTAATAATATAAAAGTAAGAAGCGATTCTTCATTGCATACTCGGTACGCTCAGCAAATTAAGTCTGCTGGGCTTGACGCAGTATTGCAGTGGTTCTTAACCCAAAATCGGGTCGCAAAGCATATTCTTTGGGTTGTTAATCAAATATTTTATTTATTATTATAAGTTGAAAAATATATTTTGATTTATTCAATTCTATAAAAAATGAAAATATGAAAAATACGCTCTTTTTCATTAAATTTTCCTTAGATCGAAAAGTACCTTTGGTTATCTTAATTCTTACAAAATAATATTATATGTGAGTTAAAAAAAGTCATCATTGAAATTTGAAGAAAATTATTATTATTAGTATCGTCTAAAAAAAGGTAATTAATTTTTTTTTTTTGACGGGGTGTGGGGGTCTCGACATGATCATATTTCTCAAAATTGGGTCGCACCTTAAAAAGGTTAAGAACCACTGCAGTTTTGAATTAACAAAAAAAATTTCTTATTCATCTTTAGAAATGTCTGATTACTAGCTACAATGCTACAAAAGACATACAGACAGACACTATTAGGGTCCCGTCTTACTTTTTAAACGGGACCTTGAAAATTGATAATTTCCCAGGGAATTCAATATTGAGCGGTTCTCTTGGCCGAGTATTTGATAAACTTGTTTTCCTGAAATTGCTAAGTATTCTTATAATACCTATATAAAGTACAAGTAAAATGTACTTTTGGTGAGTGGATTTAAATCAAAATCTTGATATTTCCAGACCGAAATCTATCATAAAATACAAAGTGTATTGTTCTGATATTTGAAATATACCTAATCCATTCTAGACACCCATAGCCAAGATAGCTGAAAATAATCTTTTGGATTCAGAGAACATGAAAATATGTGTTTTCGTTAAAACTCGAAGCTTATATAATAGCCTAGTAGGACAATGTTTCAAACTATATAGTAACTATATTGTCCCTATATACATCATCATCATCATCGAGTATACAGTCCTAAGACTGGTTTGATGCAACAATCCGTCTCCACTCGACTCTGTCCCCCGCCAGCTGTTTGACCTCTCTAAATGTCTGGCATCCCATATCCCCAATTATTTGGTTGAAATATTCTAATCTGGGTCTTCCCCTTCCCCTTTTCTTTCCCACCTCCCCTCCAAGATATCCCTAAGCAGTCCCCCGTGTCTCAGTGTGTGCCCCATCATCTGACCTCTTCTCTTCCTCAGACTCCTCCACAAGGTTCTTTTTTCTCCGATTCTTCTAAGAACTTCTTCATTTGTAATTTTATCCATCCAATTGATATTCATCATTCTTCTGTAGCACCACATTTCGAAAGCCTCCAATCTCTTTCTCTCCGCTTTTCCAATTGTCCAGGTTTCACACCCGTACATGGCTATGCTCCATACATATGTCTTCAATAGCAACTTCCTGTTTTCTAAGCTGATTGAGGAGGAGCATAGTAGTTTTTGTTTTGAATTAAACCCCATTTTTGCTTGGGCAATTCTTGATTTAATTTCGTTTTCGCTCCTCCCATCCCATGTTATTTTACTTCCTAGGTAGCGGAATTCCTTAACTCCTTCTAGGTTTTCTTGGTTAATTTTGATGCATTCCTGTCTCGTTTGTTCTTTTTTTGTACATACTAGGACCTTGGTTTTATTCTTGTTTATTTTCATTTTGATTTCTTCTATTATGATTTCGTTAATTCCATTCAGGGCGTCCTCTAATTCTTTTTATTGCTTCCTAGAAGGGCAATGTCATTGGCAAATCTTAACATAGCGATCTTTTGACCATACATTTTTAGAATTTATATAGCCGCTATATAGTTACTATATAGTTTGAAACATTGTGCTACTAGGGTACTTTTAAGTAATTATTACAATTATATACAAGAGTACCTAATGATTAAATAATTTCTGGTATTTTGATCGCTTTCAATTTATCGATTTCCACTTAAAATAGGAAGAATTTCAATACCTAAGCACCTGTTTTTATAAATGTGTACTACTACATAATATCGCTGGTTTTTATTTATATCACGCATTAAAAACACGCCGTTGTTGCCATTATTTGCTTACAGTCATTGCTTGAAAACGTTTGATCTCGGAAGTTTTGAAAGTTAAGCAACATGAGATGAGGTTAGTTTCTGGGTCGTTAATCTCTTGCAACATATGTGCATTCAGTGGACTGAATTTCAGTTAAATGCTTGCAAATGACAGGATTGGATTGATTTAAACGGGGGATTCAATCTAATCTATTCAAAATTGAAATACAACCATATATTAAGTGTAAACAGATGCAGAATAGAGATGTTTTGAACACTTATAATTTTTATTCGTTTTAGCGAATTATATATCGTCGCCTTAGAGTGTAAACCTGCTAAATCCATTTTTTTTTTTATCATATCGTCGGCTTAGAGTGTAAAGCTGCTAACTTCATTATTTATCATATATGACATATTAATACCATTCGAAAGAAAAAGAGATGCAGCATCGTCCAAGTAAAACTGCTACTTAAAAAATTACGATCGTAGGTTGTAGAAAAAAATGTGAAAAATGGTTATTTTCCATAACAACAATATTAAATTTTGTTTGTTTTTTTTCTGTGTCCTGTAAAATTTCCTTGTTGTGAGTTAGCAGGTTTACTCTCTAAGGCGACGATATATGATCCTGGTTCATGGATAATTTCGGGTCTAATTCTTAGGACATGGAACCAGAAATGGTAATAAATGGAATCTTTCTGCTGATTCTTTGCTTGCTTTAAGAATGCTAACAATTTCGGGTAAGAATAAACTTGAAAAATCAGTTATCGACGACGATATTTCACTATTGTTAGTTAATCTGACCACTAAAACCTCAATAAGAAGATTTATAATTATTAATTTAAAAATTTTTAATTAATTTAAATTAAATCAATAATATATTTAATATATTAATTTCACTGAGTTTCTTGAAATTTGAAAAAGATCCTTTTTTTCTCGGACCAATACTATAATATAGTAAGTTTGTAAATTATTATAATAAAACAATAAGGAACTCTAATGGATATATCTCATATAAATACATATCGTCGCCTTAGAGTGTAAACCTGCTAAATCCATTTTTTAACCGACTTCAAAAAAGGAGCAGGTTCTCTATACGACTGAATTTTTTTTTTTTTTTTGTGCCTAAGTTACCTCATATCTCCGCCAATTGTCAACCGATTTTGAAATTTTTTTTGCATTGGGTCCAGTCTAGCTTCCCATTGGTCCCATTTTTTTCGTTTTTTTTTCATAGGTATTAGACCTTTTTTATTAGGTTTGTTTAGACCTAACCTCTTTGTTTATGAACCGATTTCGATGATTCTTTTTTTATCCGAAAGGGGGTGTCTTAGGGATGGTGTCATATTAATTTGGTCAAGTTCTGATGATATGATCACTATTAATAACATCACTAAAAAGAGAAAAATAAAAATAAATTTTAAGAAAAAAATAAAAACCGACTTCAAAAAATTAAATGCAACAAATAAAATACACTAAAAGGTATAAAATAATTATTATCTTATTTAGTTACAACCAAACGACGAAATATTAACATGAAATTACTTTTTGTAGTCGGTGCCAAACATATACCTTTTATGAATCGCACTCGACGAATCTTCCTTAGTACGTTTGGCGGGTACGCTCGCTTATAGGTATATAGGTTTATTTGGTACCGACTTCAAAAAGTGATTTCATGTTAATATTTCGTCGTTTAGTTGTAACTAAATAAGATAATAATTGTTTTATACCTTTTAGTGTGTTTTATTTGTTGCATTTAATTTTTTGAAGTCGGTTTTTATTTTTTTCTTAAAAATTATTATCATATATGACATATTAATACCGAAAAAGAGATGCAGCATCGTCCAAGTAAAACTGCTACTTAAAATTACGATAGTAAGTTTGTTGTAGAAAAAATGTGAAAAATAGTTTCATTCCATAACAACAATATTAAATTTTGTTTTTTTCTCTGTCCTGTAAAATTTCCTTGTTATGAGTTAGCCGGTTTACACTCTAAGGAGACGATATCCGGATGTTGTTTTTTTTTTGGGGGGGGGGGAAGGGGATTTATTTTTACATTAGTCACCACACAAAATGATCCTGAATATGTTTAGAATGTCTTCCACGAAGGAAGCTACTTTGTTATTGTAAGTGCTAAATTACATGCAACTATACTTAAATAAAAACGAACAGCAAAAGTAATTCGGAATCTTGAAAGAAAAACTTTTAAATATTTCAACATAATTTTATTTCTTTCAAACTTAAATCAATATCAATTAACAAAAAATGATTTGTTATCATTTTTCATCAAAAGATCCAGCGCTATCGCGTGGGAAAACTGGGCGGGGTAGCAAATTACAAGGGCGCCCGAAGACCCGGGATGCAGCTGGTACTGGTACATTAATAAGTAAAAGTAGAAAAAACTTCTTCTCTTACCTTATGATTGAGCTTATCACATTCGAGTTCTTCCATTAATTGTACAGTCAATCGTAATTCGGCATATGCTTTATTTTTATCACTATCGGCTCGAACTTTTACATATGCATCTGTCATAAAAAAATTAAAATAGAGGTAGTTAATTAATTACATAAATATATCTACTCTTATTAAACGAGCAATAATTGTATATATATGTATATATATATCCAATCGGGTTCTCGAAAACGCCTCTAACGATTTGGATGAAATTCACGGGTTAGGAGGGTTTTTTGTTGGACATTCGATCTGTCACGGTCTCATTTTCGGCTAAGTTGTTTTTGATGGTTTTTTTTTAATTGAAATAATTATTCACAGGTGATTATCTCGATAAAAATATATATTTACATTTTTTATTCAATTTCCTTTTAATTTTTAATTGTTTTTTTAATTTTAAATTCCACTAATAGACCATTACAAATATTATTATATATATTAAAAGTTAGAAAATCTAATTGATTGAAAGTGGTGGGGTCCGGGGGGCGAGTGGGGGTTTAGAGATTAATATATTATAGGTTTTAACTGAAGCAAAAAGTTACCGAGCATCGCTCGGTGGCCAGGAACTATATATATATATATCGTATCCTGACAAAATCATCAATGAATAGGAAATTAAATTTAAAACAACATTTATACAAATTATTGTGTTCTTAATGATTATTTTAGAGCAAAATTGATAGTCAAAAATTAAGGTAGTTGTATCGCGACAGTAGTAGCAAAAAGTTAATGAAAGAATATATTATAGTACAGGCAGTTAGGATTCATAATTCATAAGCCCAAAACTTTTTGCTGTTTATGTACCACTACTAGCCAATCCTGTACAACTAACTACTCGTTTGAAAAATATGGCAACACTGTCCGAGCTCGTTTATATTTTATCATAGAAATGCCAGATAAAGTACATTATAAAGCGAGATTTATCAAACAAAAAGTTCTTAATAAGCGATTGAAAGCTGTTGCTGCAATGGCTGAAGCGAAAAAACGTTAAAAAAGTGTACCAAAGCGGGTTAAATAAATTCGTTGTTGCCCCCTTGTTTTTAGTGTAATCCCTTCCACTACTTGGATGAGATAAGTTTTTCATTATTTATTCATTATTATCTCAGAAACTGTGTTATAATTTTGAATTAAAATTTTCTTAAAAATGTATTAGTTATTGTTTAATGTTGGTTTATTTATTTATAAAAATTATAAAAAGAGTTTCTTAATTATAATTATATATGTATGTAATGTAAACTTTCCGGTATCTCGTATAGTATAATGTATAAGAGTCTGAAAAAATCTATCTTTGGAATTTAATATCTCCGGAACTATATTTTTCATAAATTTCGTTTTTACACCAATCGATGTATAATTATTTAAATAATAATCTATCTAAATTTCAAAAAAATCCTAAGAAAATGTATTTGGTGATACAAGCTTAAATTATTTTTTATAATTTTTCTTAATTTCTTAAATTGTGTTTATTATTGGAAATTAAATAAAAGTTTTTGAACAGTTGTAGCTAATTTTCTAAAATTTAGCAGAATAATTTATTAGTAAATATAGGCGCACATTTTGGCCAGATTTCACTTTTCTAGCTAAATCATTCACTGATAAAAAATTGCCATATCAATAAAATTCTCTTGAAAAAGTTTTCACTTTTTCCTCGAATTCTTTGTTTTATTAAGTATATTAGTAATTATTTAATTTTATTTAAAATATCTGGATCAGTTTGAACACATTCAAAACAATATAAAACTAAATTTATATATTATAGATATGATATAATATTTGCTATTTGAGTTGATAAAATATAATTGTAATAATATCTATTTGTTGGTTGTCTTTTATCTGCAGAATTTATTCAATATATAAAATGCGATATATTTATTTTAGAATTAATTTCTTTTTAAATGAGTGAGCACAAATACCTACAAACAATTTCTATTGACCTATTATTGTTTTAGACAGTAGATGGAAACGAGAATTTTTCAACTTACTTTAAAATAGCGAAAATTGAAATTGAATTTTTATTACTTTCACTTTTATGGAATAAGTGAATTATTGCAATACTATCTCCGTAAAACAAATTTTTAAAGTTTTACTTTCCATAAAATAGATTAGGCTTTTATTTTTAGGGATCCATTTAAGAAGTAAAACGGGACGCTTTTAATCTCCTTATAATGTCTCTATGTCTGTCTATTAGTAAGAACCGAGGGGTGAACCGCAACCTAATATGCTGTACACCTACTTCCACTTGTACTTCCAGATATTTCCAAGTACTTCCAAATATTTCCAAGTAATTCCAAATATTTCCAAGTACTTCCAAATATTACTAAGTACTTCCAAATATTTCCAAGCACTTCCAAATATTTTCAAGCACTTCCAAATATTTCCAAGTACTTTCAAAGATTATCAAGTAATTCCAAATATTTCCAAGCACTTTCAAATATTTCCAACTACTTCCAAATATTTCCAAGTACTTTCAAAGATTCCCAAGTAATTCCAAATATTTCCAAGCACTTTCAAATATTTCCAAGTACTTCCAAATATTTCCAAGTACTTCCAAATTATTCCAAGTACTTCCAAAATACTTTCAAAGAGGTGTTCACCTACTTCCAATCGCGGATCATCCCTCGGTAAGAACTAAATAAGATACAAACTTGAAATTTACAAGTTTTGTGTATTCATTTCTAGAAATCAAAAATCGTTTTATAATTTAAATTGAACGATGATTATTTTGGGAACGTCGAAATTTTTTTTGGGCGTCCGAAATATATATTTAATAGAAAAGTTTTTATTTTGCCGAGAGTACCAGAGTTGTTGATTCATAGAGAGAAACAAAGAGGTTGTCCTCTGCTTGATGCAAATAAACATACATATATATATAATATTTATTTGTTTGGGACTATAGTTTCGAAGACTTGGCCCTCATCATCAATCTTTTTAATTATAAATATTATTTTTCATGGAATCAGTATCAGTTTGATATTGAAATTTTTTTATTCTTTCTCAGCTTGTGAGCCAGACAGAATTAAAACACATTTTTTGGGACATATTCTTTTTAAATTTAAAAAGAATGTGTCCCAACCTACCTTTGCGAAATGCAAGTTCATAAAATTTCCTTCAAATTTCATCAATTAGGTTTTTTCTCCGGCCAACCGATCGGACTCAAGCGCTAGTTGAAAATTTAAATATTTTTTTTGTTTCCGCAAATCACAAAAACTCGCACATTTTTCGATTTTTTTCCCATTTTGACCATGAAGGAGCATGTTTTTGACAAAGACCACTCCACACATTTTTAAACTAGATTAAATTTTCTACAATTCAATCACAGGTTCATCTTAATTGGATAATGGTAGCCCGTGCCGAAATAAGATTTAAGTTTTGGAAAACTGCAATTTTTTTGCAAAAAATCGCAATTTTTCTTTCATAAAATGAAAATAACTCATCCTAGAAACTTGATTTCTATCTGATTCTCTAGGAAATTTTGTTGACTTGAACGTTTACTTGGACCACTTTTTTGATAAAAGATATCCAGCATTTTTCATGACAGGAAATTATCCATTTTTATATATATTTATATTTTGCTTTGTGGATTGACCCCCCACCCATGAAAATTTTCTGGCTACGTTGATGATGGAGGGTATTAATACATTGTTAGGTACCATTATGACTATTAGGAGTTTTAATAAGTTATTGTATTTAAATACAGTGGAAATAGTTTGAGACAGCTTATCTATCTGGTTGATCTTCGAAAAAATCTTTTGTATATCTGCAGAGTGACAACTTCTGACTACTAAATTTTTTTAATAAAAAAAAATCTTAATAATGAGGTTAATTTAGAATAAAAATCTTTGTTTTGATCATATTAATAAAAAGGATATTCAGATAAATTTTTTCTCAATATAAAAACATGTATTTAACACAAAAACGATTTCAAGAAATAGAGTTGGAAATCTGGGATTCTACACTAGTGCTTTAGTTATATTCTGTTGGCTGCAAATAACTTTTTATGAATAAAAAATAATTTTTAACGAATAAAAATGTCTTTTATCCAACAATCGAGTACCTTTTAATCATTTAAATAAATGAGATAATACATAATCTAAATAATAAATGAAAACAGGCTCTTTTCTAAAACTCGTGAAATTTCAGAATTTTGCGCTGTTGCCATATTTCTCCCACTTGTTGCCATCGCCCAATTTTTGCTTTTACATTTGTGAATATCAAATTAACTAGACAGTCAAATCTATTGAAAAATATATCATTCGGTTCATAAAAGTTAAATTACTTATCTGTATAAATTTGTTGAAAATGGTATAATTTGTATATAAGTTATAGCCCTTTTAAAAGCTCGCTCCATTTACTTCCATGTAAAAAGAACAATTTTCAAAAATTTATTCCTCGGTAATGGGAGAGAAGAACAACTTCTAAATTCGGGAATAAATATTTAATACATCAATGATTCGATGGTAAAAATTTGAGAATTTTCTTATAAAAATGATAAACAGTCAAGATCCCCCTTAACATGAAAAATCGGTTAACACGAGATAATAATGCGTTCCCGACAAAATACTAGGTATTTTCATACATGTTTTTTATTTTAATCCGAAACATAAATCGCTTAACACCAAAAGATATCGCTTCTCGGAATTAACCAAATATGTATGTACGTACAAAAAGACATTATGCAAAAAAATATCAGATTATTTTCCAAAAATTCAATAAATTTTTATTTGTTTTAATAAAAAAAAAGTCACTTAATTTGACTCAAAACGCTTTAAGAAAACTAATTCTAAAATTTGATGCAATTTGGTTGAAGATTGTCAAAAGGTCCTTAAGGATAATTAATCCTTATATTGCCACTAAAGAGGGGAGGTAGGAGGGGGGATTTTCAATATTTTCAAAAAATACCTTCAAAATGCAAATCTCATATTAAATTGTATTTCTTATCTAACCATCTACTTATTTCGGATTCTCCCCTTGGTCGAGAGGGTTCAGAGGGGGGGGTCAGAACCCCCTCCCCACGCTCCCTGATTTAATATCTAAAAAATATATTACAAAAAAAGATTTTACATATTTATAATTATTCTTAATATAATTAATTATGAATTATTGATACCGGAACTTCAGAGGAGGCGACAACTCTAATGTTCTGCCGGCTCTTACATATGGATGCGAAACATGGGCTTTAAGGTAGTTCTTTCAAAAATGCAAAAATTCAAGAAGTCTTTGAAACTTGGAATATAAGTCATTAAAAGCATAATACACACACTGTTAAAATTTGAAGACGATTTACCACACTAAACATGAAATAATTGCAATTCAAAATTACATTTTTACATAGGGTACATAAGGAAAGGGTGGGGATATGATCATTATTTTATTTTATTTTCATTGAAGGACTTTCACCATCTTGATGAAAAGCTAATATGTGTTAGAATAATATATTCGGAGTAACTTAAAAAAAAATAGAAATTATTTACCACGTAGTTTTGATTAAAAACAAAAAAAACATACTTGGGCTATTATTTTTAGTGGAGGGGATATAAGGACAATGGCTTGAAAACGATCCGGCGAGTATGTGTGTATCCATGAGAGATTTTGTAGTGTGAGTGGACAGTCACGTTAAAAAAACATAATCTAAAATTTTAGTTCCGTTCATATTTATAGAGTGGTTACGAGGCTAAAACTTTTTGTGTGGATTGTCGCGAAAGAACCTCCTTTCCAAATTCCATTAAAACAAATTAAAAACAATTCAGTCCGCATTAGAGAGAAGATTTCGTGGCATCACTCTCCAAAGACAACAGTTTCTTAAGCTTCACAATAGCGACATCATAAATATGTTTTCGGTGAAGGACATTTTCGCTCAAGCTGACGAAGCCAAACACAACTGGGCGGGTCATCTTGTGAGGAGAGAAGATAATCGGTGGTGTACTGCTACCCAGCTGTGAATCCCCAGAGATAAAGTGAGACCGCCTGGGTGTCCGACAATTCGATGGGGGAGGGGGCTCTCTAAACTACAAAAACACGGTTCGAGACACGAGTGGGGGCAAAGTAATCAAGCATTGGACGACACTGGCAAGAGACAGAAGGGCATGGTGTAGAAATTGGGACCCGCGTGCACCAAACAGACGAACTGAGGAACGAGTCGTCTAAGTAACTAAGTAAGTAATAATTAATTAATCTGACAGTACTTTAGTAGATTAGTTTGCGAGGGACACGACTTTCACTTATCACTATATTTTCATTAAAAAAAATTTTAATTTAAAATTTTCTATAAGAAAACTTGCTGATTTATTAATCAGTGCCTGGAGCACCGAGCGATGCTCGGTAACTTTTTGCCTCTAAATAGTATAAGTTTCAAATTTCAAGGCTATGCGACTTACCGAATACGAGATATGAACGATTAAAGTATTTATTTTGCGACATGACTTATTTACACCCCCTTCCTTTATTTCAATCGGATTAAAATGTATACATGACTAATAACTCATGAGGCTTGATAAGTTCACCAATGTTTAGCGAAATCGTTATATATATATATATATATATAGAGAGAGAGAGAGAGAGAGAAGAATTGCTCGTTTAATATAATAAAATTATAATTAATTATGTGTGATTTAAATAAAAATTCAAATTTTAATCAAATTAATCACAAAAATAAAAGCTTCCTTTCTAATTTCTAAACATGATTAAGTAGAAAAAAATATATATAAATATAAAGTCCGTAAGTCGTAGGTCGTATTAATTAAGTCCGCATAAATTAAGAAATTATTTCCTTTGTAAAAATATTGCATTAATCGAGAAACGATTGTATTCAGCTTTTTGACATAACACATAATGTAGATCAATTAAATTTAAAATACTACAAAGAATATAAAAATTCTACTTACTATGTGATTCAGGATGGTCCGTTAAAAACTTGATGGTTTTATTTGTGAATTTTATTCTACCCTTAGAATCAATTTCGAACCATTGCGGTCGTGTTGTATATTCTATGGTATAATTTATATTTGATGTATTTGATGGCCGTTGGGAGTGGACATCAAGAGCTCGAAAAGAAATTAAAGGCCTTTCGAGGAGGCCTTTCGATGTATCCTGGAGGATGAACGTGACATTGGACATGGGGAAATACAAAGGTCCCACTTCCAAGCCATCCGTACTCGTGGAGGAGGATTCTGAAAATGAAGAATTTGTATAGTTAATATTTACTACTAGTGATAGTAGTTTTAATATGAAATCGGGAAATTCCATGATAATCAGCGTATAAAAAAATTATACTGAAATCCATTGTTAAGGTAGTTGTTTCACCATATGGGTTTTGTTAGGATTTTTTTGAAATTTAGACAGATAATTATTTAAATACTTCTGCATCTATAGGTGGCAAATCGAAATTTATGAACAATATAGTTCCGGAGATAATAAATTCCAAAGATAGAGTTTTTCAGACTCTTATACATTGCATTATACGGGATATAGGAAAGTTTACATACATATTTAATTATAATTAAGAAACTCTTCTTACGATTGTTACTAAACCAACATTAAACAATAACTAATACATTTTTTATGAAAATTTTAATTCAGAGTTACAACACAGTTTCTAAGATAATAATTAATAAATAATGAAAAATATATAATGAAAAATTTATACTAAAACAAGCTGGCAACATACGCATTTATTTAACCTAAAAAGTGGGTTAACTTTAGTACTTTTTTGACGTTTTTTCACTTCAGCCATTGTCGCAACAGCTTTCATTCGGTAATTAAGAACTTTTTGTTTTATAAATCTTTCTTTATAATGTACTTTGTCTGACATTTCTATGATAAAATATATACAAGCAAGGACAGTGTTGCCAGATTTATCAAACGAGCACGGAATTGGCTAGTATTGGTACATAAACAGCAAAAAGTTTTGGACTTATGAATTATGAATCCTTATTTCTGTTCTGAATACTCTAGCATTAACTTTTTTGCTAGTATTGTCGCGAAACAACTACCTTAAGTTTATGGGTGAAAATTTTTGTTTAATTTTTGTCAAGCAGTGTATTCATAAAAAATATTTTTTGCAATATACCAAACTTACGAATTTTGCTTGAAATTTGATGGTGGATTCTGGGGAAAGATCATTCGCCCCATCCTCTATCCCTCTCTCAAACCAAAAAATTGCACATACTCTGTTAAAAATTTCTTCAATAATTTTACTATCAAAAATGAGAAGTCCGCCTCAAAACTTTTTAGTAATATTACCAGTATTGTAATCTTACAACATATTTTTAGTAGTACGTTTCTAATTAATACAAGAAGAAAGTAAAGTTACAATTTATTTTTGTATTTTTGCAATGAGTAAATGTGATTTTATTAAAATATAATATATATATATATATATATATATTTTTACTATACCTACGCAATCTTGTAAATTTCCTATCTATTTCTATCTATTGTAAACACATAGTAAATTTACAATTTTTTAATAGTGTGCATAAATTGAATACATTTACCTTTATCTTTAGTAGAAGGAGACAATAAAAGAGTGTACTTCTGCTCGAATTATAAATTTTTAATTTAGTCGTTATAAATAAATTACAAATGTATACGTTCCAGCAAAAAGACACACTCTTAAATTGTCTCCGTAAATTTATAAAAATTCTGCTACTCTCGGCAAAAAGAAACGTTCAATTTATCCTTAGTCTCTATAAAACTCCTGATGATGGGCTAACGACCCGAAATAATACCATATATCGAGATATAGAACTACATGTTTTAACTAAATTTATTTTATCCATTTCCTTACTGAGACGAACAGCACCAACTTAAACTTCAAATTCATTATAATAATTCAATTCAATTTTAGTGATTTTCTAATTTCGCCATGGATAGTCTAGCTTCCAGATCGTAAATCAGCCAATCAAGGCATCAACGGGAGAAGAATTTCCCAAAATTTGTAAATATTCTCAAATTGGTCTTAACTTAATAACTTAAGTTAATAACTTAATCTCCAATTAATTGAATCTATTTGGCATAGTGAATGAAGAAATCTATTGTTTGTAAAATATTTTGTATAAAAATTGTTATTTTATAATAAATTGTGAAATATGAATTATTTGACAATTATTGTAATTGGTTTTGATTAAATTAATTAATTAATTATAAAAAAAATTGGCTTCCAAGCCACTCATTTATTGCGTATTAGAAATAGAAAAGACTTTAAATTACATTTTTCCTATTTTAATTTTTGGGATTGATCAAATATTATCTTGTCCTCACCAATAGATTGTGTGGGAGATTTTAGGAAAATTCACTTTGTGTTAAACTAAATTCACTTTCAAGATTCACATAGAAAGAGGAATAAATTTAAATAAAAGCATATTAAAGGACAGCAGAGGGCAGCACTTTATGATAACGCCTGTATTTAGACAACCTGAACTGACGAATAGCACGCAAATAGTATTATTCAGGCTTTGATTAAATCACCTTTTCATTATATACATACAATAGACATATGTCATTCCAAAAGAAAAAAATTCCTAAACCACCAAGAACTGAAATTTATTTTAATTAATAATGAACTTAATATTTCAATAATCTCATATTTTGTTAATAAACTACTTCTCAATTCTTTAATGTATTAATGTTTCATATATTAATACATGAGCTTTGATGAGAACACTCTCACAACGAATAAATTAATGATTGTATCTTCTGCTAAATATAATTATCGACATTTAAATTAAACTAGTTCGAAGGCTTCGCCATCATCTTGAGTGTTCTTAGATCCATTCATCTTTGCTAAATTCAATTCTGACTAAAATTCTATTAAATATGTACCCAATAATTATTTAGATATAGCTATTTTTAAAAAGTATTGTTTTTGATAATTAAAAAATAGTTATTTCAACTGTTTTTTCTTTACATATTTATAGATTTATTTGTTGTATAATAGAAATAAAGTAATATAAATTTACGAGGGGAGGCAGGGATGTGTGTAGAAAAGAGCCATTTTTTAAATTCTCTCTTTAGAACTATCTATTTGTGTTTTTTCAAGTATTTAATATTTTTTTAAATTATTACTGCCCATAGATCACTGTAAAAATATTTAAAAAAATTCCCATTTAGCCCGAAATAATTATAATCACCAAAAAATAATTAGAAAATCATAGATCAAAGATGGTGTCATCTATCATTCCGATGGAGTGGAATATTGTTAATTATATGTCGGAGGGGTTGTTTTTCACCCCTCGGGAAACAACCCCTCTGACATATAATTAAAAATATTCCACTCCATCGGAATTAATAGATGACACCATCTTTGATCTATGATTTTCTAGTAAATTTGAATCTATTACCATCGGCAAATTAATATCTTTCACAAAAAAAAAATAATTAGGTTTTAAAATCATTTAAAATAGCCGTAAATAACCTAAATAACAAATAATTATGCTTTATTATAAATATTCGTCATTTACACACTTTTTAGAATAGCAGAGATTTTTATTATATTTTTAAAGTACTAAGTAATATAAAGTGGGTCAGTGATTAGAGTGTCTGGCCAGTGACCTGAAGTATGCTGGTTCGAGACTGAGTCTCGACAGATATTTGCAGTCGCCTCTTCTGGAAAGCAATAGTAACCTACCAAGAGTGTAATTGCCTAGTCAACCTCTCCAAAACTAGCCGTTGGGAACTGGGGTTAAAAAGTCGGATTGAGTTTACTCAGAACAAATCTCGCCTTAAACAGAATAATTTTCATTTATGTCGAAAATTCTAGCTGCTTCACTAAATCCAAGGGAAGACAATGGGAACTAGCTCTGTGAAACATTTCCCTAGGAAAATTACAATGCAGAAGATACTATCCATAGTAATCCCCGACCCTCAGAATACATTATGGCGCTTGAAGAAGAAAAGCTATATATGAATGTGAATCCACGAAAATCTATTATAAAAATACTTTTGAAACTCTATTTAATATTATTTATATGAAAGTTTATAATGGGAAAATAAGGACAAGTTTTTATGTGTGACTTTTTTATTCATCAGCCAACGTTTTGATTCGACTTTGGCCGACTTCTTTAGGGCTTCAAATAGACATGCCTCATTCTATCTATGTTATTTCTGTTTTATTTCTAATGTAATTGTTAATATAAAAAGAAAAGAAAAATAAACTGCAACGGATCGTTGCTAAACTTTATCCAAATTCATTTGAAATATTAATATGTTCTTGAGTAAAGTACTTTAAAATATAATTTTACTAAAAACTTTATTTAACCTTTTTTGTAGTCCCCAAGGTACTTAATTAGGATATTAAATTTCCTCAAAATTGGTTAAGTCATTTTCAAGATATTTAGAAAAAACTAAAAAGTACTGAAATAAAGTACTAATGTTTGTGGACCGATATGTACCAAAAACTAATCAGCGCTTCATTTTGTTAAACTAATGATAGGTTTTCAATTTCATTTCAATCAGTGCAAAGGTGTGGAAAAAATCGTGGACGAAAAAAACGATAACACGCACACACATACATACGATCCCCACGCACTTCCAAAAAAATGGTACTTTTTGGCCTCTCGACGACATTCCAGGTAATTTTTGGCAAAACCGCCACGTGCTAAAATTCAATCTCATTGAATACTTCAATTTGTGACCTTAATTGAGTCTATGGGTTCCGTAGTCTTTACCTGAGGACCCTTTGAAGTCGCGCTTGCTGCGAGAGCGATTCCAATACTTTCTCTCATGCTTCGCATGTTGGATGATAAATAAAAAAGTCACACATAAAAACATGGCCTTATTTTCCAATTATAAACTTTCAAATTAATACAAATTATGGAAGGAAATGATAATAATAATTATTTATACGCATAGATTCTTAGCCTTAGCATAGCATGCGCGGGTGGAGTGTCATAATTTTAACTTTGACAATTTTCAAAAAATAAATTTAAAAAAACAAAATAAAGCTTAACTTCAAGGAATCGAGTTTTTCCAGCAAAATCTATAAAACACTGTAAATTATAAATTTGACAACGAGTTACCTAAATGCGGTAATATAAAATTTTAATCGAATTGACAAAAAAAATAATCATTTTGCATTTTTACTTTATCCAATGCGAAGCATGGGTAAAGTATTCTAATCGGTCGCGCGCCAAGCGCGACTTCAAAGGGTCCTCAGGTAAAGACTACGGAACCCATGGACTTAATTAAGGTCACAAATTGAAGTATTCAATTAGATTGAATTTTAGCACGTGACGGTTTTGCCAAAAATTACCTGGGATCTTGTCAAGAGGCCAAAAAGTGCCATTTTTTTTGGAAGTGCGTGCGGATGGATGGATGGATGGATGTTATCGTTTTTTGGCACACGATTTTTTCCACACCGTTGCACCGATTTAATTGAAATTGAAAACCTAGCCATTATTTTAACAAATGAAGCGCTGATTAGTTTTGGTACATATAGGTCCACAAACATTAGTACTTTATTTTAGTACTTTTTTAGTTTTTTCTAAATATCTTGAAAATGACTTAACCAATTTTGATGAAATTTAATATCCTAATTAAGTACCTTGGGGACCACAAAAAAGGTTAAATAAAGTTTTTAGTAAAATTATATTTTAAAGTACTTTACTCTAGAGTAAGATAGTACTTTTTTTAATTTTTAATTTTAAATTCCTTAAAATTTATTCATTTGATCGTTTTAATTTAGCTCATTTAACCTAACTTAAGTAAGAATAGATAGGCTTCTCGCTGTGAAATGCTAAAAATTTGGGAGGAAATTTTATAAGTAACCATAGCAACTGCGTTGTTTTCTTTATCCGTTACCATTGCTGAAGACATGAAGGAATCGAGTTAAAATCAAAAATAGCGATTGATTCTCATCTAGTACTTGAGGAATAACCATTCTATATTGATTTTTGACGTTTCGGTTTTTATTGGTAACCATTGCTGAAGACATAGAGGAATCGAGTTAAAATTAAAAATAGCGATTGATTCTCATCTAGTACTTGAGGAATAACCATTCTGTATTAGATTTTTGACGTTTCGGTTTTTATTGAGTAACCATTGCAGAAGACATGGAGGAATTGACTAAAAATCAAAAATAACGATTGATTCTCATCTATTACTTGAGGAATAACAATTCTAAGCTTGAGTTGTTTACCAAAAAAATTTAGTCTTTTTGATTTTAATTAAGTCGATTCTTCCACGTTTTCAGTAGAGGTTGCCATTAATAGTCAAAACATCACAAAATGGAATGCAATAAGGTTATTCCTCTAGTATTAGATAAGAATCGATCATTATTTTTTGATTTTAAGCCGATTCCTCCATGTCTTCAGCAATGGTTACCAATAATAATCGAAGCGTCAAAAATCTAATGTAGAATGGTTATTCCTCGACTGTTAAATGAGAATCAATCGCTATTTTTGAATTTAAGTCAACGTCAACATGGACTGCAAATAGCAAGTGATATCTGATTAATAATAAAGGAATTAACATATTAATATTTCAAATGAATTTGGATAAAGTTTAGGAACGATCCGTTGCAGTTTATTTAATTTATATATTCTGATTGTCCTGACGTAGAAAATGTGATGGCCTGCGACTTTTCTCTTACTCGATCATTAATTGATAATTAGTTCAAGAAACATTTAACTTAATAAAATATATCATTATATTTCGATGAGTTCAGACTTCGTTAAAACATAATTTTAAGGATTTAGGTGTCGGTTCTAGGTGAAACATTATAAATAACTTATGAGGAGAATTTTCTAGGTTAAGTTTCACAAAAAGGAAATATATTAAAACAAATGTATGTTTTTTTGAGTTTGATTAGCTCGATATATATTTCGGGTTACTAGCCCATCTTCAGGAGTTCAAATAAAAACTGAATACAAATTTGTAAAAACGTTTAACAAGTAAAATTTTTTGAGAAAGATGAGTATATTCAGAAAGTTTCATAAACAAAATTTTTTTGAGAGAGAAGAGTACATTCAGAAAGTTACATCAACAAACAGAAGTTAAAGTACGTTCAGAAATTACTTTCAATCTTTTTCTTAAAAATTAATAAATTGTTATTATTTAAATTAGAAACAGAAACAAAAACAAAAACAAAGAACAAAATACAAACACAAATTATGTAATCAAAGTTAAGAGCCGATTTTTAATTTATTAATTTTAGCCAAATTAGAATCAATGATTATATCTTTGTCAAAGTCCAATTGATTATTGAGAATACTGGATTTATTCAGAAGGGCCAATTTAATCTCTGTTGATTCTAGAAGAAGAAGTCTGGGACCACTTCTTTCAAAATGAATTGGGGTAGGATTAGAAGTGGAGGCAGTATGATTTTCCGAATGTAAATGAAGAGCGAAAGCAGAGGTAGAATCTGAATTAATATCATCTGATCTGTTAAGGTAAATTTTGTTTATGAAACTTTCTGAATATACTCATCTTTCTCAAAAAATTTTACTTGTTAAACGTTTTTACAAATTTGTATTCAGTTTTTATTTGAACTCCTGAAGATGGGCTAGTAACCCGAAATATATATCGAGCTAACCAAACTCAAAAAAACATACATTTGTTTTAATATATTTCCTTTTTGTGAAACTTAACCTAGAAAATTCTCCTCATAAGTTACTTCGTTAAAACATTTAATGTTAACAAATATGGTTGTCATCTTGCACTGTGAAATTGTGTATATGTATATAGTGTTTTATCAAGCTTTTTTTCGTTGATTTGTGCAATCTGATGGGGTCGGTTTATTGGTGAGTGGGTGGGTAAGTATCTTACAATTTATTATCTTTAATCATCAGACAATTAATGCCCTAATACCCACTAACTCGCTGTTATTCGAACCTTTCCACTGAGGAAGAAATTCACTAGTGCTCTCGAAATATTTGGATAAACCACTTGTAAAAATAAAAATTACTGGAAAGATCTAATAGCGGCTGTAGCTTATAAACCACTAAATTTTACCCGCAATTGTAGGGTTAAATGAAATAAATGGAATCAAAACAAAAAACATGTTTTTATATTTATTTTAGTAAGGGTTTAAATAAGAGACGTGCAGCTTTCATTTACTTATTTCTTTTTATTTATGAACTCCCGCTAACGTTTCTGTTATTGGTTGTGGCCATCTTCTTAGCGGGAATTTGTCAATATTTTTATAAAATATATATATATATAAATACTATATAAATATATATTTATATAAAATACTATATAAATATTTATTTATATAAATATTGACAAATTCCCGCTCTGAAGATGGTTAGAACCAATAGCCGAAACGTTAGCGGAGTAAATAAATAAAAAGAAATAAATGAAAGCTGCACGTCTCTTATTTAAACCCTTACTAAATTTTATATTTATGTTTATATATGTCAACACAAGGTCATCAATAAAATCATTCAAAAAATAATATTTTCCAAATTTTTGAAGCGGAATTTCCGAGGGGTGAACCGCGATTGGAATTAGATGTACACCGTCTTTGGAATGATTTGGAATTACTTAAATAATCTATTGCCATCTATTGTCTTCTACTTGGAAATGAAAGTGGAAGTGAAAGCAGGTGTACACGATTTTAGGTCGCGGTTCACCCCTCGGGAATTTCTAAAGCAAGAGATCCATAATCCTAATCAGTTCTCAGCATTGAAGACGAACATTTTGACATCATAATGAACTTTCTACAACGTTTTGCTCTTGAGTTATTGGAATACAGACAGACAGACACAACGACAGAATAATGGACATGCTTTAAAATTATTTTTTCTTAACTATGCGAACATTTTTAAGCCCAATGAGCAAAAAAAAATTCGATGGAATTCAATATGAGGGACTACCCGTCAGGCAGGCCAAGCCTGCGATCTTATCAGAATCGGGAAAATTACATAATCAAAAGTGATTTCAATCTATTTCGGAGAAAGTTATGATAAGCTAGACTAGCAAAAGGGATGCAGAATAGCAATGAGTTTTATTTCAAAATGAATGATTGTGTCAAGCTTTTATTATGTTAATTGAAATAAAAATCTATTTCCATTAAACAAAAATTTAATTAATATGTATTATACTCGATGACTGGTTCAAAAATTTATATCCAGCTAGGAAAAAACCTAAAGAAATGCAAAAATAACTAAATTAACCTCGTTTTGACAAATAACCTTTATAAATATTGATTAGACAAATGAAGAAATCATGTGTATAATTTTTAGAAAAGTACGTGGGCTATTTGCATGCTAGAAACATATAAAAAAATTCGTGGAACGCTTTATTGATTCATGGATTATTAATAATTGAAATGAAAAATTATATCATTATTATTATTAATTGAAAAGTTTTTATTTTGCCGAGAGTAGCAGAGTTGTTGATTCATAGAGAGAAACAAATAGGTTGTCGTCTGCTTGATGCAAATAAACATACACACATATATAATATATATATATATATATATATATATATATATATATATATATATATATATATATATATATATATGGACGTCATCATCAGTCTTTTTTTAACTATAAATATTATTTTTCATGGGTTAGTTGGAATTCTAACTGGCTTCGGCTAAGGAAGAACAAAGAATAAAGATAAGAGTAAATAAATTTTATATTTAATATTGATTTAATATGAGTTAAGGATTCTAGGTCACTTATTTCACATTAAATTGAGTTTTTTATCTTGAGACATTCTTATAACTCAAAAACAGTGCATTATATTTTTAATGTGAAATAAGTGACCTAGAATCCTTAACTCATAGTAAATCAATATTAAATATAATATTTATTTACTCTTATCTTTATTAAAGATGTTTCACCTTGCACCAACACCACAATCTCTATTAATTAAGAACAAAGAATTTCAATATCCACGCGATATTGACCCCATGAAAAATATAATTTATAATTAAAAAAAGACTGATGATGAAGGCCAAGTCTTCGAAACTATAGTCTCAAACAAATAAATAATATATATAAAAGGTGGGCTGAAAAGTTCGTAGGCTAGCATTGAAATTTTTTTTTTTGATAGAATTTGATTTTATTATTCAATATAGTTCCCTTCGCGGGCGATACAAAGATTATAGCGGTCATACAATTTTTCGATACCATTTTTATAATACCATTTGTCTTTAGCCTCAAAATAGGCTTCAGTTTCTTCGATTACCTCTTCATCGGCGCAAAATTTCTTTCCAGCGAGCATCCTTTTGAGGTCTGAGAACAGGAAAAAGTCACTCGGGGCCAGATCTGGAGAATACGGTGGATGCGGAAGCAATTCGAAGCCCAATTCTTGCAATTTTGCCATCGATTTCATTGACTTGTGACACGGTGCATTGTCTTAATGAAACAGCACTTTCTTTTTCTTCAAATGTGGCCGCTTTTCCGCGATTTCGTCTTTTAAACGCTCCAATAACGCTACGTAATGGTCGCTGTTTATGGGTTTTCCCTTTTTAAGATATGAATATGAATATTATACCATGAGTATCCCAGAATACTGATGCCATAACCTTGCCAGCCGACTTTTGCGTCTTTCCACGCTTTGGAGTCGGTTCATCACGTGCAGTCCACTCGGCTGACTGTCGATTGGACTCCGGTGTGAAATGATGGAGCCATGTTTCATCCATCGTCACATATCGACGCAAAAATTCGGATTTATTACGATTGAACAGCTCCAAACACTGCTTCGAATCATCGATTCGTTGTTGTTTTTGGTCGGTTGTGAGCTCGCGCGGCACCCACTTTGAACAGAGCTTTCTCATATCCAAATATTCATCCACGATATGACCAACACGTTCCTTTGATATCTTTAGGGTCTCAGCTATCTCAATCAACTTCACTTTACGGTTATCAAAAATTATTTTGTGGACTTTTTTGATGTTTTCGTCGGTAACTGCCTCTTTGGGGCGTCCACTGCGTGCATCGTCCTCGGTGCTCATTTCGCCTCGTTTAAATTTAGCAAACCACTTTTCTACGGTTGATTTTGCTGGTGCAAAGTCCGAATAATGTTTATCAAGCCAAACCTTGGTTTCAACAGTATTTTTTTCGCCAAAAAGCAATGCTTTATTAACACACGAAATTCCTTTTTATCCATTTTTTCAAAGTACTAAAAGTTCTTTCACTAAAAATGCTATAACTCAGATACTAATAGTGCAACAGCTGTCAAATTTATACACGCGTCTTTTGAAGGTTGGGGCTAACTAAAAATCATATGGATTTGATACTAGTGGCGCCATTTAGGTGTCAGCCTACGAACTTTTCAGCCCGCAGAGTATATACATATATCTATTTTATATATATCGGATGAGTTTTTTATCTTGAGACACTCTTATAACTCAAAAACAGTGCATTATATGGAAAAAAGTTTCAAATAAAAGTTTGTTTTTATCGAGGGGAAACTAAAGTAGGGTATTGTTTGTCGACGTAGATCAAGCTTTCATGGGTATTTCAAGGCCAAGTTCTGTTTTTTAAATAGAATCCTATATTTTTCTAAACGTCTACTTAATCTACAAAAAAACTGAACAACTTTCTTTAGAACTATTTTTTTATACGACATCAAATAAACAAAATATATGAATCCATTAGATCTCAAAAAAAATATTAATAATTATTTTTAACAATTATTCAACTTAATTATCAAATAATAATGATTAAATAATTAATTATTAAATATATAATCATTAAATCGAAAAGTCACAACAACGAAAATAAGTGTTTATAATGATATACGTTATACTCATATTTAAGAGATTATTTTCTACTTAATAGAACAAGTTAAAATTCTTGAGTTTAAAAAAGTTTATTTCTCGTGTCAATCCAGTAGATAGTTATATTGTATTGGAGCATTTTTTTTTTGTTAAAGACAGAATTGAAATGGTCTTAATTTATACTGTGAATGTGGAAGAAATGGGGGTGCCATTGAAATGAATGCCGAGCGTTTTCTTCAAGTGTAAAGGCTACGAAGAAGCTGGAACAGGCCAAAATAAGGAATTTGGAACTGGAATCCATCCAGAAGACTTGCGATACCCTCTGGAATGTTACAGACCAGTGTCGAAAAATTATTAAATTATTTATTTAATAATTAATTATTTAATCATTATTATTTAATAATTAAGTTAAATAATTGTTAAAAATAATTATTAAGAATTTTTTTTGAAATCTAAATGATTCATGTATTTTTTTATTTGATGTCGTATAAAAAAATAGTTCTAATGAAAGATGTACAGTTTTTTTGTTTTTTTGTAGATTAAGTAGACGTTTAGAAAAATATAGGGTTCTATTTAAAAAACAGTTGAAGTTGACCTTGAAATACCCATGAAAGATTGTTCTACGTCGACAAACAATACCGTAGTTTAGTTTCCCCTCAATATAAAATAAACTTTCATTTGAAACTTTTTTCCAAATATGCACTGTTTTTGAGTTATAAGACTGTCTCAAGATAAAAAAACTCACCTGGTATATATATATGTGTGTGTGTGTGTGTGTGTGTGTGTGTGTGTGTGTGTGTGTATCTTTATTTGAATCAAGCAGAGGACACCCTCATTGTTTCATCTCTATTATTATTATTTTCCATTTATATTTGGCCTCTATCCTAAATCGAACCATCATTTAACCAATTATTTATCATATGTGCGTCTAATCAAATAAACTAATTTATGCTCATACTATCATCAATTTTTTCATTAATTTAAAATATCACATTACATTATGAAGAACTTCAATCAATGAATTGTAGAGGGCCTGTTAGGGGAGATGAGAAAAATAGAATTAAAATAAAGGAATATAAGTTGTAGATTTTTAAAAACTAGGCACGCTGTTAACATTTTTTATCAGCGAACATTTTAAGAGGTTCTCTAAAGACATAATTACAGCTGATTAATACAAACTTGAGTCCCAAATCCCAGCTCTATGCACTAGTGGTTTTAGCGTATGTGGGGAATTTCAAATTATGCGAAAATCGACAGGACAACCCGGAAACTTGTTCGTATAGATAATAAACTAATAACTGTAAATTTTGAGCAATATCGAGTTGTATTATATATTATTATATTTGAAGTGAATTTTTCTTTTCCTTAAATGTTTTTTTTTTTATTTTTTTATTTTTTGTATTGGAGCATTATATATTATAAGTTATAAATATATATATTATATGTTATAAATATGAGGTAACTAAAAAATTTATAACTCCGTTAATTTTTAGTCCGGTTTCAATAAATAAACAGGTTTTGGATTTGTATTAACGTCCTCTATCGATATAATATATAATTTATATTTTAATATTAGGTTCCACCAAAAATGAATAGAAAATAAACCGATTTTTCCAACATTTAGAGAGGCTAGGGCATCGAGTATACATGATATTCGATATGGCTCAAAATCTACAGTTATTCTAGTTTTAAATCTAAATCTTAACGAACAAGTTTCCGGGTTGTCCCGTTGATTTCCATATACTTCTAAAATAAGAACCACTCTAATATGCACTAGTTAAATTTAAATATATTTATTTGCATTTTGTTTTTGAAAGATGTAGCTAGATTTAAAAAATAAATTAAATAAAATAAAAATACCCCAACTTTAGATTTCTAAACATAATTATTTTCAAACCAACATTAAATTTCGCAGAAGGCGTAGGGGAGCTGAGTGTCGCAGACTTCCGGGAGTACAGAGTAAAAGAATTTAAATTTTTACTGCATCTTTTTATATTATATTATCCGCGCCGGATGCTAGCAATCATTTTGGCTATCATTATTTTGTTCACTACGGCCATGAAGACCTCGTTAGTTGTGGTGGAGAACCAGACTTGAAGATTCTTCAGCCAGGATATCCTTCATGACTTTTCCCTGAATAACAACCTGTAGCAGCTGATTTCGCTGGGGATTTTTCATTATGTGGCCGAGATATTGAAGTTTGCTGGTCTTGATCGTAAGGAATATTTCTTTTTCTTTATTCATCCATTGTAGGATTTTGACTTTAGATAAAATATCTAAAGTCCGTCCATTTCACTTTCAATATTCTTCTATAGAGCCACATTTCAAAATCTTCCAGTTTCTTTATAGATTCCTCAGTTAAGGTCCACGACTCCACTCCATTAAGAAGAACAGGGAATACATAACATCTCAGCAATCTGATTTTTGTTAATATTGTCAGGTCTCTGTTTGTAAATATATATTTCATTTTGTTAAATGCGGCTTTTGCTTTCTCTACACGACACTTTATCTCTTGAGAAGGGTCCTACTCTTCGTTAATATTAGTGCCTAGATACAAACCAATTTGTTGACTCTTTCTATTTTATTGCCATTGATGGTAATGTGACAATTCGTATTTTACCCTTGGCTTATAATCTGATGATTATACTCTTAATATATGTTAGGCTCCAAGAAATTTAGGTTTATTTTTGTTTATTCTTAGGTCATAAGAATCGCTTATTTTAACAAATTGATCGATAAGGTGTTGTAGATCGCTTAAATTATCCGCAAATACAACTGTATCGTCCACATATCTGATGTTGTTGAGTTTTTCGCCGTTTAACAGTATCCCAGCCTCCATGTTATAGAGTGCCTCCCTAAGGATGTTCTCAGAATAGAGGTTAAATAATAATGGCGACAATATGTACCCCTGCCTTACCCCTTACAATATTTCGATGTCAATAGTATTGTCGCCTTCCAATTTCATGGTACCCCCAATAGAGATTAGCTATTATATAATTCTTAGATCTTTATCATCCAATCCAGCCCGTTTCAGAATCTCCATCATCTTCTGGTGTTCCAACTTATCGAAAGTTTTCTCATAATCGATTAAAGAAGCGTACACATCATAATTCATGTCTCTAGAGCGCTGGAATTATACTCTTTATATTTGTTAGGCTCCAAGAACAAAAACGCTCAATGAGGGGAAAAACGTCCGCACGCTAACTCAAAAAGACCACAATACGAAATTCGCGTGGTGGCTTTCATGATATTTGACCACTACGGGTTGTGGTTATTAAGACAAGCCAAATCGATGTTTCCTTTTGGAAATAAAAAGATTTTGGTACCAGAACAAACTTTATACGACTTTTGTGTTGTTGTTTTTTATTTTTATGGATATCCGAATCCAGACCATTTATATTAGAGCACTTTATTCCAGTACTAATTTAGTCTATTTATTTTTATTCAAAAACGGGTTTAATGATTTTGCATGGAAAATGATATATCTATATTTCAGATTATCATTTTTATAATAGCTTGGAGTTGTGGTGTTTCACAGTGACTCACATATTATAATATTTAAAAATGTTTCACTATAAACCCACACCGCGTTCCCTAAGTTTTATTAAAATCATTTTTACACCATTTTTATAATAAGGTTTTTGTAGAACTTCCATTTACCCAATTGTCTTTTATTAAAATGGTTTAATTTAATTTTTTTTTTTTTTTTACTTTTAAAAAAACTAAAAAATACTAGAAGAAAGTACTTGAAATACAATATATAACCAGTGTCCCGTTCTCTCCCTTTAGTCCAAAATCTCTAAATACAAAATATTACAAAAAATAAATAAATAAAAAATCATAATTGGATTCAATACTTCGGTCCGTCCTGCAGAGTAAAGAATGATTAAATTTCGAATTTGATTAGAATTTTGATTAATTCTCTGATATGTCATTTCTAGGTCGTAATCCGTCCCGGCAGATGTATGGTGCACTCTATTTATTTACACGTTGGAGTAGCCTAAGTCCTAATGGATCCATCTGTTCCAGCAAATGAATTTCCTTATAAGTATAAATTTCAAGATAGATTCTCGATGTTTAAAGTAATCGTCTTTGTTTTAAGCAGCCATATTGTGTACCATCAGATAACGAATTTGTAGAAATTGTTTACATTTAAAAAAGGTCAGAGAGGGGAAGGGGGCGCAAAACACATTGACTACTAATATTTTAATGATTTTGAGTATAGTTTTGTTTATTTTATATAAAAAATTAACCATATTTATAAATAAATAAAACCCGTTCGACAGATTGATGCTTTGAGATTTTTTTTTTTTTAATTTTTAGGGTTCCGTTTAAAAAGTTAAAGGGAATCTTATTAGTGTCTCTACAACAGGGCCACGCCAAGTCATTCGGCCGCCCGTGTGCAATCTATAATTTTTCCCTACCTTCTAAAATTGTAACTAAAATTTAAAACATAAAAAATTATCACCCTTACACCTTCTAGCTAAAATTAATACATAGGTAGGTACATATTTAATAAATAAAATTGCGGATGTGTTATTGCGGAGAGGGGATGAAGGGGGACGTGGTTACAGAATTTTCACAAATGGGGGCTCAGAAAATTTTTATGCTCCTTAAGACCCCCTCAGGACAGCTTTTAAAAAGGTTGAGAATCACTCGGTTAAACTCTAGAGCAGGGCTGTCCAACCTGCGGCCCGTCATAAAATTATAAACGTCCTAAAGATTTTTATGTATGAAAGATAGTAATTTGCCGATGGTAATAGATTCAAATTTACTAGAAAATCATAAGATGGGTCATCCATCGGATTTAATAGATGACACCATATTATGATTTTTATGTACTTACTGGAAAACATATCTGATAAAATTTGATCTTATATTTGTTTGTTTTTTTTTTTTCTAAAATAAGAAGAAATTGGAAAATATCCACAAAAGTTTTTTAAGAATAAAGGTAGATGTTCAATTTTGAATGTGAAAAAATGTATCAAGATTTTCGAAACAATAATCACAATTTTGGCATATTTTGACTTCATTTTTATTAGATACAAATATTTTATCTCCAGTAATTCTTATGGAACTGCAATCAGACATTGAACTGAAAGAAAATTTTAAAAATATCTCTTTATTAGAATTTTACAAAAATTATCAACCTAGAAACAAATACTTCTGGCTCTACAATATATCTTCCCCTTTTAGAAATATGTATTTATATATATGTAGGTGAAGCTATTTTCAAAAATTAAATTCACTAAAATCAAAATTATAAGCTCAACCATCAGGTAAAAAATCATGAAGTTTCGAATATTTAAAAATTATTCTTCATCTGATATTTCCATTTACTAAAATACTCGTATTTATTAGTTCAGTAATTAAAACTTTTTGAAGTGTTAATTGATTTAAGGTAGTTGTTTCTGCGACAATACTAGCAAAAAGTTAATGCTAGAGTATATAGAACAGACAATAAGGATTCATAGTTCATAAGCCCAAAAATTTTTGCTGTTTATGTACCAATTCTAGCCAATCCCGTGCTCGTTTGACAAATTTGGCACCATTGTAAGAGATTGAATATTTTTATATTAAAATGACAGATAAAATACATTTTAAATTTCTATAAAAATCGTTTTGTTATTTTTTAACAAATGTAATCAACGCCTACGTTACACCTTATGAAAATTATTATTTTGAAAAAATCTAGCGCATGCGCGCTTTATACATCTTTCGATGGTTAAATAAATGCGGTATTGCCAAATTGTTTTTAATGTAAATTTTTTTTATATATTTTTCATTATTTATTCCTTATTATCTCAGAAACTGTGTTGTAACTATGAATCAAAATTGTCTTAAAATATGTATTGGTTATTGTTTAATGTTGGTTTAGTTTTTTTATAAAAATGGTAAGAAGGGTTTCTTAATTATAATTAAATATGTATGTAAATTTTCCGATATCCCGTATAGTGCAATGTTAAAGAGCCTGAAGAACTCGATTTTTGAAATTTAATATCTCCGGAACTATATTGTTCAGAAATTTCGTTTTGCCACCAATCGATGCAGAAGTATTTAAATAATAATCTATCGAAATTTCAAAAAAATCCTAAGAAAACGCATTTGGCGGAACAACTACCTTAAAAACAAATTACTGAAGGAAAAGAACTCAAGATGAAATGCTATGCCATTTTTGCTTCTTTGTCATCGTGAATATCATTTTTTCTACATTATTAACTGTCTTGTTTGATTAACAAATATCAATAGAAATCAGTATATATCTGCGGCCTAAGACAATTTAATTTTTCCAAATGTGGCCCGTGTAGGCTAAAAGGTTGTACATCCCTGCTCTAGAGAGACGGTTAGTCAAGTGCCAGTCAAGCTGTTTTGCCGCCCTTTGACTTGGCCGCCCGTGTGTTTTGCACACATTTGCCATATAGTGGGCTAGGCCCTGCTCTACAAAGTCTGTCTGATCCTCCGTTAAAGCATTTTAGCCTTGTAAATTAAAAAGTACAAGGTTGAAATTTACAAGATGTAGATACCTATTCATTTTCTCGCGAACCAATAATAGTATTAACATTTTATTCGAATGATTATTTTGAAGAGAGTCGAATTTTATGTAGAGTCAAAAATAAAAAACAAAATATCATGGGCCAATTGGACCGCAGTTTCATGCCATTTATCTTCCAAAATACTTAACTCCATTACCTCCCACTGTCCTATTTTTTAGGACGCGCATGTTTACTATTTTTTTAACAAGTAAATATTTTTCTGTGTTGTTTTTTTTGTTAACTTTATATTTTTAAACTATTTTTCTATTAAAAACAATTTTTTTTTGTAGTGAAATATAATTAAGCCTTTTAAATATATTATTTTAAAATTGATGTTTTTTGTTGAGATTAGTAGAGCATTCTTTTTCATTTTAAATATCAAATAACAAATAAAACCACAAGCTTCAAAGTATTTTAAAATGATTCTAAGACCTTTACTTAATATAAAATAAATAAGAAAACGTCCAAAAAATATTTTGGAAATAAGTTACATATCATCCAAATGAGCTGTCCTATAAATATGACACTGGGGATTCGTATTAATAATTTTCCCGCGCAAATAATGTTCAAGCCTTCGCATGAGCAGATTTGTTAAGAAATTTCGTCTAAATGATTGTTTTAGAGGGGGTAATGAGTTTTCGTTAGTTAGATTTTACAATATATTGTGCAGGAGACTGTAAACTACGCCAAAAATTATAAAAATGATTTGAACTTCAATCTAACCGTCGATGAGTTAAAAGTATTTATAGGAATTTTGTTTTTCTCCTCGTATCACCACTTGCATCAAAGCAAACTTTATTGGTGTAGAGACTCTGACGTACACGTTCCAATTGTTCAAGAAGCAATGTCCCGAAATCGGTTTGATAAAATAAAATCTTATTTACATTTCAATGACAACTCAAGAATTGATAAGACTGATAAAGCTTTCAAAGTTAGCCCTTTTATCGCTAAAGCTAATGAATCGTTTAGGAAAATTCGGGATATTCTAATCAAATGTATTTATTGATGAAATGATCGTCAAATACTTTTGAACGAATGTTTTCTGCGATTTGATTCAATCACGAATCAACTGTAAGGAATTTTTGTCAAATATTGAGTGAAAATAATATTTGAACTTATATATTTCTAACTTGAAATAATGATCTTAAATAAATTTTTTTATAATTTTCTCTAACTGATATAACAAAGAATAATTGACCTATCAATGAGAAGTAGTAAGTCAATGCTTTATTTGAAAAAAGATATTTTATCACAAGATTATGCGATTATGCTATTAGTTCTGTGGAGTTCTAAATCTGGACCAGGAGAGAAAAAGATGTGACTCCATATTACAACTAACGCCATTTTGCACAGCTCGTTAGACATTCGGATGGGATAGATCCATCCGAATGTCTAGCGGGCTATACGCAAAATGACGTTGGATTGTAGCTAAGTGGATCACATCTTTTTTCTCTCCTGGTCCAGATTTAAGACTCCACAGACTTTAATAGCATAATCCGCAATAGTCTTGTGATAAAATATCTTTTTCAAATAAAGCGCGGCCAAAACACTTCTCATTGATAGGTCAATTATATCTTTGTTATATCAGTTAGAAAAATTATAAAAAAATTTATCAAATACTTTGGTCACCATGGAATAAAACAATTCATAAAAGGGAAGCTCCGTAAGGTTTGGTTATAAGCTTTGGGCTCTGTGGTGGAGTTAGCGGTTATTGTTACAACTTTTCATTGTATACTGGCAAGGATACTCAAAACTCTGTTAGTACTGGCGATGGTTTGGGTGCAAGAGTGGTAAAAATGTTGCTCGAGGTATGTACGGATCCCAGTGCACATGTGGTCTACTTTGATAATTTTTTTAGTAGCATGCAATTGTTTATCGATTTGAAATCTAAAGGGTTCAGAGCTACGGGTACAGTACGAGATAACAGGACTAAGAAATGTCCTATCATGACAAAACAAGAAATGAAAAAGAAAGACCGAGGATTTTCCGATCACCGTTTTGATAAAAATAATGAAATATTATGTGTGAAATGGCATGACAACAACGTAGTATGTCTTTTGACTAATTTCGATACTGTTGAACCTTTTGTAAAAACTAATAGGTATTCTAAGAAAGAAAAGAGCAAAGTGGCTGTGAATCAGCCAAAACTTATCCATAATTATAATAAAAATATGGGAGGCGTCGATAAGCATGATTGGTTGATTTCTAAATATCCAATTCGTTTTAGAGGTAAGAAATGGTATTGGCCTCTAGTCATTAGAATTTTGGATATGTCCCTAGTGAATGCATGGATTATTTACAATCAAGTAAATAAAGATGATACAATCCCTCTTCTGGATTTTAGAAGAAGGGTTTGTTTTTCTTGGATGAAAAAACTGAATCTATGGCGAATAAACCAACTCCGGGGACTTCTGAAGTTCTTTTACAACCTGTCAGGTTTGGTAATATGGGCCATTATATGATGAAGAGAAACAAACAGCGGCGGTGCCAAGGGCAAGGTTGTACAAAAAAACCCCTAACTTTTTGTAAAAAATGTGAAAAGACACTTTGCAGTGATTGTTTTGTATCTTATCACACGAAATAAGCTTCTACGATTTTATTCTTAAACTATTTGTAATTTAATTTTAAAATAAAGTTGATTTTCTTAAAATTATTATCTTTCTTGATTTCTTATCATGAAACCCCAATGTCATATATATAGGACAGGCTGATTCACCTATAAGGAATAAAAAATAATTTTTTTTTATTTCAAATTATTTCTTTTTAATGTATTAAAAATTAGATTTGATGACCTGAATAAAAAATTCCAATTTTTTCGATGCTTGGGAAGTAATGGGTTAAGATATCAAATTCATTATTTTTTTTTATTTAGAGAATAAGTGAATTTATGTTTTTTTTTTTTTTTATTAATTTTATGGAAAGCCATTTCTAGTCACCGACGGTTACAAAAATAACCTCAAAATTGCAATTTTGGGATTCTCTCACAAGGTTAGAGGTTAAAGAGAAATAAAGGCCATAGGACGATAAGCATAGTGAATCGACCCCAGAAGGATATCTGGATCATCATTTGAGTGTATGTTGGCACTAATAAGACACGTTGATCCTACAAGTTTCAGATCTTTATCTACTTTGGTTTTTGAATAAATCGAAAAAAAAACTGAATATCATAAAATAAATTTTTCTCAAAAACGGCTTGACCGATTCGAATGAAATTTCGAAATAATCGGGAAAAATAACAACTCATAATTCTCATAATAACCTAATAATAAAACTTGAGCAAGATGCGAGTAGTTCACAAAAAGAAATAAAACAAAATTGAGTTTTGAATTCGATATAAATATTTCGGGGGTGAGCCCATCATCGTTATTTGTAAAATTATTTTTCCATTGTATAATCAGTTTACTTTGACTCCTGATGATGGGCTCGCCCCTATATATATCGAATTCAAAACTCAATTTTGTTTTATTTCTTTTTTGTGAAACCTACCTGGCATCTTGCTCAAGTTTTATTATTATATTAAAACCTAGAACCAACACCTAACTCCTTAAAAGTTATTCATAATAACCGTTTGAAACAGGCGATTTTTTTCGAAATTATTTTTTTTCTCTATGATAAGGTTTTCTTAAAATTTTGAAACTAATGTTTTGTAATTTCTTTTTTTATGCAGAATAACCTCTCAAATCCACAAATTGATCGAAAAGTTACGCCATATTGAAAATAAAAAAAAATATTTTTTGATGTAAAAAAACGATTTATTTCAATGTTTTTACAATTGAAACAACAGAAACAAAGCTAATTCGATTACTTTATAAGTGCAGATAATATAAAATATTCAAAACAATAATATGGAAACAATTTTTTTTTATTAAAATACTTTAATATTCAAAAATTAATTATAAACTATATTGAAATATACGTTTCTGTTTAAAGAGTAAATACATTGAAATAAATCGGTTTTTACATCAAAAAATCGGTTTTTAAATGAAAAAATCAGTTTTTTATTATTTTCAATATGGCGTACCTTTTCGATCAATTTGTGGATTTGACAGGTTATTTTATATCGAAAAAGATATTAAAAAATATTAGTTTCAAAATGATACGAAAACGTTATCATAGAGAAAATAAAATTCGAAAAAAATCGCCTGTTTCAAACGGTTATTATGAATATTATGAGTTGTTATTCATCATTGTATTAAAATTTCTGATTTTGGAGATAATGAGTAAAACCAACTTGTAGATTTCAAGTTTGTATCTTATTTACATTGCTCTGACAGAAAGACAGGCATTGTAGCGACACTAATAGGGAGGGGTCCTGTTTACTTTTTAAACGGAACCTTAGAATAGAAAACTATTATATATATTAAGTATTTACGATCTTATTAATTGGTTTTTTTTATTTATTTTATTTTAAAATTTTCAAGTATCCAGTTTTTTTTTTATGTTGAGTGTACAAAGAGCTGCTGGAATAGCTATTACCACCAAGACAGGTCAAATGCCAGTGAGACGGCCGATATGGATGGACATTGGACAGCCTGTCATAAAACTTCAGGGTAATTAAACCAAAGATGATGTCAGGAAAAATTTTATTTCCACGGCTAGGAATGAGAAAATATTTAGTCTTGTTTGTATTAAAGCTTGCTAACTTTAGAGAGCACCATTTTTCTCAAGTGTTTAGTCGAGAGTGATTGAAGAAGCAGTATTATTGTATTAACATATATCTTACAGACCTCTGGGAGATCACAATTTGATAATCTTTGGATTAAACGATAAGACTACTACTCCAAAGATAAAAATCATCACTATCTTAAAATTGTCTAAAATGCTGTTTTTACAAGTTATTCAAATCTTATTATTTTAAACTATAAATTCTTGTATATATATATAGTAGGATGATTCATTTCTACAAGTTTTTTTTTCAGAGGCTCAAACAAAATATCAATCTGCATATAGAAAAAAATTCTCACCAAATATGAGCTCTTAATTGCAATATTAAGTACTTACTATTTTAATTTTTTTTTTCATTTAAAATGCATATAAATTTTTTTTTCAACTTTCTAATGCTCAGATATTGAAAAATGAGTTGTTTTATCTTGTAGGGGGTTCCTGCTCTTCAAAATTGCTTTTTTTTGCAAAAATAAGATAATTCATATTGATATTTTTCTGTTATACTTCAAAAATGTTAAAATGTATAATTACAATTTTACTTTTGATGTTTTTTGATTTATTTGTGATAAATGTGATGATCAATCGAAAAGTTAAATTTAAATACAGTTATTTGCCACTTTTAATTAATTTTTTCAATTTTCAGTTATAAAAATTGCTGTAACTCATAAACTATTGGTCCGAGTAATTTGGGTCTAAGGACTTTTTTGAAGATAGAATTTCCTTTAAATATCTACATGTCAATTTTTTTTTCATATACCTAGCGGTTCGTTCTAAAAAATAAAAAAAATCTCAATTTTCCTCAGAAAATGTACTTCTTCAGCTCTTACTGGTGAATCAGCTCGAGCTACATAAAAAAAACACAATAGCAATTTTGAAGAGGATGGAATCCCCTACAAGATACAATAAATCGTTATTCAATATCGTGAAATGTGGCTGAGCATTAGAAATTTGAAAAAAAAATACATGCATTTTAAATGGAAAAAAATCAAATTAAAATAGTAAGTACTTAATATTGGAATTAAGAGCTCATCTTTGGTGAGAATTTTTTTCTATATGCAGATTTATATTTTGCTTGAGCACCTAAAAAAAAACCTTTGCAGAAATGAATCAGCCGATGAAAACCGATTCTATATATCTATATATTATAATATATAGATATAGAATCGGTTTTTCGAAAAACAGCTCTAAAGATTTCACTAAAAATTGGTGTACTTATGAAGTCTCTTAAGGTATTAATCGTGTATAAATTTTAATCCGATTGAAATAAAAGAAGGAGGTGTAAATTAGTGATGTCGCAAAATAAATATTTTAATCGTTCATATCTCGTCTTTGGTAAGTCGCAGAGCCTTGAAATTTGAAACTTAAGCTATTTAGAGGCAAAAAGTTACCGAAAAGTTACCGAGCAACGCCGATGCTCGGTGCTCCAGGCACTACAATATTAAATATGAAATCGTGAAGCAATTAAAACTCTTTAAATTAAATTCTTGGCTTTGTTTCATGTCGATTTATATTAAAATGCACTGAAAGAGATTGGAAACTTAAATGAAAAGGATTTAATTTATTCATATCAAGGAGAAGAAGAACAATGGCCCTTTTGTTTTTGTGACAACCCACGGACACGTGGTTGACATCGCTTATGGATTGGTTGTCAATTCGTTAAAATTTAAGCAAAAATGTCAATTTTTATGATTCTTAAAAAACCTTAATTATATTAAAACAAAGTTTAATATATGTCTTTTTATATGATAAACTATATTCTCTATAAAAAGATCCTGTTTAAATAAGCTAGGTTTTATTTATCTCAGGTACCTTAAATTTATTAATTCCAAAAATGAAAACTTTTCTCTTTTCTTAGAAAAGATTTTAATATCCCAACTTTATTATCGCTTAGGGGGTACATATTAATTTAATCTTTCTTTACAATCTTTTAAATAATTATATTGATTACTCTCAAATTGTCAAACTTATTAATTTCGAAATATCGTCTAAGCATACTCTTTCTCGTTTTATCGAATCATTTTATCTTCCTTTGTACTAATCAATTAAATAATGCAGATCCAGAGCCGGATCTAGGTCTTTTGTCAGGAGGGGGGGGGGGGGCAAGCTTGAATTTACCGCTGCTCCCCTCCCCCAAATACTAAATAAAACAAGTAAAGTATAATAAAAAAAAATAGTAAATGGGTTATAATTTATAATAAACAACTATATCGTCGCCTTAGAGTGTAAAACCTGCTAAATCCATTTTTTATCATAGGTATATGACATATTAATACCGTTCGAAAGAAAAAGAATATGCAGCATCGACCAAGTAAAACTGCTACCTAAAATTACGTTAAGTTGTAGAAAAAAAATGTGAAAAATAGTTTATTCCCAAAACAACAATATTAAATATTAAATATTTGTTTGTTTTTTCTCTGACCTGTAAAATTTCCTTGTTGTGAGTAAGCAGGTTTACACTATAAAGCGACGATATGGTTTTATAGCTTCAAGAATAAATCATTTAAATTTTAACAACACTATATTTTAAAATTACATTTCAAAAAATTACCCTCTTCCCAAAATGTGCCGCTTCTTAAAATTTGCCGCCGGGGGCACAAACATCCCTGTTCCCCTTCCTAGATTAGGTCCAATGTAGATCTAAAATAATGAAGTTTCCAAATCCTTCAAAGTTTTTTCTACAGTAAAAGGGTCATTGATGAAGCATTGATTCTAAAAATATTAATAAAAATGGTAGCTATTTACTTTTATTTGAGGGAGGGAGATTTCATATATTTGATTTTGTAATTTATAAATAATATGTCATATAAAAAGTCTCCGCAGTTTTTTGGAACATTTTCGAAGAAAAAAATTTCTTTATTGAAAATCACTTTTAATCAAGTACATATTGACCATTCATTTTCTTTTTTAGATCATACAAGCAATTTTCTTCAATTTTACAATGATAATCTTTTTTTTTAGCTCACATACTAATATTTTTTTTTAACAATTAAAATAAACAAAGAGGCCGTTCATAAAATACGTCATACAAAATTTGCCCCTTTTTGGCCACCTCCCCCTTCGTCACGCTGCGTCACATAATTTCCTGGAACCCCTAACAAATATAGGTTACGTTACAAAAGCTAGACCCCCATAAAATATAATAAAAAACAAAAAGTTAAGAAAAAATTAAAATAAAATTAACGAACTGCGAATATCACGTTTCACTAGACCCCCCCTCCCCCCGTTTGCCAACGTATTTTATGAATGGCCCCAAAGGTACTTTTCGATCCAAGAAAATGTAATGAAAAGCACGTGTTTTTAATGATTTTACTTTTAGTACCTATTGAACAAATTTAAACTTATTAAAAATAAATATAGTAAAATATTCGGTTAACGACTCTGCGCGACCCACAGAATATGCTAAGTGACCCAAATTTGGGTCGCGGCCCATAAGGTTAAGAACCACTGTGCTAAAGGGTAATGTGGTTTCATAAATCGCGCCCTCGATAGCGAGACCGACTCACACTTGAACAGATTATTTTATTTGCCCCTATAAAATAAACAATTTAGTTACGCTTGACAAGAAATTTTTATTTAGCTAGTTCAGGTGTCGTGACTATTTAAGCATAATTAAAAAAATAATATATTCTTTATTTAAACGCTCTTAAATTGCAATTTTATTTACAAAGATCAAGTGATTTATGTAAAATCATTACAGCGAAACGATTCGATCTTATCTATCAATTTATATTTTTAATAGGATAATCGTAAATTGTAATGGCTACAAATACTCTAAAGATTAGGCTGGTTTCTTCGAAGGGTGCATATATAGGGTTGTTTCATACCTTTTGGATTTATGACTTGTTGTAATTTTGAAAGGCCATTGGCCTGAAGCAGTCGAGCGGGTCGATTAAATTTTCTCGTGGGTCGGCTGCCCACGCAAACGGTGATAGATAAGCTATTCAACCCCCCCACGCAAATCACCCCTATTTTACAGAGGAGCTCCTTTAATTCGAAGAAATCATTGCCATTGATTCATTCATGCTAAAAGGGAAGGAGAAACCATTTTCGAAAATGACATCAACCCCTAATCTCTTGTTCAACCTCCCCAACCAACGCTTTCCCTCGTTCTAAGAATTTATTTTAACAACCTGGAATCTGATGATCCAAGCTGATTTGAAAGATGATAAGTACTATCCGAGGGATGAACCGCGATTGGAATTAGGTGTACACTAGGGTGCTGATTATTTTGGATATTTTCGAATATTTACGCGGACAGGGGCTCATATGGTTCTAAATAAATTAAAAAAAATATCGTCCAAGTTTCAAATCTCTATCTCAATTTTAACCTAGTGCTACCGATTAAGTTTCCCATCTAAATAACATAGGGTTTTTGGCATTGAACCATCAATTTTTTATTCCGGCCAAATTAATGGTTCAAAAAAATTGAAACTCTGTAGACTTTATCCTTATAATAGTAGCTATCCCTAAGAATTTTTACAGATTTTTAGCTATTATAATTTTGGAGCCTATGACTTGCTAATACTAAGGCATACCAGTATTTTAACAAAAATCGTTTCGAGTACAGATGGAAATATTAACAAGTATAAATACAATAAAATAAATTAAAATATGCACACATATATATAAATGCGTTTCCCTAGTAATGAATAAAAATAAATAAGTAATTAAATAGCCCTCACCGGGTTCTAAAATTTACATTTAGTGCCAGCTAAAGAATTTCGGGAAGGGGGGGGGGAGCAGGGCTCTACCACTATCAGCATTCTAGGGTCATTGTATTTTCACTATTTGTTAATTTAGCCTATAAATTTCACCTCTTCATTTTATGTGATGAAAATGGGAAAGATTTGGTTTTCGATTTTTTCCTTTATTATAATTCCCACCACCACCATACCAAAGAATATAGAAATTACACAAAATTCACCCCTCTATTTTAGATCAAAAAATTTTAGATAAAAGTAGAAAGTTTCGGTTTTTCTCTTAATTTGTACCCCAAACTCTACCATTACGCCAAATTTCAGCATTCTTGGATCAGCGGAAGTACTCTAGAATTGTGATGAGTCAGTCAGTCAGTGATTGACGAAAATGTCTATCTTTGACTTCTTCTAACTTAGACGGCTTAAGCAATGGAGTATGAAATTTCGTAATTTAATTAAGCTTATGGACTAGTATTAAGGGAAAAAATCACCGCCATCTAGAGGTTTCCAGTGCCATATGTTACAGAGACGTCGAAATGGCTCGAGTTGCTTCCTGTAGAGGCTAGGTCTGCTGCACGCCAATCGAACTTGGCTGGGGGATAGCCCCCCCCCCCCCTGCACCCAGATAAATATAGTATCGTGTAAGTCATTGGTAATGTTTAAATTTTATTTTTCTCTTTAATGACTGAAATTCATAAAATATCGTATTGGTCTTACAAATAGATATGTGTTCAAAATTTCGAGTAAATATTTTCGGTAGAAATGAGTTATATTCGAATACAAGAATCTGAATTTAAAAACAGACAGAAGAATAAAGATAAATAAAGGCATGTTAAAAGAATTGGCAATGTCATTAAAAAAATAAAATAAATATATATTCAACAAATAGAAAAACACAGCAGATGTGTAGTTTAAGGCAATTAAGCAAATAAGCACAGGAGAATGAGTTTCATGGATCTTTTTTGCTATTTTCTCTTTAGACATTTCTCAGTAGGATTCTATCCACGTGTCAGAGACTAATTTACAGCACATAAACATATATCTTTTAAACTATACTTTTTTTAATTCCTACAGATCTTATCTAAGATTTTTCATCGATGTTTTTCTTTGAAATAAGACTAATCAACAAATTCAATTAATCAACTCAGGTTGCTATTAAAAACAAAGAATTTTCCAGAGGTGAGCAAAGTTAATACAAAATAATCGTTAAAGGGTTATCTTTTTCAAAAATTCAAAGCAAGTTAAAGTTATCCGTTAAAAGTTAACCACCTAAAAAGTGTACTGCTGTTTAAGCATTACCTATATGTATAGGTATTAAAGATAATAGAAGAGGCTTGGCTTTGGTACAAGTACTGTGGTCCTTATTTTGGGTATTTTCGAATTCTAATGGATAGCTACTATTATAAGGATAAAGTCTACAGAGTTTCAAATTTTTTGAACCATTGCTTTGGCCTGAATAAAAAATTATTCGTTCAATACCAAAAACCCCATCTTATTTAGATGCGAAAATTTCATCGCTGGGGGCACAGGTTATAATTGAGATAGAGACTTGAACCTTGGGGGATTTTTTTTATTTATTTCGAACCATATGAGCCCTTGTCAGCGTAAAAACTCGAAAATACTCAAAATAAGAAGCACCCTAGTACACAGGTAAATAAAACAAGTAGTTTAGCTACATTAAGTATTTGATGCTTTTAGGAAGAAAACACAGAAATACACTCACCAGAAAAAAAACCGGACATTTGATAATTTTTAGATAAAATGAATAAATAGAATATTTAAAAAAATATTTCCAAATTTTGACTAGATAGGTAATTAAAAAAACTATTTTTAAAGCTAAAATGGCATTTTAATTTTTTCTGGCTTAATAAATATGATTAAAAAAATGTCTCTTTATGCCTCGTATAAGAGCTTTTATACGATGAACGTATCAACAGTTTCGAAGACAAAGAGTAAATGAATGATTTTCATTAAATTCATTTTTTTTATTTTCGATATAATATTAAGACTCTATGAATTAATCAAAAGTGTTAACATTTTAAATTATGTCTAAATATTATTCAATATATTTTGGATCGGTTATTTTATAAGAAAATTTATTTTAATTCATTTTATCAAAAAAGAAAAAAAATTATGAAGTGTCCGGTTTTTTTGCTGTTAAGTGTATAATGTATATGCACCTAGGCAAAAAAATATATTGATTATCATTTTGCATTAGGTACATATTTCCCTTCATAAACATTCACATGTTAAAATTCTCATCCGACAACGATGATCGTTTCGCCCGTAAATTATCTTTTCCTGGAGCAAAAAGACGTTGAACTGCAGCACTAGACGGAATAGGAGAGCTATATTTAATAAAACAGTTCTATTATTAGAATTTTTATAAAAAAAATAAAACCGACTTCAAAAAAACTAAATGCAACAAGTAAAATAATAAGAACTCAAAAATAAAATAAAATACACTAAAAGGTATAATATAATAATTTAATTTAGTTACAACTAAACGACGAAATATTAACATGAAATCACTTTTTGAAGTCGGTGCCAAAAATATACTTTTTATGAATTGAACTCGACGGATCTTATTTAATACGTTTGGCAGGTAAGCTCGTTTATATAGTTTGTTAGCACCGACTTCAAAAAGTGATTTCATGTTAATATTACGCGTTTAGTTGTAACTAAATTAGATAATTATTCTATACCTTTTAGTGCATTTTATTTGATTTTTGAGTTCTTATTATTTTATTTGTTGCATTTAGTTTTTTTGAAGTCGGTTTTATTTTTTTTTTTTTTTATAAAAATTATTATTATTTTTCTCTTTTTAGGGATGTTATTAATAGTGACTTAATATAATACCTCTCATGCATCTCGAAAGAGAATGCGTCGGACGAATGAATCAGAAAATGATAATAAGATTCAATTCATAAATAGAGAAATTATCTCGAAACGTTATAGCAGGTTTTTAAATGAATGTTTTAAGATTTTTTTTATAAAATATTTTATTTATCATAATTTCGATTATTTGCTCATAAGAATTGGAGATTTACGTTATTTCATCATTGATCATATCATCAGAACTTGACCAAATTAATATCAGATCACCCCTAAGGTACCCCTTTTCCAATAAAAAAGAATCATCGAAATCGGTCCACGTGGCAAAAAGTTATCGCTGAACATAAATAAAATAAATAAATAAATAAATAGTTAGGTATCTTGACTATCTTGGAGCTATACTGATCCGAACGCGGAATAATGATTAAAATAGGTTCATAAACAAAGAAGTTATGCCTGAACAAACATAGCAAAAAAGGTCCAATACCAATGAAATTATATTTTTATCAATCGGAAACTAGACTGAACCCAATGCAAAAAAATCATCAAAATCGGTTAACAATTGGCGAAGATATCAGATAATATATACAAAAAAAAAAAAATCAGTCGAATTGAGAACCTCCTCCTTTTTTGAAGTCGGTTAAAAACTGGTTCACCTAGTAATGGAGCATCTGTATTGTATAACAGAGTCTTGACCTTGAGTTCAGCCAAGTTCTGACCAAATTCTGAGATTTGTTTTTCAGAGATTTGTGGGCTTTTCCCCTTTCTTCAGACTGAACAACAGTGCTGAAAAAATCATCTCCTTCTTTTACATTATTGCTACTTCCACTAATGATAACTCCAACAAAATCACGCCAACAACCTATGTAACGGATTAAAGTTAATGGAAGTTAAGAAAACCGTTAATATTTTTTTAGATTAACTTAAAAGTTAAATCGTTAAGCTATATGTTAACTTCGTTAATCAACGATTAACGAATTAACGATGTTCTGCCCAGCTTTGGAATTTTCGTATCATTTATAATTTATGGCTATTTATTAATATTAATTAAGTATTCTTGGCCTACATGGTTATTCGTTTTAGAATGATATTTTTTTTTTTTAAAGAACAGTCTTATCATTTTTTCAGATGATAAATTTAATTGATTTATTAAGCATTTAATATTTAATCATCCCTCGTAAAGAAATTGGCATACATTTTTAACCGACTTTCCGTTGAAGTTTAGCGGGACGTCACGACTTCTTATTAAAAATAATTTATTTTATTTAGGGACGAATCTAAGATTTTAGTAGAAATATTTTTACATTGCATATCAGAGGGATTCGTCCCCTCAGGAATCGAAGCCAAGCGCTAACTTGCTTGCCGGGCAGTTACCCAAACCCTTAAGAGAAATCTTTCTCCGATATGCAACATATATAAAAAAATAAGCTAAAGATTTTTCACTCCTTTCAACTATAAGGAAGCCTAATGACCTAATGTTCTCTGTAACAAGGTTATATTTTAATAAAAAAAAAAAACTATAAGGAAATCTTTTCATTAATTATTTAAATAAAGGGCCCGGGACTGAAAATTATTTTCAGTTTAGCCTGATTTTTTTGCTTTTTTTCCCTCTAGGTGAAAGGAGTGAAAATTTTTAGCTTTATTTCTTATATACGTTGAACATCGGAGTCTTAAGGGTTTGGCTAACTGCCCGGCATTAGCGCTTCTTGAGTAGACGAAGCCCTCTGATATGCAATGTAAAAATATTTATACTAAAATCTTAGATTTGTCCATAAAAAAAATTATTTTGAATAAAATTATAGTTAATTTACATGAGTTGATTTTTGAAAAATTCCATCTTTTTTCAAAAAAGAAACTCAAAAAAAGATTTTTAAATCTTTACATTAATTATTTAAATTAATCTTGTTTTCAACAGCCATCAACATATAGATATTTACTGGATAAATAAAAAAAATATAATAGATTTTATTAAAATTCACTGAGAAAATAAGACTCATTTCAATAAACTAAAAATTAGAATTTAGTATTTAAGGTAGCCGATTCCGTTTTCGATTCCGTTTTTCTCCCTTCTTTTGGTAGTTACTTGTTTTTACTTTACCATACAGGGTATGGTCAAGTATTGTAATCGTGCATGAAAAAGTGGTTTTTTTTGCTTCTTTTTTTCGAAATATCTGAAAAATGGCTGAAACTATTTTGAATAAAAAAATTGAGCAAAACCATGGCATTTCGATCTACAAAAAAGCCCTAATAAGTGAACACCGAAAAAATTATATTTTTCGAGATAATAATTGTTTTGTCAAAATGTCTGTTAGTCTGTCTGTTAGTACGTTAGCAAATTTTTGTGGACGAGCTAGCTCAAAAACTATTATGAATATATCAAAACCAAATTTCACACGTAGTTTTGGTGCATTGAGATTAAGAGCTGATTAGATTTTTGTGCATATCGACCCAAAATTAAGGGGAGGGGGGGTTAAAATTTAAAAATTAAAATATTTTTCAAACTAAAAAAAATGAAATAACGAAAATATTTTTTTTCTGGCGCCAAAATAAGGGGGGGGGGGGGTCAAAAAATAAAAATCTAGGCCATATGAGCAAACCCAACTAAATTTTGTATACATAATCAGTGGGCCCCCAGAACACTAAAAATGCAAAAACAAACCGGCCAAAATAGGGGGGTCAAAAAATGAAAATCTAGGCCCTTGTACCAAACTCAACCAGAAGTGTATATAAAGTCAAGTGGATGGCTACATCAGAACGTGTCAATTTATTTAAGCATATCTTTTTCATTTCCGGACAGTATACTGTATCTTGGAAAAGTTTTCATTTTAATTCTCATTTATAGAGTAAAATGAATCTTACACCAACGAATGTAAATATTGATAATAACTATGACTATGTTTATGGGTATATATCAAAGAAAATGTTCATTCTTTAAAAGATGAACTTATTTTCTAATTTCGAAGAATAAATGGATGTTAGACAGGATGTGTCGCGAAGCTAAATGACCCTTTATATATTTTCGGAATTTTTCATTACTATTTAAGAGGAAACATGGAGGCATGCATGTATTCAGATGAAGGAATTTAAAAGGAATCCAAAACAGTTAACAATCCCCAGAGTAGTTCTACTTTTCATTAGTAATATGTAGATAACACCCCTCTATTAAAATTGGATAAATGTATATTTGCCGCTGTAAAATTCTTCTTCCGGCACATTCGTTTGAGAAGGCAACCACACCCAATGTCTACATTAATTTGAGAATCGACCTTAAACACCTGGACTAAAACGCCAGTTAAGCTAATGAATTAAAATTAGTAAGTGATGTTAAATTAGTCAAATCTTAATAATTATAATCTAAAAGAAAATCAATAGAATATAATTGTAATCGAATTATTTGACTACTAAATAATCAAGTGGAAAACTTCAATGTCCCCTTCTATTCAAAGAGCAGAGTTAAAAACAATCAACAAATTAGATTCTCTCCAAAGACATCGTGTTTTAATTTAGAATTGATAGGCAAAGGGACTTCTGAGCAGAAAAGTTATTACAAGGTTAATGCAGACAATTCAGGTTCGATTTCTGACTGGAGCGCGGGGATCAATTTTTAACCGACTTCAAAAAAGGAGGAGGTTCTCTATTCGACTGAATTTTTTTTTTTTTTGTGCCTATGTTACCTCATATCTCCGCCAATTGTCAACTGATTTTGAAAATTTTTTTTGCATTGGGTCCAGTCTAGCTTCCGATTGGTCCCATTTTTTTTTCGATTTTTTTTCATAGGTATTAGACCTTTTTTATTAGGTTTGTTTAGACCTAACCTCTTTGTTTATGAACCGATTTCGATGGTTCTTTTTTTATCCGAAAGGGGGTGTCTTAGGGATGGTGTCATATTAATTTGGTCAAGTTCTGATGATATGATCACTATTAATAACATCACTAAAAAGAGAAAAATAAATAATTTTAAGAAAAAAATAAAAACCGACTTCAATAAATTAAATGCAACAAATAAAATACACTAAAAGGTATAAAATAATTATTATCTTATTTAGTTACAACTAAACGACGAAATATTAACATGAAATTACTTTTTGAAGTCGGTGCCAAACAAACTATACCTATAAGAGAGCGTACCAAACGTACTAAGATACGTCGAGTGCTATTCATAAAAGGTATATGTTTGGCATCGACTTCAAAAAGTAATTTCGTGTTAATATTTCGTCGTTTAGTTGTAACTAAATAAGATAATAATTATTTTATACCTTTTAGTGTATTTTATTTGTTGCATTTAATTTTTTGAAGTCGGTTTTTATTTTTTTCTTAAAATTTTTTTTACTCAATTTTGACACTTTACCAGGGGTTTCCACATCCTTTTGGCTAACTCAGGCCACATTTGAAGAAAAAATTTTCTCTAGCCGCATTTAAATTATTATAATTCTATTGATAATCAAAAAAGATAGTTAATAATGTAGAACAGAGTTTTTCAACCTGTGTTCCGCGGAACCGTAGGGTTCCACTCAAACGCTTTAGGGGTATCTTGTTTGTTTGCTTTTACCCCCAGAGTAGCGCTGGCGTTGTTTCCTAGAAAAATATTTTTTACATACCACGGGTGTGATATCTATAAAAACACTATATATAAAAACACTCGTGTATTTGAATGGAATGTTGTTTGAAAATTTCAAAGAAATCGGGGAAGAACTTTCGGGATCCTTCTACGTAACACTTAAACGTAACAGTACATTTTTATTTATATAGATAACACAAATAATAATAAAATTCAACCCCTATAAGAATTCTCTTGAGTCGAGGGCTAAATTTAGTAAAAAAAATTTAAAAAATAAACAGAGAAACCAGAAAAAACATAATGTAAATCAACTTAAAGTAGTTCTTTCGCGTTAATCCACACAAAAAGTTGTAGCCTCGTGACTTTTGTTATGTTAAATTCCGCAAACATATCTCTATAAAAATAATTAATACTAAAAAGTAAAAAAATAAATTATATTTAAAAAACTAAAAAAACACGCTTTTCAAAAGTACAAAATAATATAATAATAATAATCAAAAAGCGTGAGGCACTTTGTAGAAATTAATAAAAAGTACATGTATCTGTACCCCACACTTTTTTGATTAAGTACTTATTAGAATATTTTGTACTTTTTAGAAGCGTGTTTTTTTTAGTTTTTTAAAATATAATGATTTTTGAAATCATTAAATTATACAAAATATTTTTACTTTACTATAGGTATGGTCAAGTATTGTAATCGTGCATGAAAAAAAAGTTTTTTTTTGCTTCTTTTTTTCAAAATATCTCAAACTAAAAAGCTGAAACTATTTTGGGTAAAAAAAATTGGGCGAAACCATGGCATTTCGGTCTACAAAAAAAAGCTCTAATAAGTGAACATCGAAAAAAATTATATTTTTCGAGATAATAACTGTTTTTTTCAAAATGTCTGTTAGTCTGTGCGTTACCAAATTTTTGTGGACAAGCTAGCTCAAAAACTAGTGTGAGTATCAAAGCCGAGGAGTGATCCACGATTGGAAGTAGGTGTACACCTCTTTGGAAGTATTTTGGAAGTACTTGTAAATATTTGGAAGTACCTGGAAATATTTGGAAATACTTGGAAATATTTGAAAGTGATTGGCAATATTTGTAAGTACTTGGAAATATTTGGAAATACTTGGAAATGTTTGGAAGTACTTGGAAATATTTGGAGGTACTTGGAAATATTTGGAAGTACAAGTGGAAGTTGGTGTACAGCATATTAGATGGCGGTTTACCCCTCGATAAAAACCAAATTTCACATGTAGTTTTGGTGCATTGAAATTAAGAGCTGATTTGATTTTGTTGCATATCCATCCAAAATTAAGGAGGGGGGGGTGGCTAAAATTTAAAATTATAATATTTTCAAAGTAAAAAAACAAGAAAAATGAAATATACTATAAAATGAACCTATAATAACGAACATATTTTTTTCTTGTGCCAAAATTAGAGGAGGGGGGTCAAAAAATAAAAATCGAGGCCGTTTGAGCAAACTCAACCAAATTCTGTATAGATAATCAGTGACCCTCAGAACACTAAAAATGCAAACACAAAACCGCCCAAAATGGGGGCAGGGGGGTCAAAAAATGAAAATCTAGGACCTTGGACCAAACTCAATCAAATTTTGAATACATAATCAGGACTAAAAATGCAAAAACTAACCGTCCAAAGTGGGGGGGGTTGTAGGGTCAAAAAATTAAAATCTAGGCCGATGTACCTAACTCAACCAGAAGTGTATGGTAAAGTCAAGTGGATGGCCACAACAGATCGTGTCAATTTATTTAAAATTGAATTTAAATCTTTACCTTGTCTCTGTACATAAAGGTTTGAACAATTCTCCACAATGCAGTTCAGAAGTACAAATGCACAAAAAGCGATACAGAGAAAAGACAGTATTAGGAATTTGCCCCGCTGGCTGCTCGACTCGAAATGAAATGCAAAAACAGAGCAGAGGGAAAAGAATCCCGTTACTTGATTAGATATCAGGAAGGAAAATAATTCCCGATGAAATAAAAACATACCTATTCAGAAATGCCCAATTTATTTGAGATTGTTTTAAAAAACTAGTGTGTGCGTCAAATGATTTTCACTTAACTTTTCCTCATTAATTAAAAATCAACATTTTAGACCAGTGTTTTTTAACCTGTGGGTCGCAACCTCCTGGGGGGCCGCGAAGCCTCTATAAGAGGGTCGTGAAGCCTCAGTAAAAAAAGAAAAAAAAAGGTTAAATATCTATTTGAGGCATTCCACGCCAAATCGGACGGTTTGAAAAATTTCAATTTTTGATTTCCTTCATTTTTTGACATTTTTTAGTACCCATCAAAAAACTCTTCCTGGTAAATTTTGAAATTTTTTTGATCACCTGTTTAAAAGATATCAAATTTCATTTTTTCACTCATAACTTCTTCAAAATTATCCAAATTCAATTTTTTTTTTTTTATTTGTTTTTTTACATAATGTTTAGAAAAAAATATTAAAAAATTATTTAAAGTGTTTTTCTATGCGATTTTTGAGTTTGAAAATTTTAATCTTGTTTTTGAAACTGTACTTTTTTATTTTTTTTATAATTTTTTATTTTAAACTTCTATTCATTCTACAAATTTTAAGACTGGATTGATAGTGGTCCTAAGATAATTACTATTTTTTTTCGATTTTTGAAAATTTCGAAAAAATTTTATTCGCTATTAATCATTATTAAAACCACTTTTTGGTATTGAGTTCTCTTTTTTTTAGTTATTTTGAATTAATTTTTATCGTTAACAGGTATTTAAAACAAATAATTAGTATTTTAGTTTGTTGAAAGAAAAGAAAAAAAAATAGTAATTATCATAGGACCACTATCATCCTAGTCTTAAAATTTGTAGAATGAATAGAAGTTAAAGGAAAAAAGTTCGACACCTGGATTTGTGATTATTGCTAATAATTTAAGTTCCTTTTTACATTTACCAAAGTTCCTAAAGATTCTCATAGAAGTTAGGTTGATTTTTGATAATTTTTATAATATTCCATATTTGGGGTACCTATTCCATTATTAGATACCTTTATGTTTATTTTGTTTTTGAGAAATTATAGTACTTATAATTAATAAATATAATACAAGATTGTTAATATATAAAAGGTAAATATATGATTGTTTATAATTACCATTAAAATTTTTTGATTTTTAATATTTGTTTCATTTATTCCTAAAAAACAAAACGGTATTCCATATTTGGTTACATTCCCTCTACTTAATTCTGTATTTAGCCGATACCTAATAATTATAAAAATTAATAAGAATGTTGTACGGATTTGATATTTGTAACATAACAAAATACAGGTTACAAACAGCGGGGGCCCTCTTACCCCCCCCCGTAAAGGGTCGCGAAATTTTTTTTCATACTAAGGGGGGGGGGGGGGTCGCGTCATAAAAAAAGGTTGAAAAACACTGTTTTAGAGGAATAAACTTTGAAATAAATATTTAATAAATAAAATATCAAATCTATTTGTAAAAAATTCCATCACAAATTTACAAAATCAAATACAGTTCTACAGGTGTTATGAACACCTACTGGTTAAAAATATACGCAACCCACCACTCAAACACTAACAGATAATTAATATCTTTTAAAAATATAAATGTTCACTATAAGAGGCTTTTATTGTAGAGCGAAAATTTATAAATTGTTAGGGAAAGTTTTTTTATGAAAATAGTTTTAGAATATAAGGTTGGCAACTAAGTAATTGCGGATTTCACTCATAGATGGCTTCAGTTGAATTTTTAGGTTTGCTGGCGTAGTCCAAATGTAAAACACATTTTTTTATTTGATAGTTGGCAATTCAGCTGTCAATCAGTAAAAAAAGTTTTTTGATCGGTTGCGTAGTTTTCGTTTGGCGTTCTTTGAAAAATGGAAAATCAAAAGGAACATTTTCGTCATATTTTGCTTTTTTTATTTCCGCAAAGGGAAAAACGAATCGCAAGTTCACAAAAAGTTATGTGCTGTTTAAGGCGACGAAGCCTTAAAAGAACGGCAGTGTCAAAATTGGTTTGCCAAATTTCGTTCTGGTGATTTTTCACTCAAAGATGAAAAACGCTCTGGTCGTCCAGTTGAAGTTGATGAAGACCTAATCAAAGCAATAATCGATTCGGATCGTCACAGTACAACACGTGAGATTGCAGAGAAGCTTCATGTATCACATAAATGCATTGAAAATCACTTAAAACAACTTGGCTATGTTCAAAAACTCGATACATGGGTTCCTCACGAACTGAAAGAAACGCATTTAACGCAACGCATTAACATCTGCGATTTGCTAAAGAAACGTAATGAAAATGATCCATTTTTAAAACGACTGATAACTGGCGATGAAAAATGGGTTTTTACAACAATATCAAGCGGAAAAGATCGTGGAGCAGGCCAGGTAAACCAGCTCAAACAACATCAAAAGCTGGTATTCATCAAAAGAAGGTTTTGTTATCAGTTTGGTGGGATTACAAAGGAATTGTCTACTTTGAACTCTTACCACCCAACCGAACGATCAATTCTGTTGTCTACATTGAACAACTAACGAAATTAAACAATGCAGTTGAAGAAAAGCGGGCCGAATTGACAAATCGAAAAGGTGTTGTATTCCATCATGACAATGCAAGGCCACACACATCTTTGGTCACTCGGCAAAAATTATTGGAGCTTGGTTGGGATGTTTTGCCACATCCACCATATAGTCCTGACCTTGCACCATCTGATTACTTTTTATTTCGATCTTTACAAAACTCCTTGAATGGTAAAAATTTCAATAATGATGATGATGTCAAATTGTACCTGATTCAGTTTTTTGCTAATAAAAACCAGAAGTTTTATGAACGTGGGATTATGATGCTGCCTGAAAGATGGCAAAAGGTCATTGATCAAAATGGGCAATACATTACAGAATAAAGTTATTTAGTTCCATGAAAGAATTGTTTTTGATTTTCTAAACAAAATCCGCAATTACTTAGTTGCCAATCAGTAAACAAAAGAAGAAAAAGGCTCTAATTCAGGGGAGTCCACCCTTTTGGATTACACGTGCCAAATGTGAAAGGAAAAAATTGGCCTCAGATAAAATTTACTAATTCTTCCGATATTGTTAATAAAAAATGCTAGTTTACTATAATGATATCGACCAAGGCAAAAAAGCAAAAATGGCATAGCATAATAATCTTTAATTTCTATTTGTTCAGAATTTTTGTTTTAAATCTTAATGAAGAATTTTTTAAAAATCTAATGTTAAATTTGAAAAATAACGAAAATGATGCCGTATTCGCAAAAAAAGTGGAAAATTAAAATTAAATTTCAAAAAATGAATGATATTTTTGAACAGCATCCCATGGTTGTAAAGTCACCGACCGCTACTGTTATATATAATTATATGTGTGTAAATGTTTATTTGCATCAAATACAAACAACCTCAATTAGTTTCTTTTTATGAAAATAATTATCATTATTCGAGACTTTTAAAACTAATTTTTTAAAAATACACACACTATTATTTCAGAAAAGAAAAAATATCTACATAGACGCACGAAAAAAAAATGATGAGGGAACATGATTTTTTCCATGATTGAAACATTTCTAAACACGAATAAGCGAGAAAACAACTCGAGTTAATTGAATTCTCGCGGTCCGCCCGACACACCAGTTTATTAAATTAGCTTTTGATTGCGATGATCATGGCTATCTGTTTTTAAACAATTCTCATTGTAATAGTTTTTGCCTTTTAAATATTCTTTTTGGTTTCCCGGTCTATTGAAAGCAAAATCTCTTCAATACAGGCTGATTAAGACCTAAGGGGACTTTTACTAAGATTATTACACTGACGCCTGGCTAGGTGGCCATAAAACTCCTCTCCCCGTTCAGGGATCATCCTATTAAAAAAGGAGGGCTTCACGACGGATCGTTCAACTTAATTTCCTGTGTTTTTGTAGCGAACCTCAATTACACACTTAAATTGAGCTCTGTTTTATTAATTAAATATAAAAAACTAATCCAGGTGATTGATTGGCTAGGCATGTGGATTGATAATGAAATGTTTATATATTATATAACTTGCAGGTTTTATTTTTTTTTTTTACTGAACTAATCAAAAGTAGATTTGAATTTCTTGACAATTTGATTTTAGTCGTTTTAAACTCTCTAAATTGAAGACTCAAAGAACCGAAATTGGCTTATTTATCGAATAAACCAACGACAATGCTTTGTGTGGCGAAAGTAAAATAGCCACAAAGAGGAATTGGTAGATAAATTTGACGACAACGCGTTGTTGACTTAACCATGACCCTAAGTTGTAAGAAAAAGTTTCTATAATACTAATACAGGTGTGCAAAATTTAACTTTCGATGGGGACGTAGACATATTTAACACATCAAAGAATAAAATTAAAAATATTTTTTTCCGGAATTTTGGGATTTTTTGTGGATAATGATTGTTTTACTTTGGAACTTTTAATAAAATAAATAAATTATTGAACTAGTCAGTGTGTTGCCATATTGTTTTTATGTGATAATTATATTTATGTGATTTATGCATATATTTTTTGTATTGTGAATATATATTTCTTTTTTGTAAGTGGGCTACGCCATTCCGTGTGTTTGCTCAAATAAATCAAAGATGTTAGGTATTATTGATTTCTGTTCGCGGAGCTCATTTCATCCTTATGAATCGAGCCCATGTGCCATATTCGATTTTCTGAGGTTCAATCTTTCTGGAGCCAAACTCATCTACGTAAGAACTTTCGGGCGAACCACCCACTTTAGTAAAATTATTTGTGAGTCTGTATTAAAATACAATTTCACTACTTTATCACTACTTTACAAATATATGATGAAGGAATAGTTTTTAAGGTTGAGCCTCTTGCTCGATAAGGAAATCTAGAACTCGAAGTCGATTCCGGCGGAACTGTGGCTCCTTCAAAGTGTGATCGAACTAATAAATAATTTTCATCCAAAGAATTCTTTATCTTTACCATACAGGGTATGGTCAAGTATTGTAATCGTGCATGAAAAAAGTGGTTTTTTTCCTTCTTTTTTCAAAATATCTAAAAAACGGCTGAAACTATTTCGATTAAAAAAATTGAGCGAAACCATGGCATTTCGGTCTACAAAAAAGCTCTTAATAAGTGAACATCGAAAAAATTATATTTTTTGAGATAATAATTGTTTTGTCAAAATGTCTGTTAGTTAGTTAGTTAGTCTGTGCGTTACCAAATTTTGTGGACGAGCTAGCTCAAAAGCTAGTGTGAATATCGAAAACCAAATTTCACACGTAGTTTTGGTCCATTGAGATTAAGAGCTGATTAGATTTTGGTGCATTATCGACTCAAAATTAAAGGCGGTCTAGGGGGGGGTTAAAAATTAAAAATCTAGGTCGTTTGAGCCAACTCAACCAAATTTTGTATACATAATCAGTGGACCCCTAGAAGTCTAAAAATGCAAAAACTAACCGCCCGAAATGGAGGGGTGGGGGCGGAGGGTCAAAAAATGAAAATCTTGGCCATTTACCAAACTCAACCAAATTTCGTATACATAATCAGTGGGACCCCAGAAGTCTAAAAATGCAAAAACTAACAGCCCAAAATGGGGAGGGGGGGGGTGGAGGGTCAAAAAATGAAAATCTTGGCCATTTACCAAACTCAACCAAATTTTGTATACATACACTATCAGTGGACCCCCAGAAGTCTAAAAATGCAAAAACTAACCCCCCCCTCCCCTCTCCCTACATTGTACACAGTGCGTCTGTGCGATATCAAATTTGTGGACGAGCTAGCTCAAAAAACTAGTGTGAATATCGAAACCAAATTTCACAAGTAGTTTTGTTCCATTGAGATTAAGAGCGATTAGATTTGCGTGATATCGATCCAAAATTAAGGGGGGTAGAGAGGGGTTAAAAATTAAAAATCTAGGCCATAAGAGCAAACTCAACCAAATTTTGTATACATAATCAGTGGAACCCCAGTAATCTAAAAATTCAAAAACTAATCCCGCCCAAAATGGAGGGAGGTGTTGGGTCAAAAAATGAAAATATAGGCTCTTG